>JAOBSW010000571.1:0-337069 GCA_026214975.1 Gentiana macrophylla
GAACAAACTTTGTCGACTTCCCGTGATTCCCGCCGACAACATACTCGAATCAAATTAACACCATTAACCGACAACGCACTCGGCCGAAAGACGGTGCATCACCATTACACCAACATCAAGGGTCCCCACTCCCACCGCCCCACGAGATGAGTTGAAATGTTAATCAGGAACCCAATGGCTCGGAGTAATGGGCTTGCCATTATACCAAAGAACTGAGAGAAATCTTCCCTTTACGAGGTTCGAACTTTTACACTCCAGCTTAAAGTTCCACCGCCTTAAGGACACGATGATGGCCGACCGAATCAGCGCCACTTGTCATCCTTTTTAAATAGTATAATAAATGACTAGACTTTAAATGTAAAGGCGCAGCGGCTAGAGCCCCAAAGACATACCTAGGGCATGTGTCCCTAACCCCTGAGAGATCGTCATATGCTCCTCCTCCAGCCCACCGCAGGTCGGCTAAGGCTTAGCGAAGAGGAGCTGCCCAGTTCGGACATAGTGGCCTCGGAAGCTCGGTGCAGGACACCTAGATCAACCCCGTCTGTTATCCTACGTGATGGGTAACTAAAGATAAATAAGGAAAGAATCCTAAGTCTTAAAGACTCGATCTTGACATTTAAATATGTCCATAATTATCCCTAAATTATGGGATTTATGCGTGCATAGCCTTAGGAGATAATATTAATAATAATAACGTGATTCCTTGCATGACAAGGAAAGGGGATAAATCATCTCCTATATAAACAACCCTACTGAACTACGAAAGACTTGATTCCAATTAAGCTATTGATACGGAGGCAACTCGGGAGAAATTACTCACGAGCTCGATCTAAAATACACCTAAAACACATCATCGTTGATACGATTTAGTGGTTCATAGGATTAAAGGTCATTATCACAAAGATAATTGGCCAAGATTTATACATAGACGAGATCCATCATCACAATTGGTGCTAGAAGGAGGGCCTTCTTTCCGATAAAGCGATCTAAAAATCCTCGAATTCACGTGATCAACTACGGCTAAAAATACCAAAGAAGAAAAAATGCGGCACAACAAGGTGGAGCAACCGCAACCACCCTAGAAGAAGGCCAAGCTAGGGCTACCCAAAAAAGAGCAAACGTTGCTGAAGATCAAACTAACCAGCCTAATCCGGCCCTTCAAGATCCAGCAAACCAGGCGTTGGTTGAAGCCTTGAAAAATATAGACAATATCACTCTTAAGGAAATATTAGATGAAACCATCAAAGGAAGCGGATCCCCGTAAGTTTCGTAAAACAGATTTCCACCAAGAGGTCCATAAAACCGTAGATCGTAGAATCTAAAGTGCTCACACCGAGCACGTAAACGTATGTCAACCTAACGAAATGGTTAAGGCCGAACCTGGATGCTCGCTTGGAAGACGATCGATGAATCGCTATGTGCGCCACCGTTTATGGAGTACATTGATAGCTATCCTCGACCAACGGGTTCAAAATTCCTAAAATTGAGTCTTATGATGGATCTAAGGATCCTTATGATCATATGCATCAAGATATCTCACATATGAACCTCGTATAACGCCTCGGATGAAATGAAGTGTAAATCTTTCCCTTCACTGCTAAGAGGAAGAGCCAGAGAGTGGTTCAACAAAATTCCTCCTAGGTCGATCTCCGACTTCGAAACCCTGACTCAAAAGTTCGTCCATGCCTTCATAGCAGCTCGTCCTTTCCAGAGAAATCAGACTCATCTCCTCACTTTGAGGCAAAACAAGATGAGACAGCTTCTTCACTTCATAAAGCGTTTCAATGTAGAGTCTGCAAAAGGGATACAGATGATGATCGCTGGCCGCTCGCCTCTTTCGTGGCAGTGTCTCATGAGAGGATGGCTCCATGCCAAGCCGACAACAAACTTCCTCGGATGATGGAAGGGTGTTTAGATGTAGCCTATAAACATTTCCAGGAGAAGAAGCAAATAGGATAAAAGAGAAATGGATGAGAGGGAAGGAAAGAAAAACAAGTCTATAGATAAGTCGGACAGAAAAGAAAGTCGGTTTAGGACTGGTAATCGCGCCCATCTCAGATCGGCTGGGGAAGAAAGGAGCTCTGATAGACAGAGACTTCATTCCTTTGAACAGATCTTGCGAGCAGGTCCTCACGATTATGGAAAGAAAGGGCATAGCTAAAGTCCCACCACCAATGAGGGGACCCAGAGAGAAGAGGGATCCTAATAAGTTTTGCAAGTATCACAAGGATGTCGGTCAAGACTCGGAGAACCAAGCTAGACTCGATAAGGGATATATATGCAAAGAAGAATGGAATGACAATTTGGATGAGGCCGAACCACATGGCCAAAGAGAATTCAAGCATAGAAATAACTACCCGACCGAAATAACAGAGATAAGTTTCAAGAAGAAGAGACCACTCACTGCACTCGATGGTCGATGGATAATCGCCTTATGAATACGATCAACACGATCTCGAGGGCCCGAACAAGATCGGGCAGAATCAAGATACGGTCAGAAGCAGTTCATCTGCTCCCCCTCACCCACTAAAAGACAAAGACTAATGGGAGAAGTGACTTATGGGCCCAAGATTGATCGCCTAGTAGATTCTGATGGGGTTTGATGTGTTTGCATTTTTAGATGCTTACAAGGGGTATAATCAGTTCGCAATGGATCCTCAAGATGCAGAGAAGACTGCCTTTATAACAGAATTTGGGACGTACTGCTACGTCACTATGCCCTTCGGCCTAATAAATGCTTGAGCAACATATCAAAGGGCGGTGAACAAAATCTTTACCCGACAGATCGGACGATGCATGGAGGTGTACGTGGATGACCTCTTGATCAAGAGCAGATCTCTTGACCAATACCTCAGGGATGCCAGAGAAGTATTTGAGGTGTTAAGGCAAAGTCAAATGAAACTTAATCCTAAGAAAAGCACATTCGGGGTCGATTGGGAGAATTCTAGGATACATGATATCCAAAGATGGAATTATAGCAAATCCAGATAAGATCGATGCATTGAAGACTATGTCACCACCAAAAATATCAAAGATGTACAATGGCTAATAGGGCGGATAGCTGCACTGAACATGTTTCTCTTTAGATCGGCACAACGTGCCTTACCTTTGTTCATAATTTTGAGGAAAGCAAGCCCTTTTCAACGCCAGAAGGCATTTGAAGAACTAAAGTTATACTTGGCAATCGAACCGCTTACACTCATCGCTTCCTCAAAGCAAAGAGAATCTTTATATGTGTACTTGGCAGTGGTTGAAGAAGCGCTCAGCGCTGTATTGGTTATAGAACAAGACGGAGAATAGATTCCAGTATTCTTTCTAAGTAAAGCACTTCATGGACCAGAGGTCAGATATACAAATGCGGAGAAACTAGCATTAACATTTGTTCATGCCTCTAGGAAGTTAAGGCCTTACTTCCAGGCACATCCGATCACGGTGATCATAGATCGCCTTCTCGAAAATTTTAGAACGACTGAAACCTCGTGGAGGTTAGCATAGTGGGTCACAAACTGGCGCAGTACGATATTGATTTTCGCCCCGAATCGCCATCAAAGCACAAGCCTTAGAAGATTTCCTCGCTGAAGGGATAGCTGTTCTCCTAGAGGACGATCAACCGAGACAAGAAGAAAATAAATGGAAACTATATGTGGATGGTGCAAAGAACAAAGAAGGAAGCGAGCAGGCCAAGCCTCATGCTCATCAGTCCAAAAGGGAAGAATTTCACGCTTTACGGTTTGGGTTTCAAGCCACTAATAACGAAGTTGAATACGAAGCATTAATTACAGGGCTCAAGTTAACGAGCAAGCTTGGCAGGGCCGGCCCTGACATATGTTGGGCTTAAGGCCAAGTCCCCGAATCGGGCCTTTTAGTTGAAGTTTTTTTTTTGTTTGTAAAACATACTTATCGCGTTTTTAACATCCGTAAATACAAAATTCAATTTATTGATAGCCTCAAAACATACCTACAAAGTAGTCTTTTGGGCCAAGTAAAATTTTTTATTGGGACCTTTTGTTAGATATTTTTTTCATAAATATTTTTTGTAAGCATACGAGTTGCCGAACTAAATAATGTTATCGCAACGAAATAGGGAGTAAAAAAAATTTGGGCCTTTATCAAAAAAAATTTAACATATTATATTAGGTTGGATCGGATTGAATCTACACATAATTTTTTTTTTCTTTTAACGAAACATGTACCGCTGGGCCCTCCCGGCATCAATGGGCTTAAGGTCATGGTCTCTCTGGCCTCACTATATATGGCCCGAAGCTTGGAGCAGAGATAGTCCGCAAGTTTACAACAATTCCCAACTCGTTGTAAACCACATAAATGGAGACTATGAGGCTAAAGAAGAGCCTATGAAGAAGTACTTAACAAAGTTGGCTCGGTCTCTATTGGAAAAATGTCAAAAGGTTCAGTCGACCGGATACCCCGAACAGAGAATAGAAGAGTAGACGCTTTATCAAAACTAGCATCAAACTTTGTGTCGATAAGAAAGTGTAGGTGGAACTCATCAAAGAAAGGAGCTACGATCAGAAGATCGTTCAGCCGATCAGGCAAGCCAGTACGTGGATGGATCCTATTGTGTCCTATCTTAGAAATAACGTCCTGCCTCAAGACAAAATTCAAGCTAGAAAGATGAAACTTATCAACAAAGTATTCCTGCTCGAGAATGTCCTCTATCACACAGTCGTACATCGCATCATGGCTTAGGTATGCAACCACTGAAGATGAAGATTACCTTCTCAGAGAGATACACTTGGGAATCTGTGGAAGCCATATCGGAGCTCGGACATTAGCAAGAAAATGCAGGCTTCTCGGCTATTATTGACCTACAATGCTACAATATGCCAAAGATTTAGTGGAAAATGCATGTCGTGCCAGTGCATGATAATCTGTCACATCAACCGCCTCAAGATATGGTCCTCGTGGTTTCCCATGGCTCTTTGATCGTCAATGGTAGATCTAGTGGGACCCCTTCCGTGAGCTCCCGGCAATGTCCGATTTCTAATAGTAGCAAGATGGACTATATCACCAAGTATGTTGAAGCCGAACCAATCGGCTAGCATAATTGGGAAGCAAATAAAAAGTTCCTATGGAAAAACATAGCAGCCGATATATGGAATCCCAAAGACTTTAATTTCATATAATAGAACACAGTTCAAGACAAAACTATCAAAGAATGATGTGCCGAATCGCACATAACTCAACACTTCACTACATTTGGCTATCCCTGCTAATGGGGCGATCGAGCAGACCAACAGAAAGATCAAAATGGGGCTGAAGAAACGCCTAGAAGAAGAAGAAGACAAATCGATCGAGCATTTGCCCAATATCTTGTGGGCGCATGAACAACACCCAACTCGCCATAGAAGAAACTCCGCTTAGCTTAGTATACGGGTGTGAAGCCATAATTGGCCGAGATTGGCCTACCATCTCCATGAGCAGCGCTCTACTCGGAAGAACATCAGGTAACTGAGCTCAGGCATTCGAAAGACGACCTGGAAGAAGCTAAGAACATAGATTTCATTAGGATGGCCAAGTATAAACAACGGATATTTCAGTACTACAATCCCGAGTTAAGCACTCATATTTTAAAGAGGGAGATCTAGTGCTCAGAAAGAATAAGGTCAGCAGACAAGAACCTCAAGGAAAACTTTACCTGAACTGGAAGGCCCCTATAAAGTGATCAACGTGCATGAAAAAGGAGCATATCAGCTGGCTGATCCAAGTGGCAGGACCGTACCACACAGCTGGAATGCCATCAACTTAAGTAAATTTTATGTTTAGGACAGGTTCCAGACTTTACTTATGCATTATTTATGTTTTAAATTTTATGTCCCAATAAGATGATTCAAACATTAGTTATTATAATAAATTCTTATTTTTTATATGTGCATTGTTCATTTTATATGATTGATTAAAGTTTGCAAAGGACAAGCTTCATAAGTCTGCAGAGATGGATAATACGAATTGAGCTGCAAAGGCATCTGGTTGATAAAACCAAAACTTTATAAGTCCGCAGAAAGACGATCGAATCGAAGCCGCAGTCGACTCGAAAAATTTGCAAAGGACAAACTTCATAAATTCTGTAGGACAGACGATCAAAATCGAAAGCTGCGCAGTCGACTCGAAAAGTTAGGTAATGACAAACTTCATAAAGTCTACAGGACAGACGATTAGAACTGAGCTGTAGGTCAGACTCAGAAAAGTTTGCAAAGGACAAACTCCATAAAGTCTCAGAGGATGCACGATCGTAATCGAAATGCAGTGTCGACTTAGAACGCTTTGCAAAAGATAAACTTCACAAGTCTCAGTAGGATGTACCATACAAAGCGTGTCGCAGTTGCACTTCTGTGGTTGGTGAAACCAAACTTAAATGAAAGGTAGATGATCGTAATTGATGTACGCCAAAGCCGAGATACTCAAGAAGTTTGAAATAATCAAACTCTCTAAGTCTGCAGATAGACGATCGAGCCAACACTAAAGCACATCATTCAAAAAGCAAAGCTTATAAATGATCGATGTCATTGAGAGGCAAATGACCCTAAGTTAAGTTGTTATGCTTGTAAATCATACAAAGGCCAAAACCAAAGCCAAAAGAAGATAAAGAACAAGAGACTAAAATCAAGAGAAGCAATAGCATAACAAGTGCCTAAAAGGCATGTAATGTCAAAGACAAAAGGCAATAGAAAAAGTTGAAATGATTACAAATTTTTCAAAGGAAAAATAAAACTACAAGCCTAAGACTCAAAGCAGAAGGATCTTGTTGAGAAGGCTGATCGGAAGAAGCACCAGAGGGTCGAAATGAAGATGCATCGCTTGCCGGCGGCGCAGTCACGGGCATACTTCTTGGCCAGATCTTCACCGGCCCGAAATTCTTTAAGTCTAGCCTTATAGACTGTTATCGCTGTGTTCATGGCCCCCGTGAGGAAGATTCTCAATGACCGGTGGGGACACCGCTCCTGGCTTGATCCACACCCAGTGGTGTACCCATGATTCAAGATTGGGCCAAGTATAACTTTAATGCCCCCAATGAAATGAGCACGCCTCTTGTAATCATGAATAGCTTGGGCAATCTGCAAGCAGCATCGCAGCCTTGAGCCCTCATTCTCGATTCAGAGTTATGCCATGGCCTCCTCTCGCTCTCAAACCTTCCTGGCGTGCTTAGCTCTTGAACTTCTACATCGGACTCATATTGGGATTCAAATTCCCTTTCGATTGAACTACTAGATGCGCTTCTATCCTCATTAATCGGGAAGAATAGAAATGAAGAATCAAAGAGGAAGAATAAACTCAGAGAGAAAATATATGCTTACTTGAAGAATGCATAGAAATCTTGAAGAAATGCCCTATATCTTCGTTTTAATAGTAGGAATGGAGAAGTGGAAAAGCCTGATGTGAAAATTAAGATAGGGTTATAACCCCTGGACATGTAAACGACGCCAGTTATGGGAAAGAGGGAAAGACGCCTCGGTTCCCAGGAAAAAATGATGACCTATGTAATAGGCTGCCACCTAGCAGTTAGTAAATTCAAAACACGAGATCGGACAAGCCGGCTGAATAGCACTGGCGCAGATCTGACCAACTAAAGGCAAGGTCAGACCTGGGGGGCTTATGATGATGGCCGACCTGAACTACGCCACGCGTCATCCCTTTAAATCATATAATAAATGACTAGCCTCTAAATGTAAGGCAGTATGGGCCAGGAGCCCCAAAGACATACCTAAGGGCGTGTCCTTAACCTCGGGTGGGAGATCGGGCAGATGCTCCTCCTCCAACCACCGCAAGTCGGCTAAGGCTTGGCAAAAGAGAGCTGCCGGTTCGCCATTGTGGCCTTGGGAGCTCGGTGCCGGATGCCTAGAGCAACCCCGGCTGTTATCCCACGTGATGCGTAACTAAAGATAAATAAGGAAAAATCCAAAGTCATAAAGACTCTGATCCTGACATTTAAATATGTTCATAATTATCCATAAATTATAGGGATTTATGCGTGTATATCCTTAGGGAGATAATATTAATAGTAATAACGTGATCCTTGCAGGACAAGAAAAGGGGATAAATCATCTCCTATATAAACAACCCTAAGGAACTACGAAAGACTTGATTCCAATTAAGCTATTGGATACGTAGGCAACTCAGGAGAAATAACTCACGAGCTCAGTCTAAAATACACCCAAAACACATCCTCGTTGATACAATTTAGGGTTCATAGGATTAAAGGTCATTATCACAAAGATAATTTGCCCAGATTTATACATAGACGAGATCCAACATCGTCAGCACACAAGCCCTATACCACTAGGTTGTGTCCTAGGACGGTAAATTTTTTTTATTATTATGCAAAAATCGAAATTTATTATTGTAATGTGTGTTTTAGTATCATTTTTTTAATGTTTTAACATTTCTTTAATTGGAAGTTTGCATAAATATCTCAGATGTAGGATGTTCTTTCTTGTAATGATGATCATTTCATTATCAAGCCTCCTAAGAGGGCTAGCAAAACCAAAATGTACACGGACTATACATTCATATTATCATAAATCTATGTGCCTTTTTTCTTCTATTATCATCATCTCCCCAAAAGAATCTCCGTCATACTTTCTCCATATTGTTGATAGTGGTGATTGATATCGTAGTAGTCTGCATGACATAGTATGGCTGTGTGGCAAAAGAGATTTGGATAAAGATACTTTTTCCTGCCTTAGAAAGGACTTTGGACTTTCAGGAGGACAGTTTATTCATCATTTCACTTGAAGGTAAGTACAACGTGAGACTCGCATTCTGCCATATCGAAGTGGCACATCCAAGTATTTCCTAAGGTCATTCGTATTGTCGAAGACATTATAGCAAATACTGTTAATACTTAGAAGTTGTATTATAAATTGTATTATAATTCCTTATTGTGTAGTTACTATTATATCCTTGTATGGTGTATAAATATACCCACCATTGTAATACTTTATCAATCAATACAATACACAAATTACCATATGGTATCGGAGCCTCTGTAAAAAAAAAAAAAAAAAGGAAAACCCTAAACAAAACCTGCCGCAGCTGCTCATCACCTTCGAAGCTCTTCATCGGCAACCATGTCCGACGATGGCTCCTCCTCCGTGGAATCCTCAAAATACCCAACCTTTGTTCGCTCCTCTTCGTTGCATATCACCAAATTGACTCGCACCAATTACAATCTCTGGCGAGCTCAGATATTACCCTACCTTCGAGGCCAAGGTGTCTTCGGCTTCGTCGACGGCACGCTGCCACCACCGGCCAAAACCCTCACAACAGCCGCAGGCAAAACCGAAGAGAACACTGAGTATGACGCTGAATTGGCTGCCTGGAACAAAACAGATCAGATGATCCTGTCGACAATCACCTCATCTCTTTCCGATGAGGTGCTTCTTCAAGTCTACACCGCCAACACCTCGGCTGCCATATGGGCTGCACTTCAAACTTTGTTTGCCTCTCAAAGTCGCGCAAAACTGGTCCAATTACGAACCGAGCTCGCATCCACCAGGAAAAACGACCTCACCGCTACCGAATACTACTTCAAATTGAAAAATATCGCCGACAAATTACACCTCGCCGGCCACCCACTACCAGCCGATGATTTTTTGGCATATCTGCTTGCTGGACTCGGTCACGACTATGATTCACTGGTCACCATGGTCTCCACACTTGAATCCATCTCACAAGAATCAGATGCACTCCTTCTCACCACCGAAAGCCGAGTTCAGCACCACCGACCCACCCCTCTTGCACCGGTCTCCGCAACCAACACTGTTTATGCAAATTTGGCCCGCAACAGCTCCAACTCTGGCCGCTACACCAACAACACGCAGGGCAGCTCCTCTTCCTACCGTGGCCGAGGCCACTCTCCTAATTATCGGGGGCGTAGTGGTCGTGGTCGCGGACGTGGCAATCCTCGTCCTAATATTGCTGGTAACGATACTACTTCCTCTATTTGTCAAATTTGTGCGAAAGTCGGGCATACTGCCCATGCATGTTATTACAGGTATGAGCAATCTGCTGACCCGGCAGCCACCCCACCACCACCCCGTAACCCCCGCCCTCCCCAAGCTTATGCAACCCAACCCCACTACAACCCTAATGCTGAATGGCTTCCCGATACGGGTGCCACCCATCACCTTACCAACGATTTCCGCAACCTAAATGTCAACTCTGAAGCCTATGACGGTCCTGAGCAAGTACACATTGGCGATGGTTCAGGTTTGCCCATCTCTCACTTTGGCACCTCTAAGTTTAATTCAAACTCTCGCACGTATCACCTCTCTAATGTCCTTGTGTCACCTAGTTTAACCAAAAATCTTTTATCAGTTCAACGTTTTTGTGCTGATAACTCGGTTTACTTTGAATTTCACGATTCTTTCTTTCTTGTGAAGGATTACTCGGAAACCACGCTTCTTAAAGGCTTTGTTCGCGACGGTCTCTACCACTTTCGAGTCCTCCTCAAGTCCTGTTCAAGCTCATCACTCTGCGTCTAGCACCATCACTACATGGCATCACCGCCTTGGTCACGCTGCCCCACCCGGTTCTTCGTCAGGACTTACGTAGTTTATCTCTTTTAATTCCAAATAAATCACCGGAAGCGGTTTGTGCTCCGTGTCAACTTTCTAAGAGTCATCGTTTACATTTACGTACTTCGGATTTTACTTCTAAGTCGCCTTTGGATTTGATTTACTCGGATGTTTGGGGACCTACCTGAGTCCTCTCTTTATGGCAATCGTTACTATGTTAGTTTTCTTGATGACTATATCTGAAGTACTTATGGTTTTACCCTATCAAACGAAAATCGACGTTGAACACCTCTTTCCGAATTTCTTAGCCCTTATCGAAAGACAATTTAACACAAAAGTTAAAGCAATTCAAACTGATTGGGGTGGGGAATATCGTCTACTTCGACCGCACCTTAACTCAACTCGGCATACACCATCGCCGCTCTGCCCCCTCATACTCATGAACAAGTAGGGGCTATCGAACGCCGCCACCGTCAAATTACCGGGTTGGCCTTTCCTTCTTGCCCACTCCCATCTCCTCTTACATATTGGGAAGATGCCTTCACCACCGCCACCTATATTATCAACCGTCTACCTTCTCGTGTCCTCAACAACAAGTCACCCTTTGAACTTGTCTACCATCGTCCTCCCGATTACAAATTTTTCCGAGTTTTTGGCTGTGCCTGTTGGCCCTACCTTCGTCCTTACAACCGTCACAAAACGGATTTCCGCTCCAAAACCTGCCTCTTCCTTGGCTACAGCCTTTCCCACCATGGTTATAAGTGTCTTGACCTATCCACCGGTCGTGTGTACATTGCTCGTTGATAACGGTCATTTTGTGCCCATTATTCTATGACCTTTATCCCCGATTCTAGTTTAAAAGAGCTATAATAGAGTAATAATAAGTCGTAATACGCTTAATTTACATATGTCGAGAGTTACGATTCATTATTATGTATTAAGAGGTTTTATTATATTATTTGATATTACAGACTATATTTCACGTTATATTTGTAGTAACTCATTTGGGAGCACAAGGATGGACTTCGGAAAAGCTTTGATGGATCACAGACAAGTTCGTGGAGGCCCAAGATGTAAAAGAGGAGAAAGCCAGGGAGCATGTAAGGCTCGGTCGACCGAGCCCATGCATTCGGTCGACCGAGTGGGCCTACAGTCCAGAAGAAGTTCGGCACATTATTTGAGTCGGTTAGGGTTCAGAGTGTCGGCATTTTAAGTCGGTTTTCTATGACGGCTGAGGCTCTATATAAACACAAGCCCTTTGTATTTTTTATTATGCATTCACCAATACTATTTCATATTTACAAATAGGCAAATAAGGATTCTTTAGGCTTGCGGAGGTTGCTAGGGTTGCAAACATGTAAGCCCTAGTTTATCTTCTTGTTTTCTTTTAAGTAATCAATTTCCCAATTATGCTTTGATTGTTTGAGTAGGTATTCATATCTAGATGATGTAGATCTAGGATATGACGTTAGGGCAATGGTGATACCTTGTCTATAAGGATCCCAAACCCTACGCCCTCTACCTAACATCTACGGATGAATCTGTGTGTTTAATTTACGTGCATTTAGATTAGTCTATATGATGTCCACGATGATTCGCTATATAATCCGATTCGTATATGAAACGCCGAGAAATATGTTCGGGATGTAAACTGGGAGTTAGACTCTCGGGTGACCGAGAGGTGTCACTCGGTCGACCGAGAGCACCTATTCGGTCGATCGAGAGTTGTCAAACCTGTTTTCATCCGTTAATCACCACGTCTTTATGATTAGGTTAGCTTAATTGAATCTGTTATCTCGTAGGTATGGCTATGGCTACGTCACTCACTTGATTTAATTAAAACGTGTAAAAGGAAATACCGTATAAAACTCTTAGGTAGGCTCATGAATTGATCTTCGGACTTTCGGCGTTATTCAGGTAGGGTTATATTAGTGGAATTGCGCGCACCTTCTTATAATGAGATCGTAAACTAGCATGAGACTATAAATTGGTAATTGTTAGTTGGACGAGAGTTTGAGTGATCGTCTAGGAAGTACGCCTAACCAAGGAATTGTTCCTGGACGAGGTGTAAGGGTAATATCCGGCTTCTTAGAATTGTTAAGCGTGTGAGTTATATGAGATGGAGGCACCAAAAGGCGAAGTCACGTAACAATATCACATTGATCTAGTGACCTACCGGTGCTAAGTCAAGTTAAAGAGGATGACTCCCGTAGCCACTATAAATGAATATGGACGGATTAATAGTTGATAAGTCTTGTTGTTATATAAATTGTCTAGATCCAGAGGATCACGGTTATAATTGGGCAGTTGATTACGTTATTTGTTTATGTGTTATTTATATGTTTGAGTGTGTCTTTCTTTTCTCGTACTTTATGCTGGTCATAGACCGTATTTGTCAAACGAAATAACTAGTTGACTATTTAAGTTAGGATCCACAAATTGATTCTCTCGTGGGATCGACCTCGACTCTATCTAGCTATACTGCGATTGAACCTAGTTCACTTGCTAGTGGTTATTTAGGCATCGAGTTAGTAATTTAACTTGACCTCAATCACTCGTCACGTCATTTTCGATGAAAAGGTCTTCCCCTATACCCCCACGCCACCACTCCCTCTCCTTCTACCCCTACCGCTTTATTGCCTTCCTTCTTACCACCCAATCTTACGGCTCCTCGCACCACCACTCACAAGCCACATCCACCAACACCTCCAACCCCACCCGAGAACCCTCTCCACCCGACGACTCTCCCCACCCGAAGCCACCCCTTCCTCCACCGCCAAATATGCCACGCGCTACCCCGAGCCCGTAAAACAGCACCCAGTGGCATAGTTCACGGCAACCTCACCGAGACAGATATATGACCCAACCTCACGGCTTTGCTCACCCCGATCATCCCGACACGCTTGCCGCTAAAGCGGAGTTTATATGGCCTGAAACAGCACCAGGCATAGTTCTCACGCTTCACCGACGTTTCTTTCCGATTTGGCTTTGTGGGCTCCAAAGCCGACACATCCTTATATGTTTACTCCCGGGGCTCTATTCGGTTGTATATCCTTATTTATGTGGATGACGTTATAATCACCGGCACCAGCCTTCCTCAAATTGAAGAGATTATTCGGTATCTTGGCACCCATTTCCCGGTAAAGGACCTTGGCACTCTCTCATACTTCCTTGGCGTCGAGGCCCTTCACGCCCCGGATGGCTTGTTTCTCACGCAGCGTAAGTACATCCTTCAATTACTTAAAAAGGCTAATATGGACAAGTCTAAACCGTGCTCCACCCCTATGGCCGCATCCACTCATCTTCACCATGATCCGGGTCCTTTATTCTCCGATCCGGCTCTTTATCGTACAGTGGTTGGGGGTCTTCAGTACTTGAGCTTTACCCATCCGGATATTGCCTTTGCGGTTCACAAGGCTAGCAAGTTTATGCATGCGCCCACCGAAGCACATTGGTTAGCAATTAAGCGTCTACTTCGATATCTCAAAGCCACGATCTCTGAAGGTTTATACTTCTCCCGCCGTTCCTCCTTGCATTTACGAGCCTACTCCGATTCTGACTGGGCTGCCGACCCGGATAATCGACGGTCTATTGGTGCTTATTGTATTTTCCTTGGCGATCACCTCATTAGCTGGCGTTCCAAACAGCATTTAACCGTCTCGAAGAGTAGCACCGAAGCCGAGTACAAGACCCTCTCCAATATCAAGCGGTTTGAGATCCGGTGGGTTTCTTGAAATTGTTCGGTAAAAACGAAGTTTTACAATTTATAACCCGAAACACCCCAAGTATAAGGATCTCAGAGTAAAGGATGTTAACGGGTCGTCCTAAGGGAGTGGAATGTTTATCGAATTCTGGTATAAATCTATATCGATTATGTCACAATTATCTATCTAAACTAAGGTTGAAACTAACTAAAACCTAAACCTAAGGATTAAAACTAAAACAAGAATAAAACAAGCAGAAAAAAATAAGAAAACAGCAATACGGACGACCGTTCACTAAAGTGAACGAGCGTCTGGAAACGAAATCTATCGGACGGGCGTTCGCTATTGAGGACGAGCGTCCAACTACGATCAGAACAGAAAATTGCAGAAAAGTTGCAGGAAATCTAAAGGTTTAAAAACTAAAACTTAAACTAAACTTATGCAAACGATTTGATTAAAACAATTAAAGGAAAACACAGCGAGGCAACGAATCCACCCATCAACCAACAACCCCCAACTAGATGGTGATCTAAAGATGTAGTTTTTAGTAGTGATTTTTCACGAATTCAATTAAATTTCTTCAACCAAATTCTAGGTTTCGTTTGTCTTTTCAAACAAACTAAACATGCAACCAAAACAGATCACGAGATTGTTTCAAGCTCTTACTCAACTAATCATGCATAATCTCTTAAAACACAATTAGATGCATTACTTTGAATAAAAGAGAACTTAAATAAACATACTTTCATAAATTTATTCAAGTATAAATTAAACATAGATCGTTTCATCAAATCTTAATTCAATAAAACTTAAGCAATACAAAAGCAGATCCAAAGTAATGAAAAACTATGAAATAAACTCACTAAACTTAAGCATCGAACTCTAGTTGGTTTTGTTGTTGATAGGCTTCCTCCGTCGACTCTCTTTGCAAGGCTTTTAGCCAACAATCATGTTGAAGATGATTGTTGGATTGAGAAATTCATCTCTATGTAAAAGGCTTGTGGGTCGCAGCTTTTTGGTGTAAAATTGCGATCTCAATTATTTTGGTATGAATTAGGGTTGGGGCTGCCGCTTTATTTATAGGAATTTGATGTCGGCTAGGGTTAAGTCGGCCTTGAACGCCCGTCTGGATATCCGGACGCCCTGCCTGGTGGATCTTGACTTTGCTCTAGACGTCCGTCCATCTTTGCCCAAACTCTCAGTATGTGATTTCCTCTCCGGACGCCGTCCATGAAATAAGACGCCCGCCCAGTGGACGGGATGCGACGCTTCGTTTGGATCGCTTTGAGGTCGGATTTCATCATCTTTATCCAATTTCTTTGAGCCAATTCCAACTCTATCTTGAATAATTCGACTTGAGCTTCATTTATCCACTTATAGCACTCGAAAATCAACACCTACATGATAAATAAACAATGCAAAAATGTAATAAAATCCAAATAATAATAATTCCATTAAATTAACACTTAAAATCATCAATTTTGCATACAATCCTCTTAAAATCATCTTTATTAAATAATTACACTTAAACCCTTAATTCTCATGTAAATTACGTAAATGTGGGGAAAATAATAATGAAATAAACCTTTAATAATCATATAAATATGGCCTTAACAACTCCCCACACTTAACTTTTTGTACGCCCGGACAAAACAATCAAAACTATAGCTCAACTTTATAAATAATCCACATAGATCTCTAACTCACGTAACAAAAGATACAACAACTATAGCAAACAATACCATCGCAGAGATAGATTCTGTGTATGTGTGACAAGCCCTTCTCAATCTAGCAAGCCTTTCAAAGAAATATCCTCTCAAAAATTCCAATGACTATCCTAGGTACAAGCAGTAATAGCTCCACTCAAAGCCTTCCCACGCACTCAGTAGGATAATCCCTACAGCATATCATGCGGTTCTACTGGGTATAAGATCCATGATAACAAAGACTTCACTTTATTCTTATTCATCATTTCCAAAATTTTCAAATTTGACGCATATCAGAATGAGCTCTTACCCATCATAGTAGTGTAGGACATTTCATGATAATCCCCTACCTACTCAAATCATAAGGTAGCTATAAACTGACTATCGTGAGCTATTGGTCATCATAGTGGTATAGGACATACGAGGTATACCCTACCGCACTCAAATCATTAACTTGACTTCCGACAAACGATTTATTAATAATTGCTCACTCACTTTATTTATTCACTTTTCAAAGTCATAAGTTACATCTCACTTATCACATTCAAACTTTATGATATTCACAAGACACGGTCTAACTAAGGTGTTACTATATCGACCTTCCTAAGATAAATCATTAAAAATAATGAAAGGATATAATTCAAAAGTCATGCTTCAAAATCAAAGGCTTTCGTGAGTGAAAAACGAAACTATCTCCATAAAAGTAAAACACGCTATAATTATCTCACTAAGTCACATACTATCATCGTTAGAAAACTACAACTAGCAAGCATCTAGTTCCAATTATATGCTCGAGACTCACAAAAAATTTTAAATTCCGCAGAAATTTAACATTCACTCATATTTTAAAGGATATAGCATAAAAACATACCCAAACACCCCCCCCCCCCACACTTAAATCACATTATGTCCTCAGAATGTGCGTAATAAAAGAAAAAGAAAACTTATTTGGTTTCAATAAAGTGGTTGTCGGATGAAAGTTGGCGGAGAGGTCAGCCGGAGCATGAATATACCGCGACAACTCGAATAGACAACTTTGGACATAAAAGCTCGTGAACCCGCTCAAAAGTATCCCTTACACTCGACATACCATATAATCTCGGGTACACGGGTATATATGAGCAACACATAACACAAAACACTCACAATGAACGTAAGAGGAATAACCATCAACACAAAATCAACTAAAGTATTATTTCTAAACAATAAAGCAACCTAAGAAAAGAAAACAAACAAAGAAAACTAGGTTGCCTCCTAGGAGCGCTCTTTTAATGTCAATAGCTTGACACATATTCCAAAAGATCAACCCGGATCGGGCCACTTTGGTTTAACAGCCGCCACCTCAGTATCAGAATCAGAAGTATTGGGGCGGAAATGATTTTCACCACAACAACAAGTCAAGTGCGCAATAAGTTCATTAAACTTTTCTCTCCAAACTACACTGACTCTCTTCTTCTTGTTCTTGCGCACGATAGGCATAGACATAGTGGTATGATCAGAAGTCTCAGCAGAAGGTACCTTACGGGTGGATATAGGAACGTCATCATCATCTGACTCAAAGAAATAAGATGGAATCTCTTCACAAATCAGGACATCTCAGATTTCATCTCTTCTTTGGAAATAAAGAATCTCAGCTTTTCCTTTGGTTGCCCAAAATATTTCTTAAGTCGATGGCCATTCACTTTAAAAGCTTGATTACCATACCCGTTCAAAGTAATAACTCCACTTGGATTAACCTCGAGAATCTCAAATGGACTGGACCATCTAGACTTTAGCTTACCAGAAACAAATGAAGTCCGGTATTATAGAGTAAAGCCATTTCACCAACTTTGAATTCTCGGTCCTTGATCTTAGCGTCATGGAGCATCTTAGTTCTCTCCTTGCCGAGTTTAGCATTCTCGCACGCCCGAAATCAATTCGTCGAGCTCGCTCAATTGTAACAATCGTTTCTCCCCACAGAGTCTGGCTATCGAAATTTAAGAATTTAATTGCCCGTAAAGCTCTGTGTTCAAGTTCGACAGGTAAATGACAAGCTTTGTGTTAAGGGTGAATTTATACGATTTATAATGCTATATTCTATGATATTTTTCCCCGTAATTGTACTAAATTGCATAAGAAACGAGGGTTTAATGGATATATTGAGCAAATGAGATTTTAGAAGAGTTAATCATAAAATAGGTTGATTTATGTGTTTTAATTGTGATTTTATGATTATTTGAGCATCATTACATTTTGCGATGTTTTTATGTGTTATAGATACATCTTTGGAGGCTCAAAAGATGATCAAAGGTTGATTAAGTTCGAGCTAATTGATGATAAAAGAGATAATGAAGAAGTGGGATAGAGATAGAAGAGATAAAGATCAATAAATCAAAATCGATCATATCAAATCAAGGCCAAAGTATCTCCGCCCGGTGGGACGGGCGCCTCGATGCGATTGGACGAAGCGTCGTGGTGTCATCTTTGATTCAGGAAGTTTGGGCCGCTGGAGTGGACGCTGGATGGACGAGCGCCTGGTCATGACTCGCCCGATTCAAGTTTTATTGAAGAGTGGACGGGCGTTCAAGGTTTCAGACGGGCGTCGGTGGCGACTTAGCGAACCGACTTTAAAATCTATATATAGTCGGTCAATTTGTTTTTCCACAATAGAGATCATACACACATTATTCAAAACCCTAAACCTAGGGGCGGCTTTAGGCTGCGTTTTCATCTTTTATTCCTATTTTCATGCTCTTAATTTAGATTAAACACTAGTTACTTTCTATGTACTTTTTACGCAAATTTGAGTTGCCGAGGATGTTCAGAGGCTAAAAGCTTCATCAAACGAGTATTGTGAAGCCGTCCAAAGAATTGTTGATTTCTGTTTTCTTCGATCATCCGTGTGAGTTTTAATAAAGGTTGTTTCTTATTCATGTTTATTCATGTTTAATTTGCTTTTATATCGGAAGATATGCATGTGTTGATTGTTTATTGTTGATGGAAGTCTTAATAAACCCTAGATCACCATGAATAAGAATAGTAATTCGAATCTATAATAACGGAAGTTAATAGGTCTCGATTACTAGGTTATAAACACAAAGTTTGCACCTTTGATTATTAAACGCGTTAATCTCACATCGGAAGATAATAGATTGATAGATGAACTTTCTAAGGAATTAGGGTTCATGTCTAGGTAAGGTGAAACCACAATCTGAATAAAAACTGCAATATAATCGAGATGGGGAATCAATGCTTGTTGGATAGGTGGATCAATCCTCGCTTGCTCGTTATAAATTTGATTTAAATCCTTAAAAGCTTGAATTTGTCTAGTTAGTTTACTTTTATCCGCATCTTAGATTAGTTAGTTTAAATTGGTTCGCAGCCCGTATCTTTCCACGGCTTTAGATCATCTCTTCATTCCGCTTTTACGCTTTAGTTAAAGTTTAATTTACGTGATTTGTTTAGTTTTATCCGTTATTTAGCTTAGTAATCGTGACATAGGTTAGTTAGATAAAACTAGAAACCACAATCGCTTAGTTCCCCGTAAGATCGACCCGGCATTAGCCTCCATACTACGATCCTTATACTTGAGGTTAACCGGATTATTACTTGTTTATTTTGTGTTGATAAAATCCGTGACAAGTTTTTGGCGCCGTTGCCGGGAACCGGACGGTTGTCTAGTTTTTATTTTCGTTTTCCTTTTTGTTTTCTGTTTGTTTTGTTTCGCTTTTCTGTTTTAATCCGTTTGAAATTCCTGCTTTTAGTTGATAATTGTTTTAGGTAGTTGTTAAGTAGATAATTAGGGTTTAAAACTTTCCCTTAGTATTTTTCTTGAAGTTAGATCTTCTGCTTTTTTCTTTTTCCGACGTTCTTCCTTCCTTCTTGCTTTATCCGCAAATTCATTCGTTTCTAAGTTTTCCCGTGAGCAAACGGGCGCCTGGGGATATTGGACGCCCGTCCACGGGAAATTATCAATTTGCTCGCTTTATTCACTTAGACGAGCGCCCATAACTTTTGGACGCCCGCTCAGAGTTTCGTCTCGCAGGACGGCGTTTACATTACTAAACGCCCGTCCGACTCAATTTCATCTCGACGCCCGTCCAATCTTTTTGACGTCCGTCCGGTATTGTTTTTCTTTAACACTTTTGTTTCTTTCTTCTTTTCCTTTCCTCTCTTTAGGCTTTTAATTTTTAGTTTAGGCTTTGATCTCTTCTTAGTTTTTAGGTTTTGTTCCACTTGTTTTTGGTCCGGTTTATGCAGGCTCGGAGTCAAAAGGTTTGTTAATATACACCCCCGACCGAGCGAACCATAGTCCGGCCAAACAGCGGAATTTCCGTTCGCGGTTCTCGCCGATGTGAGCGAGCGAGATCTTGAAGAACAACTAGCAAGAGAAATCACCGATTTTGTGATAATGGCCACCGATAATAGGCGTACATTGGCGGACTCACGCCATGCCAGGCGAAGTCAAGGTCAACCGGCTATTGTTATTCCAACCACATCTTGACAAACTTTTGAGTGGCCAGGACTTATCCGGATGATGCAAAGACGCATCAATTTTTCACGGCTACCAATCAGAGAATCCCAGATACCCACTTACACACATTCTTAGAGATATGCGGTACTACACGCATCCAAGGAGTAAGTGAGGATGCTATTAAACTTAAACTTTTCCTTTTCTCTCGAAAGGAGAGGCTAAAGAGTGGTACACCTCTCTCCTTCTCGAATCTATCACCACAGGCGTAACTCAAAAGGAGTTTTTGAGTCAATATTTTCCACCTTCAAAGACAAACCCGGTGCTTAAATGACATTTTCACATTCTATCGTAAAGAGAATGAATCTTTCTTCGAGTGTTGGAAGAGATTCAAGTCCCTTCTTAGAAAATGCCCCCACCATGGCTTGCCTTTGGAAAGGCAAGTCAATACATTCTTGATGGATTGACCGAGCTTACAAAAGGCATGGTCAATAGCTCTTCGGAGGGGCATTTCAAGAAAACTTTGATGATGAGGATGGGCATTGTTTGAGGACATTGCCAAATATAACTATGCCCCCTCTTATCAAGCAATTCAGGCACCTCCTCCTCCCAAGGTTGAGGAAGTCAATTTACAAAGTTTGATTGCCATGCTGCAAAAGCAGATGGCCTCCCCTCAAGTTTCCAATCCTATAAATCAAACTTCCTCTTTCCGCAGAACCCTCGGTGTTCAGATTGCGTAAAATTGTTGTCGGACCGCCATATGAATGGCCAATGTCAATTTAATCCCCTCGCACCTTATCAAGTTAATGCCTTTTTCATGACTATGGGACAGTACAATCAAGTCACATGTCAAAATTGTGACGAGTTGGGGCACACTTCTAAATTCCGCCCTATGAACGGACGAACGCGGAAGTGAATGCATTCTATGGCGAGAACAATCAAAGGTTCAATCGGGCCTGTGTCGAGGCAATTTTCAAAACCAAGGGTTTAATCCATCTTCAAATTTCAATCCCAACTCGAATTTTAATTCGAATCAGAATTTCAATAGAAACCCTGGGTTTAATCAGAATCAAAACTCGAATTTTTCCAATCCTACGCAAAAATTCAATCAGAATTGGCCTTCCAATTCAAATTCTCAATTTCAAAGTCGGCCCAGCCAGCTCTATGCTCCAAATCACCAAAACTCTCAAAGCCCTCCCAACCTACAAATCTTGAGGCTAAGTTGGAAGAGCAAAGTAGATCGATGAAGAATCTTGAGAGACAAATTGGGCAATCGGGTGAGCAGATTAGCTTCTAGACCCCAGGTTTGCCTGGGTTTCACCGAAGAAGAACGAAGGGTGGTCAAGTTGCTCAGGTGATTTGAACAAAGGCCAATGTATCGACCTCGTGCCATCAATTCAATACGGTAAGGAGGAGGCGGTGCAATGAATCTTAGGGAGCGGTACTCAAGTTAGTGGTCCTTCCCATCCGGGAAACCACTAGCCCCTCTCCGCCATTGATAAGGCGGGAGGGAAGCCGAGCACCTACACTCCCAATCAAGAAGAGAAAACTCAGTGGCGATCCCGAGAGGTGAAGAATTTGGTGATCCTCAAGTGGGTGATCCTTTGAGGACCGAAAAGCAAGCGAAAGTCGAGGTGATCCCCGACTCACCGAGAAATCTGAAAAAACTGCTCGTTGGAAGGATGCGGAAGACAGAGTGTCGGTGCATCCTCGAAAAAGGTTTTCTCCGAGGATGACCTTAAGAAACTTCCATTTCCACCGAGAAAGAGCAACATTCCTTTGATTGAGGATAAGAAGTACGAAAAAGGTGCTAAACCTTTTGAAGAATACTCGTGTGAATCTTCCATTGTCGGATGTCTTAGTCGAGATGCCTAAGTATACAAAATTTATCAAGGATGTTGTGTCTTTGAAAAAGAAATTAGCAGCATGGAAAGGCATATTGGTGAGGATTGTTCCATGATCAATTATGAAAACTTACCAATTAAAAGAGGTGACCCTGGCAAATTTGTACTTACAGCTTTGATGGGAGGTCTAGTCTTCCCAAATTCTTTGTGTGATCTAGGTGCCTCTATAAGCCTTATGCCAATGTCTCAGATGCAAACAAATTTCGGTTTACAAAGTCTTCTAGAACCCACTACTATGAGTTTACAATTCGCGGATAGATCCTCTAAGAAAGCTTCAGAATCCTAAAAGACGTTTTGGTTCAGATTGATCGATTTACCTTTCCAGCTTGATTGGTATGTCTTAGATATAGAGAAAGACTAAAACGTTCCCTTGATTCTAGGAAGACCTTTCTTATCTACACTTCGAGCTCTCATCGATTGCGATGGTGGGCAAGTGACTATCCGAGTTGGTGACCAAGAGGTGAGTTACAATGTCTTAAAGTCCATTCAAGTACCCTCGGCCCTCCAACCGGCTTTTCCATTGATTATATGACGGATGATTTCACCGACTATATGGATAAGCAAGTCATGGTGTAGAAGCGCTGAATATGAGCGATTAGTTGATAATTTGAATACTCATGGTAGGGTGGGTCTGGATCAACTAGCGGTGATTTTGAGGAAGAGTCGTTGGAAGGAGAAGCTTTGGCGGTGGGACCATGAGTAAACTCAATGATATTGAGTTGAAAAGTGGAGATCTCAAGTCTAGTTTAGAAGCCCCCCCTGCGGATTTGGTGTTGAAGCCGTTACCTAAACATCTTAAGTATGTGTTCTTAAGAGAGGGCGACAAGCTTCCTTTAATCATATCTGCCAAGCTTTCCCGCACAGAGGAAATGAAACTGATTAACGTCTTGAAGAAGAATGAAAAAGCTTTTGGTTGGCAAGTAGGAGATATCAGGGGAATATCTCCTGACATCTGCATGCACAAGATCAAGACGAATGAGGGCGCCAAGTGTGTCAGACAGCCCCAGCGAAGGCTTAACCCTCATATGCAAGAAGTCGTTAAAAAGGAAATCATTAAACTTCTGGACATGGGAATCATTTATGCCATCGCGGATAGTGAATGGGTTTCCCCGACTCAAGTAGTTCCCAAAAAGGGTGGAATTACAATTGAAAAGAATGAGAAGGGAGAGGAAATTGCATTGAGGCTTGTTACTGGTTACAGAGTCTGCATCGATTATCGAAAGCTCAATGAGGTAACCATGAAAGATCACTTTCCCCTTCCATTCATTGACCAGATGCTCGAGCGTCTGGCGGGCACGCATTTTACTGTTTCCTAGATGGATATTCAGGATATTTCGGATACCCATTGATCCAAATTGACCAAGAAAAGACCACCTTCACGCGCTTCTTATGGTACATTCGTGATACTGAGGCGAATGCCGTTCGGTCTCTGCAATGCCCCAGCTACATTTCAGCGATGTATGCTGGCCATCTTTGACGGGCTTGTAGAAAAGTGTATGGAGATTTTTATGGACGATTTTTCGGTTTTTGGTCAGTCTTTTGATGATTGCCTTGACAATCTTGATCAGTGTTATCCAGATGTGTGGAAAAGAACCTAGTACTTAATTGGGAAAAATGCCATTTCATGGTAGATGAAGGAATAGTTCTTGGCCACAAGATCTCCGCCAAAGGTATAGAAGTAGATAGGGCCAAGGTAGAAGCTATTGAGAAGATGAGCTACCCTAGGAATGTTCGGGAAGTCCGAGGTTTTCTCGGACATGTCGGCTTCTATAGGAGGTTCATTCAAGATTTCTCCAAGATAGCCAAGCCCCCGCCCACTTTCTTGAAGGAAGACGTTGAGTTTAATTTTGATGAGAGCGCAAGCAAGCGTTTGAGGAGCTTAAGGATCGTTTAATATCTGCTCCGATTCTTATATCGCCTGACTGGAACCTACCATTTGAGCTTATGTGCGACGCATCAAACTATGCTGTTGGTGCTGTTCTAGGGCAAAAGATCAAGGAAAGTTCCACCTATCTATTACGCAAGTCACACATTGAACCCCTCTCAAGTTAACTATACTACTATCGAAAAGGAACCACCGCCGTAGTCTTTGCTATGGACAAGTTTCGTGAGTTACTTGTTAGGAGCTCAAGTGATCGTGTGGGTGATCACGCCGCTTATGCGTTACTCGATGACTAAGAAAGAGGCTAAACCGCGCTTACTACGTTGGATATTGACCTACAAGAGTTTGACGTTCAAATTAAGGACAAAAAGGGCAGTGAGAATGTAGTAGCGGATCATGTGTCTAGGATGTTAAGTGAGGAAAAGAATGAACCAGATGATATAGATCTTTACTTTCCTCTAGAGAACATCATGTTGATAGATGGCCGCTCTCCGATGTTCCATGGTATTCTTCCATTGTAAACTACCTTCATGGCCGTTATCTCGATCCGAGATGTCTTATCGAGGAGAAGAAAAAGTTCTTCTCGGATTTAAAATATTTCGTTTGGGATGAACCTTATCTTTTCAAGATCTCAGTAAAGATGGTTTGCTTAGGAGATGTATTCCGAATCCGAGCAACGTGACATCATTGAGCAAAGGCACGGTGGACCCACAGGAGGTCACTTTGGTCCGTGGAAAACCGTTGCTAAGATCTTTCAATCCGGTTTCTATTGGCCTACGATCTTTAAAGATACGGAAGCTTTACGTAAAGCTTGTGATAGGTGCCAAAGAACCGGTACTCGACAAAGCGTTTTGACATGCCCTTAAAACCCATCCTCGAATGCGAAGTCTTTGATGTATGGGGTATCGATTTTATGGGACCATTCCCATCATCTTGCGGGAATAAATACATCTTAGTCTGCGTGGATTACGTGTCTAAATGGGTGGAGGCCCAAGCCACTCCTCACAATGATCATAAAACGGTAATGAAATTTCTAAAGAAGAATATTTTCGTGAGGTTTGGATGTCCACGTGCCTTGATCAGTGATGAAGGGACGCATTTCTGCAACCGACCCTAGAGAAAGTACTCGAAAAATATGGTGTCCGGCATAAAATTGGCACACCATATCATCCGATTGACTAGTGGTCAGGTTGAAAGGAGCAAACAGAGCATTAAGAAAATCCTGGAGAAAGCTCATTATGATCATAGGAAAAGCTGGAGTCTAAAGTTGGATGATGTCTTTGTGGGCATATCGAATCGCCTATAAGACCTATGGGTACGCGTCACCATATCAAATGGTCTCACGGAAACCATGTCATCACGCTGTCGAGTTAGAGCATAGAGCTTATTGGGCTACAAAGTTTCGAACTTTGATTCCCAATCTTGTGGGGAAGCATCGACTACAGCAGTTACATGAGCTGGACGAATTCAGACTCCAGGCCTATGAAAGTGCCAGGATTAGTAAGGATAAGATGAAGCTACTCCACGATGCTAAGATTAAGAGGAGAGAATTTCATGTCGGCGAACAAGTTCTTCTATATAACTCCAGGTTACATCTGTTTCTGGAAAGTTAAGAGGACGCGTTGGTCCGGCCCTTTCGAGATTCTCCAAATCATTCCGGAGGCGTTCTAGAACTTCGTGGTTATAGTGGTGAACCGTTTGAGTCAACGGTCAAAGATGCAAACACTATATTGGTGAACCTAAAGAGACATCTTTGAATGTTAAATTTTCGATATTCTCGGATGTGGTGTTACTCGTGTCGAAGAATTTGACGAGTTATCACCCGACTTGTTCTCCGAGGATGACGGTAGTGATCCGTCTGAAGAAGTTCTAGCGGTGTAGTCTTTGATATGGAAGAGTTAGAAAGGGCGACAACTTAAGCGTCATCGAGGAGTCGGAGGAGAAAGAACACAACTATGGGGAAACTTAAGAAGGTTTGGAGAGCTTTCAAAGATTTCACCCCATGTGTGAGATGTTGTTTCGCAGCCACACTCTTGATCGGAGCTACACGAGGTAGTGGTGGCGAAAGGTTAAATGGCCTGATCCAGCCGAGCTTACAATGTGTCGAGCTAACGACATTAACCAAAAGCGCCACTAGGGGCAACCTAGATATCGTTCTTTTAGTTATTTTGTTTTATGCTTTGATAGTGTTAGTATTTAAGTTTAGTTTATTCGATTTTAGCCTTATTAAGTTTTTGTTTTTATCTCATCGAGTTAGTTGTGCTTCCTAGATATGGATTTCGGTGTTCACCGGAGGAGTTACCTTCCTTGGGAGGATTCCACTCATTCTTTGTAGATGACGGGCCGGGAGGAACCATCGTTTTGCACGTAGATTTTGACATTAGTACCGCGTCAAGACGGTCACCTATGTTCTCATTGTTCCCCGTTGTTCGGGAGGTGGAGACTTTACTACCGAGGAGTTACAGCGGCTCTAGGATCCCTTACACCATCCTCAATGATCCGATCTTCGACAGATTTAGCGCTAGGCCGCAAGCCGAGCACTTTCGAGGTGTTGATGTATTTGGTGAGGACTGGGGTTTACAAGATGAGTATGATTTCCCTCCGGCGATTGACATGCTCCGCCGCCTCATTCGAAAGTGATCGATTGGTCGGACATTTATGATGACTAGCGTTCTTAGGATGTTTCGTCGAGCAAACGACGTAAAACAAAAATGCGAGTGAGGAGGCAACCATTTGTTTTCCATTTGTTTTTATTTATTAGTAATTTTGTACTTCATTTGCTTTTTATTTGTATTTTTGAGGATTTATATAAGTTTAATAAGAAAGGAAATTTTGAATTTGATGTGTATGGGAATTTTATGATTTTTGCACTTAAAGCTGCGTGGGACGCCCGCCCGTAACTCGACGCGCCGTCCGCCGCTTGACCAATTTTAGGACGAAAGCGCCCACTAAGCCTGGACGCCCGTCTGCTTTATTCCCTCCAATCCTGTATGTGATTTCAAATCTTGGACGAGCGTCTAATAAACTGGACGCCCGTCCAGTTCATCTGATTTTCCAGTGGACGCCCGTCCACTGAGTTGGACGAGCGTCCAACCTCTGTCTATATATACCCCATCATCGAGTGAACCCTCACTTTATCAGAATTTCAAAACGCAAAAACGGTTTCTCTCCCTCCTTTTGCCCTAAAATCGTCGATTCTAAACCATTTCGAGCGATTCAAAGTGCTATAGGCCGCCCTTGATACCCTCTCTTTGATTTTCATAACCAAATCCCCCAACACACGATATTTTTGGAGAATCAGGACCCACTTCAGTCCGACTTTTTGAGAGAAAAATCCGATTTTGGGAGCCAATTTGGTGTTGTTTGGACTAATCTTCATCTCGATCAGCATCTACTCACCCTACTTGGTAAGTTAGTAACAACTTTTCTGGATTTCATTCACGTTTTTGTGAGTTCGATCTTTGAGTCGGCTCGTTTTCTTGAATGTCACCTTAATTTGTTTTTTTTTTCTGGTTTTGGTGTTTCTTTCTGCTCTGTTTTGGTGATGTGGTGTTGTGATGGGTGATGAATGGGTTGTTTGGTGATGATTATGGATGTGGTTTGTGGTTTGGTTGATTTGAAATCCCGCTTTGGATGATAAACGGGTATCCTTTGTGCACATTTGGATTGTTTGGTTTAGACTAGGCGTGGAAATGGTTCATAAGAAGGCAGTTGTGAAGAGGCATGGTAAGGAAGTGGCCCGGGAGGCGGGGAAGAAGCGTAAAGAGATTGACCCTACCTTAGTTGATCCTAACCGGGGTGTGAGTATTCGTGAGCAACCCCCTAGAGCCACCCAAACTAGGGCAACCTTACGAGATGAGCCAACCTCGGAGTCTGAGACGGATGATGATGTGCCTTTAGTACGGATGCCGAGAGTTCAGAGAGGTGGAGGTTCGTCTAGGGCTGAGGAAACGGTCGAGGCTACCCGGGAAGAGGAGCCAGTTGTACCTAGGGCAGCCCCTCCTAGAAAGAAGTTTAAAACCGTTGCCCCGATGCCATTGCCTCGTCGATTCGTGAACCCTAGAGCTCATGAAGTTTATACCAAACACTACTTTTCGAGAAACATGTTGGTTGAGAGGGCTATTTTGGAGGCGAAGGTCGATTCGGGGTTCGTTAAGTTGCTTAAGGATAGGAAATGGGAAGCCTTGATGACAATCCCGACTACCCCGGTGAATAGCTCCCTAGTTCGGGAATTTTATGCAAACTGTTCGGAAACCGACTTGGGGACAAAGGTAGTCGTGGTTCGAGGGGTGGAAGTTCCCTTTACACCGGAGGTGATTAATCGGAAATACAACTTAGCGGCTTTCGAGGGTCGGGATTATAAGGAGGAGATTGTGCATATGCGAGTTTGGGGACAGGATCCTTTGGAGGAGTTGAGATTGAGAGTTTGCCCGGATGTGGCCTGGACGTTGAGACCGGAGGAGACCGGAAGGAGTTGGTTACCACGACTGGACGGAGGATTGGAAGGTCCAGTGTCGATTCATTCGTAATCGGTTGTTGCCTAAGAACAACTTGACACATTTTCATATAGGTGACCTGGGAGTGTTGTATGCGTTGACATTTGGTTTGAATGTGGATGTGGGGACGAGCTTTGTATGACGAGATCTCGATCAATGAGAAGGTTTATACACGGAGCTTGATCATACCTCATTTGATCCACGCTTGTGTCTCGATGCCGTGTGCCTCGAGTTTGGGGCGGATCATAAACCGAAGAACCCTAGGCCTATCAGAGGGAAAAGAGTAAGCCCTCGGGACATTTCGAGCCGGAGGCACCTACGGAGCCTGGTTCATCGGCAAAGCACTCGTGCATCCTCCCTTCCTCCTTTATCTCCCGCCGCCAGGATGCGGTTAAGCATGGCCAATAGTTTCCGGGAATGGCTCGGTGATATTCGGGATACACAGACCAACTTTTGACGATTCTTGATTGCATCCGTGAGGGCCGGCAACCGAGGATGACAGAATCTTCAATCCGAGCTCCGTTGATTATCTTTTATCGATGAGATTGAGCGGGTCATTGCGGATGCTTTACACGACTCGAGTCATCTTGGATGAGAGCAGCAACTGACTCGGCGGCTAGAGGCTACGGCACCACCTTCCCGGACCTCCTCCGATCCTCCGGTGATGATTCTGCGCCCCGAGCCAACCTTGATCTTATTTTGTCTATTTTTACATTGGTTGTTTTGTATTGACATTTTTACTTCTACGGTTCGTTGTAATTTTGATATTGCTACTATTTATTTTCGATGGACCTTGTAAGCCATAAGGCGGCGTACTTTCATTTCAAGCTGTGTTTCAACTTTACGGATGTATTGAGTGCTCTCACTTTGATTTATCTTTATTTTTGATATCTCTTTTCATGTTGGTATGACTCCCCGTTTTCCCCGAGATGGTTCCATGTTGTCTAAGATGTGCAGGTATCTACGTTGTCTGGTTGTACATTCGTGGTATCATTATGAAGGCTCCGGCCTGACCGACGATTCGAGTTTCGATTTAAATCAGCTAAGTCTTTTCTTTTTCTTTCGTTTTGCACAACATGAGGACATGTTGATTTTTAAGTGTGGGGGAGGGGAATGTTTCGATATGTATCTACACATTTGTTTATTTCGTAATGTTTCTATGCAAATGAGCTAAAATGAGCTAAAACCCAGGGTTTCCGACACTGTTGTTTTTGTTTTGTCCCGAGTAGGCAATACATGTTAATGTTCTTCGTTTTCGATAGTCATCTATGCTACGTATCATATATTTGGTAAGTTAGATGTTTCACCTGACACTATTTTTCACAAGCCATAGTGAATGATGAGCTATTTTTATAAGGTTATACCCCGTTTTGGATTAGTAGTTTTTGATTTTCTTATAAGTCATGTGCTTAGTGCTACGTATATATCGTGAGATTTATGGTAGTTTGTATTTAGTTCCGTAGTATGAGGTACTGTGAATATCTAAGGTTTGAATGTGATAAGCAACACGTAGCTATTGTCAAATTGAAAAAGTTGAATTAATAGTGAAATTATTGGGTGTGTCGGAAGCTAGTCGATGATTTGAGTGAGATAGGGTATACCACGTATGTCCTCTACCACTATGATGACTAAAAGCTCACGACAGTCAGAAGAAGCTGCCTTATGATTGGAGTAAGGTAGGGTATTATCTCGAAATGTCCTATTCTGCTATGACAGGGCAAGAGCTCATTCTGATGTGTGTTTTAAGTGAAAAGTTAAATCAAATCAAGCGATAAAGTGTTATGAAATGTATATAAGACTCAGTTATCGTTTGTCTTATCCCCAGATAAAACTGACAGATATGTTGTAGGGATTATCCTCTGAGTATCTCAGAAAGGCCCTAGATATATTCGATCATTCTTTTCGGGATATATCACGTTTGTAGGGTGCATCTTATGAGTGTCCTTTATTACTAGTCTACAAGGGGGTATTAGCTAGTTTTGCTTTGAGTTTCTCGAGTTTGGATATAGTGGAAGTTTATTATGGCTATGCACACGCACAAGGGTGAACTTCTGATTTATTGGATATGTGTTATGCACGTTTAGATGCCTGTTTTTCTCTCGAGCCTAACTTTTGTTTTGTTTTGCTCGGGACGAGCAAAAGCTTAAGTGTGGGGGAGTTGTTAAGGGTGAATTTATACGATTTATAATGCTATATTCTATGATATTTTTCCCCGTAATTGTACTAAATTGCATAAGAAACGAGGGTTTAATGGATATATTGAGCAAATGAGATTTTAGAAGAGTTAATCGCAAAATAGGTTGATTTATGTGTTTTAATTGTGATTTTATGATTATTTGAGCATCATTACATTTTGCGATGTTTTTATGTGTTATAGATACATCTTTGGAGGCTCAAAAGATGATCAAAGGTTGATTAAGTTCGAGCTAATTGATGATAAAAGAGATAATGAAGAAGTGGGATAGAGATAGAAGAGATAAAGATCAATAAATCAAAATCGATCATATCAAACTGGCGTCCAGTATCTCCGTCCAGTGGACGGGCGTCTGATGCAGTTGGACGAGCGTCCAGGGTGTCATCTTTGATTCAGAAGTTTGGACGCTGGAGTGGGACGCTGGATGGACGGCGCCTGGTCATGACTCGGCCCGATTCAAGTTTTATTGAAGAGTGGACGGGCGTTCAAGGTTTCAGACGGGCGTCCGGTGGCCGACTTAGCAGAACCGACTTTAAAATCTATATATAGTCGGCTGTTTTCTCCACAATAGGAGATCATACACACATTATTCAAAACCCTAAACCTAGGGGCGGCTTTAGGCTGCGTTTTTCATCTTTTTATTCCTATTTTCATGCTCTTAATTTAGATTAAACACTAGTTACTTTCTATGTACTTTTTCGCAAATTTGAGTTCTTTGAGGATGTTCAGAGGCTAAAAGCTTCATCAAACGAGTATTGTGAAGCCGTCCCAAAGAATTGTTGATTTCGTTTTCTTTGATCATCTTGTGAGTTTTTAATAAAGGTTGTTTCTTATTCATGTTTATTCATGTTTAATTTGCTTTTATATCGGAAGATATGCATGTGTTGATTGTTTATTGTTGATGGAAGTCTTAATAAACCCTAGATCACCATGAATAAGAATAGTAATTCGAATCTATAATAACGGAAGTTAATAGGTCCGATTACTAGGTTATAAACACAAAGTTTGCACCTTTGATTATTAAACGCGTTAATCTCACATCGGAAGATAATAGATTGATAGATGAACTTTCTAAGGAATTAGGGTTCATGTCTAGGTAAGGTGAAACCACAATCTGAATAAAAGCGCAATATAATCGAGATGGGAATCAATGCTTGTTGGATAGGTGGATCAATCCTCGTTTGCTCGTTATAAATTTGATTTAAATCCTTAAAAGCTTGAATTTGTCTAGTTAGTTTACTTTTATCCGCATCTTAGATTAGTTAGTTTAAATTGGTTCATGACTCGTATCTTTCACGGCTTTAGATCATCTCTTCTTGTCGCTTTTACGTTTTAGTTAAAGTTTAATTTCTGATTTGTTTAGTTTTATCCGTTATTTAGCTTAGTAATCGTGACATAGGTTAGTTAGATAAAACTAGAAACCACAATCGTTTAGTTCCCCGTAAGATCGACCCGGCATTAGCCTCCATACTACGATCCTTATACTTGAGGTTAACCGGATTATTACTTGTTTATTTTGTGTTGATAAAATCCGTGACACTTTGCCATAAACCATTTGGAAGGGTGACGTGCCCATCGGGGTCTTGAATGCAGTATGATAAGCCCACAACGCGTCATCCAACTTAAGACTCCAATTAGATCGATTATTGTTCACGGTCTTCTCCAAAATTCTTTTCAGGCTCGGTTGCTTACCTCGACTTGGCCACTAGTTTGAGGATGATAGGGTGTACCAATCTTATGTTTGACAACATACTTCTCAAGGATCTTGTCAAGCGGCGCATTGCAAAAGTGAGTACCTTCATCACTAATGAGTGCTCTCGGACGCGAATCTAGTAAAGATATTCTTTGCAAGAATTTCTTTACAACCTTGTGATCATTAGTTTGAGTAGCTATGGCCTCGACCCACTTTGAAACATAATCCACATGCAGGCGAGGATATACTTATTACCACATGAGGATGGAAAGGGTCCCATAAAATCTATGCCCCATACATCGAAAACTTCGCATTCAAGAATGGGCTTAAGTGGCATTTCCATCCGACTACTCTCGCCGCCCGATTCTCTCGGCACCTATCACAACCTTTACAAAAGGCTTCTGCGTCTTTAAACAGAGTCGGACAGTAGAATCCAGCTTGAAGGATCTTTGCAACCGTCTTTGGTGTTCCATAGTGACTTCCGGTAGGACCATTTATGGCATTGTTCTAAGATATCCCACTCGATCATGCTCAGGAACACACCTTGAAGCAAACCATCCTTACAGACCTTGAACAAATAAGGATCTTCCCATACGAGATATTTGAGATCAGAAAAGAACTTTTTCCTCTCCTGATACGTCATATCCTCTAAATGACCACTCGCTAAATAGTTGACGTAGTCAGCATACCACGGCCTAACCGTTTCAAGCTTCATCAATAATTGCTCGACCGGAAATCAATGCCTATATCATTGTGATTCTCGCACCCTCATTTACTAAGCGAGATAAATGATCACCACAATATTCTCACTACCTTTCTTATCTTTAATCACAAGGTCAAACTCTTGTAGAATTAAAATCCATCTAAGTAACCTTGGTTTGGCATCTGCTTTATCCATAAGGTAGCGTAAAGCTGCATGATCTGTCCATACAATCACTTGAGAACCTAGAAGATAGCTTCTAAACTTGTCAATGGCAAAGACGACGGCTAAGAATTCCTTCTCAGTCGTATTATAATTGCATTGAGCCGGGTTCAAGGTGCGGCTCGCATAATAAATGGGCTAAACCTTTTATCAACTCTTTGACCTAAAAGCGTTGCTCACGGCGTAATTAGAGGCATCGCACATCAACTCGAAAGGCTTGGTCCGGTCAAGGTGCAACTAAAATAGGGCAGCGATAAGCTTGTCTTTCAGACAATTGAAAGCTTCTTTGCACTTCGCATGATCGAACAAGAAATCTACATCATCTTTCAAAATATTTGATAAAGGCTTGGCAATCGTAGAAAAGTCTCTAATGAAACGCCTGTAGAAGCCAACATGACCTAGAAAACCTCGTACCTCTTTCACTGTCTTAGGGTACGTCATCCTTTCAATGGCCTCGACCTTAGCCTTATCAACTTGAATGCCAGCATTGGACACCTTGTGTCCCAAAACTATTCCTTCATCAACTAGAAAATGGCATTTTTCCCAGTTAAGCACCAGATTTTTCTCAACACACCGTTGTAGTACCATATCTAGATTCCTTAAGATTTCATCAAAGCTATCGCCCGATCGAGAAGTCATCCATGAAGACCTCCATGCACTGCTCCACAAGTTCATCAAAAATGGCTAACATGCACCGTTGAAAAGTCGCGGGTGCGTTGTGATAACGGAAAAATTCACTGTTATTTTCATAACATTTCACCCCGTTTCTAATATCATTTTGAGCATTTTTATATCATTTTAAGTCATTAATTCCTTTTTCATAAAAATGTATAAGTCGTGACTATTTTATAAAATATCGTGTTTTTATGTGTTTTTATTAGTTTTTGTACCGGTTTAGTAACCGGAGTGTCGTGTCGGATTTACGTTTGGTATTTTGGTGGTTTATTGCAGAATTATAGGTTGACCAAAATCCCGAGTAACGACAAGTTTTGAGGCCTAAAAGAGGTGTTTATGGGGATATAAGAGTGTGCCACAAGCTTAAAAGGTCAAGTGGATCAGTGGTTCGTAGTGCCACTAACGATTTATATCTTCGACGAACCAATGGCCCATTAAAACGGAATTTTCTGAAGAAGTGGCCTTAATGAAAGTTGTAGATCTTTGATAGAGCTTTCCAACGTATTTTGAATCATGTCAATTGAAGGTCTACAACTCAAGTTATGACCAAGTGGATAATCGATTCGTAATAGTAAAAATCCCGAAAACGACACGACATACGAATGGCTCATCAAAACGACATTTTCTGAAGAAGTTTCCTTAATAAAAGTTGTATATCTTCAAGAACGCTTTCCAATGGATTTTGAATCAAGTCAATCGGACTTCTACAACTCAAATGGTGGTCAATTGGCTAATTGATTCAATTTCGTAAAAAATGTCGCAAAACGTTCGGAGGAACACGAGGTAATCAAGAAGACGTTTTCTGAAGAAGAGTCCTTCATGAAAGTTGTAGAGTTTCTCGAGATCGTAATTTTGGCATTTCGTTTGAAATTTTTGGAGGTCTACAACTCAAGATATGAATTTTAGAAGTTTTATTACAAATAAATACACAATCGAAGGATCCAGAATCATGGTGAGTCATCTGTGATGATGATACCCGGCCTGGTCCGGCTCTTTCCCGGCCCGGTCCGGCCTCAAACTTTGCCTATATATACAGAGCCTTCAGGATCAAGAACGAGGCCCCTCTCTTCTCCCATTTCTCTTCTTCTCCTTCTTCTTTCTTTTATTTATGTTATGGAGGGGCCTATATGTAATATATATGTCGTTATAATGTCGGTGTAATAACCCGACTAGTTATCATTTTAATATAATTTCGTTTCCGTTTTTATTGCTTTCTTTTATTTTATGCAATTAGTATAAATATATATATATATATATGTATATTATATATATATCTATATCTATATATATATATCTATATATATATCTATACGTATATCTATATATATTTGTAGTTATCTTTTCGTTTTGTTTTCTTTCGTTTTGTTATTTTCGTTGTTATTTTTAGTTAATATGGGTAGTTAAACTCAACATAGCCGAATTATGTGAAAACGGGTAAAATTAACCCTCGGAGAGACGAGATGGGAGTTGTGTCGTGCTTAAATTAAGCGTTCATATGATAAACTCATGTTTTAAACTTGTTTTGATCATTTTAATAGCTTTGAATAAAATTGACAACTTTGTTCACGGTTATATCGAGCTTATAAATATATTTTACGGTGAGATGTGAGATATGGATATCACTAATCATAGTCACGATTGTTAGATTGACAATCTAAGTGATAGATCGGACTATGCCTAAGTGAGATTCTTATTTTTACGAGGTGAATAAAACATGTATTAGAATCACTAAACCATAGTCTTAATCGTTAGATTGGCAACCTAAGTGACACGTTAAAACTATGTTTTCTGTGAGGTTTTTCAGCGGCTTTTTATTCCGGTCAACCATGTTAGGCGAGTTAGCTCTACAAAGGAGGTTAATAAACCTAGTGTGGGGGTTAAGTGAGAGCTATTCGAGATCTTAACGCAAGAATAAAGAGTTGACACCCGTGAATGTCATATGAATCGAATCGAGATAAAACACACTCCTTATCAAGTTTTTCTGTGGGGAGATAACTTTGTTGGATCATGGCTCGGCTATGCTTTTTAATCACCTAGTTAATCTCGTTAGTTAAAATTTATTTTTTCGCATTAGTATAAAAACTCCACCTAAAACTTTGATCGCTAGACTAAGAACCACGTTCGCTTTGGTACTCACAACCACATTTCTCTTGGGGACGACCTCGTACTCTGTAGCTATCCTAGCAATCGACACAGTACTCTGCCAGTTAGAGAGTTAGTTTACCCACAGTTGCGAGTCTTTATAAATGTATTTTTAGTGGGTGAATTTTTCGCTCATCAAAAAAATTGGCGCCGTTGCCGGGGACCAATATTTTAGTGGGTGACTTTTTCTCATCATCAAAAATTGGCGCCGTTGCCGGGGAAATGTGTGATATTGTTGTGATATCTTGTACGTGAACCGAAGGCTTGGGCCTAGGTTTTATAAAATAAAATAAAAAAAAGCGAAAAAAAAAAAAAAAGAATTTTATTGTTTTTCTGTTGTTTTACGAGATCTTATGATTGAGTTTAAATGGATAGATTTTTCAATCAAAACTACTCACGAACAACAATATTCCTACCAACCACAGGCACCGGAACAATGTTATCATCAACGATTCGTGCCTCAACCTCAATATCAACGTGAGAATAACCAGGGTTCTTGGTCCAATAATTGCCCAAATGCATACCAGGACCAAAATTATGGTTATTCGAGTTATGAAACACGCGATATTATGAGGGTTATTCGAACCCCTGGTGCTTATCAGATTATGGTGTTCATACTCGGCATGTTGATAGCTTCAACTGATTCAGCCCACGATCGATTGTGCGGAATGGCAAGAGGACTCGCTACTCACCTCCAATATATCAAAGTCAATACGATCGGTTTTCCCCATGCCACAAGAAGAATTCACCGGCAGTCAAATAGAAAGCAACTCGGCGATTGAACCAGATCTTGGAAGAGCGATCGTTGGACATGCAGGAGTTCAAGGTAATCTTGACTCCGCCATAAGAAATCTTCAAGACAAGGTGGGGAATTGATTGAATTAGTGAGGTATGTGAAAGAGGCGAGAGACATGTGAGGTGGTTAGGGATGAAAATGTTATCACGAAAAAGTTCGGGGTGAGAATGAGGTTGATAATTCGGTTTGCAAAGAAAAAGTGCAAGATTTGGAGATGTGAGTTAGAGGAGTGAGAGATTGATTGGCCATCTTTAGTAAAGCCCTTTGGGAGAGTTGGTAATAGTAGATATGTTGGTCCCGGATTACTACATTCGTCCCACTCTGTGAGGATGAATTTTCTGCGGTCCAGCTTTTGTGTACTCCCCAATGGATGAGCTTTATGGGAGTTTTCAAAAGAAGATGGTTCGACAGTCTGATAAAAGAAGATTCTCTGGCTGGGAGGAGGTAGCATCGAGGGCCAAGCGAGGTACATTTCTAGACAATTTAATTTCTTTGGTTCTCGCATTGTTAATTTTCTTAAGCTATTGATCTTCTTAAGTTCTGATTTTGGTTGATAACTTGTAAATACTACTTTTGTCGAGCAAACGACGTTAAACAAAAGCGCTACCGGGAGGCAGCCCGTTAAATAAATAATTTGGATAAGCCTAGTCTTAATGAAATGTAGAATCTGTAAAATGAATGATCACAATGAAAGCACAACCAAGTCTCAGGATGAATGTTTGAATTTCATTAAGAGGGAATGATTAGGTGGTTATCCGAAAATCCCGATGGAGAAAAAGATAAAAATTCAAATGTATCATTTCTTGGACTTAGGTTATTGAATCCTTGAGGATCTGGGTATAAAAGACTCAATACTCTTTCACACATTTCATTTTATGATCTAGTCTGTTTCAAATTTTTACAGTCGTTGTAGTATAGTGGTGAGTATTCCCGCTTTAATAAAGCGTGTGTGTAAAAAATGAATCTAGGAATAGCTTACTTGACTATGATATATGCTCATGTGATACGTATATGCTTAGATGTTACGTGCTTTACCCGTGTGGGTTATGTTCCATCTAAAGCTATTATATTGCCTATTGAATTTTACGACGTGATGGGCCATTATCTTATTATTCCCATATCCCTATTCGATGTCTTGCACGAGGACCATGTCCTGTGTTTGCTTTGTTTTGGTTGTTTTCATATAGGGATTCGGGACGTGCTTTCTCATGCATTTATTCATACGGGATTCGATAGCACCTTTCTGCTGGTTTATAAGCTAAGTCTTCCTCTCTATCTCATTTACACTCTGAGAATAATGCAAAATCGTAAGTGGGGGGTAGAGTCGTGGTTGGTCTAGAAATGGCAGTAAGTGTTTAAACCCTTAGTTTTTGGATCTTTTTCAAGCATTAATGAGTTGATTAAAATGAACTGTATAAGGTATATTTTTCATGGATTTGAAGATGTAATGATTAATTTGGATTTGTATAACCAATGTGAACCGTAAGTGCATTTTAGCCCTAAATTTATTTGTGTAACATGAATTCCTTCACGTAAGCCTTTGATATTGAAGCGAAAATTTTAAACTGTATCCATTCAGCATTCTAGTGGTTTATCCTAGAAATAGCAGTAACTTAGTACCTAATTTCTGAACATGTACTGTGAATATCTGAAGGTTTGAATGTGATAGAAAGAATATCAAAATAAGTGAGCTATCTATATGTCAGTTGTAGCTGCCAATGATTTGAGTGCAATAGGGGGTTATCACGAAACGTCCTATACCACTATGAGGTTTAGAAGCTCCCGACTGCCTGATGATAGTAGTCCAGCTAGGGTGTTATCACGAAACATCCTATTGCTGGGAATGAGGGCATATGCTACACATAAAAATAAAAAAATAAAAAAAAAGAGTTAGATGGGTATTAATGTATTCGATCTCACCTCATGACGCTTGAAAGATAGTCGATTTTGGCAATGAGTTCGGATATGTTAGTATTCTATGAAAAAAAAGAAAAAAAAAAGAGTTATCTTCTAACTATCCCCAGTATAAACTGAATGATATGCTTTAGGGATTATCCTAATAAGTACACGGGAGGACGTTGTGTGGAATTGTTACTACCTATACCTAGGAAAGTCATTAGGACTGTCTGAATGGATATTTGTGCGTTTGCTTGATTTATTCAAGAGAGGATAGTGGAAATTGAAAAGGTTTGTCACACACACACTCTGTTATACATTTATATTAAGGTTAACGTGTGGTTATGATTCGATTGGTTACATCATCTGGTTGGCCTTTATATTTTACATCTTCATGAATTTTTCCTCATTCATTTTATTTTATCGCTTGTTTTGTTCGAGGGCGACCAAAAGCTAAGTGGGGGTTGTGATAACGGAAAAATTTCTTTATTATTTTCATAACATTTCACCCCGTTTCTAATATCATTTTGAGCATTTTTATATCATTTTAAGTCATTAATTCCTTAGTTTCATAAAAATGTATAAGTCGTGACTATTTTATAAAATATCGTGTTTTTATGTGTTTTTATTAGTTTTTGTACCGGTTTAGTAACCGGAGTGTCGTGTCGGATTTACGTTTGGTATTTTGGTGGTTTATTGCAGAATTATAGGTTGACCAAAATCCCGAGTAACGACACGTTTTGAGGCCTAAAAGAGGTGCTTATGGGGATATAAGAGTGTGCCACAAGCTTAAAAGGTCAAGTGGATCAGTGGTTCGTAGTGCCACTAACGATTTATATCTTCGACGAACCAATGGCCCATTAAAACGGAATTTTCTGAAGAAGTGGCCTTAATGAAAGTTGTAGATCTTTGATAGAGCTTTCCAACGTATTTTGAATCATGTCAATTGAAGGTCTACAACTCAAGTTATGACCAAGTGGCTAATCGATTCGTAATAGTAAAAATCCCGAAAACGACACGACATACGAATGGCTCATCAAAACGACATTTTCTGAAGAAGTTTCCTTAATAAAAGTTGTATATCTTCAAGAACGCTTTCCAATGGATTTTGAATCAAGTCAATCGGACTTCTACAACTCAAATGGTGGTCAATTGGCTAATTGATTCAATTTCGTAAAAAATGTCGCAAAACGTTCGGAGGAACACGAGGTAATCAAGAAGACGTTTTCTGAAGAAGAGTCCTTCATGAAAGTTGTAGAGTTTCTCGAGATCGTAATTTTGGCATTTCGTTTGAAATTTTTGGAGGTCTACAACTCAAGATATGAATTTTAGAAGTTTTATTACAAATAAATACACAATCGAAGGATCCAGAATCATGGTGAGTCATCTGTGATGATGATACCCGGCCTGGTCCGGCTCTTTCCCGGCCCGGTCCGGCCTCAAACTTTGCCTATATATACAGAGCCTTCAGGATCAAGAACGAGGCCCCTCTCTTCTCCCATTTCTCGTCTTCTCCTTCTTCTTTCTTTTAGTTATGTTATGGAGGGGCCTATATGTAATATATATGTCGTTATAATGTCGATTGTAATAACCCGACTAGTTATCATTTTAATATAATTTCGTTTCGTTTTATTGCTTTCTTTTATTTTATGCAATTAGTATAAATATATATATATATATATATATATATATATATATATATATTATATATATATATATCTATATCTATATATATATCTATATATATATCTATAACGTATATCTATATATTTGTAGTTATCTTTTTCGTTTTGTTTTTTTCGTTTTGTTATTTTTTCGTTGTTATTTTCAAGTTAATATGGGTAGTTAAACTCAACATAGCCGAATTATGTGAAAACGGGTAAAATTAACCCTCGGGAGGCGAGATGGGAGTTGTGTCGTGCTTAAATTAAAGCGTTAGTATGATAAACTCATGTTTTAAACTTGTTTTGATCATTTTAATAGCTTTGAATAAAATTGACAACTTTGTTCACGGTTACATCGAGCTTATAAATATATTTTACGGTGAGATGTGAGATATGGATATCACTAATCATAGTCCGATTGTTAGATTGACATTCTAAGTGATAGATCTGGACTATGCCTAAGTGAGATTCTTATTTTTACGAGGTGAATAAAACATGTATTAGAATCACTAAACCATAGTCTTAATCGTTAGATTGGCAACCTAAGTGACACGTTAAAACTATGTTTTCTGTGAGGTTTTTCAGCGGCTTTTTATTCCGGTCAACCATGTTAGGCGAGTTAGCTCTCTAAAGGGAGGGTTAATAAACCTAGTGTGGGGGTTAAGTGAGAGCCGTTCGAGATCTTAACGCAAGAATAAAGAGTTGACACCCGTGAATGTCATATGAACTGAATCAGATAAAACACACTCCTTATCAAGTTTTTCCTGTGGGGGAGATAACCTGTTGGATCATGGCTCGGCTATGCTTTTTAATCACCTAGTTAATCTCGTTAGTTAAAATTTATTTCTTCGCATTAGTATAAAAACTCCACCTAAAACTTTGATCGCCTAGACTAAGAACCACGTTCGCTTTGGTACTCACAACCACATTTCTCTTGGGACGACCTCGTACTCCTGTAGCTATCCTAGCAATCGACCTGGTACTCTGCCAGTTAGAGAGTTATTTTACCCACAGTTGCGAGTCTTTATAAATGTATTTTTAGTGGGTGAATTTTTCGCTCATCAAAAAAATTGGCGCCGTTGCCGGGGACCAATATTTTAGTGGGTGACTTTTTCTCATCATCAAGTTGCATAGGCCGAATGGCATTCTGTGAAAAGCAAAAGTACCAGATGGACACGTAAAAGTTGTCTTCTCTTGGTCATTAGGATCAATGGCTATCTGGAAGTAGCGAATAGCCATCAAGGAAACAATAATACTTATGACCACTCGATCGTTCAATAATTTGGTCAATGAAGGGTAGGGGAAGTGATCTTTTGCGGTGACTTCATTCGATCTACGATAGTCGATCTGAGACTCAGAGCGATCCACGAGGCGTAGGGCAACTTCCTCCCTTTTTCATTCATTTTTCGATTGTGATTCCGCCTTCTTTGGCACAACTTGAGTAGGGCTGACCCACTCGCTATCGGCGATTGCATAGATGATGCCCATGTCAAGCCACTTTATCACTTCTTTCTTGACAACCTCCTGCATATGCGGATTCAGCCTTCTCTGAGGTTGTCTAACCTTTTTAGCTCCCTCCTCCGTTCGGATTTTATGCATGCATACATCTGGGCTGATTCCTCGGATATCACCCACTTGCCATCCGAAGCGAGGATATTCTTTTAAGCACTTCTATCATTTGTGCTTCTTGCTCGGTCGAGTTTGAAGAAATGATCAAAGGCAATTTATCTCCATCCTTAAGAAAGATATACTTAAGGTGTTTGGAAGCGGTTTAAGCTCTAAATCGGTAGGTGGTTGCTCAATACTAGACTTTAACGGGCCACCTTTCTCCTTATGAGCTTGAAGTGGTTGGAAGAGAGAACACCTCATCTTCCCGAGGCTCAACCCCGAAAGTGCATTGGATCAAATCGTCCAAACGGAATCCTCCGATCAACATTTGCTTCCTTTTTCTTGTGATCGATCATTTTTCTTAACTCTTCATCTTTAAGCTCTTACGCGACTCTTCCCAATCATCTACTTCCCAATGAGTAGCTTCTCTCCAAAACTCTACCTCGTCCCAACTACCCATCGAGCTTCTTCTTCACCGGGATGAAGTCTTCCCGACTCGATTCTTTGAAATCATCGTTTGTTTGTTGGGCATCTCCATGCTTCTAACTCAATAACAGGCCCAGTGTGGCGAGTGAAGATGACTCGTCAATGCCTACGGCTTGAAATGAATTAGAAGATGGTCCATGATCACCGGATCCTCAATGTCCAAGACTTCAAAAACACCTATCTCTGTCAACTCCTATGTTTCTTGAGTAGGCATCTTTTTTCGTCCTCATAGATAGCTTCGACAAGCGATATTTCATCAATTACGGCTCTTTCAGGATGTGTCCTCGTGTGAAGGTGACGGATGTGTCACCGACTCTAAGAGTAATCTGTCCTTTTGCGAAGTCGATGAGAGCGTTAGAAGTGTCTAAAAAGGTTCGGCCTAGAATTAGAGGCATCTCCTTATCAGGTGGATAGTCTAGAATAACCCAATCGGTAGGGAAGACCAAATGTTCAACTTGAAGGAGCACATTAGCTACACAACCGGCTGCAGTACGACTAGATTTGTCTACCATCTGAAGAGAAATGGGGCGTTCTCGCATCCTTTTATCTAACCCGAGCTTTTTGCATACATTTAATGGCATCACATTAATAGAGGCCCCTGAGTCGCATAAGACATTTTCGAATAAATGGCCTTCGATCTCACAGGAGATTGAAGGTCCGCCAGTGGTCACGCTAAACAAAGACAATTTTTCGTGAAACCATCGCGCAATCCTCATGAAGCACTTCTCTTGACCATCCCCTGAAGCTTTCTCTTACTCCCCACAGAATTCTTTAAGATACTTAGAGCATTTAGGCATTTCAGTTAATACCTCGGCTAAGGGCATACTAACTTGAGTGTCTCTAAGCATCCTCCTCACTCCAGCATACTGCTTGTCGTTAGTGAGGGCTTTCTCTTTCCTTTTTGGTGGATAAGGAAGGGCTTTATCATTCCCTGTAGCTTGATTCTTTATCGCCTCATCCTCCTTATCCTTCCATCTCACAAACTTTTCTTCCTTTTTCTTAGTCAGGGGTACCGCCCCTTGACTTTCCTTTCTTTCCTCGTCATCAGAATTATTTTCATCCTCCGAAGAATTGTCACTAAGCTCCTCATCGTTGCTTTCTTCGGCATGTGTTTTCGATTTCCCCCTCCCGAACTCATGGCGTCGGGAGGGCTACTCGCTTCCGACATCTTGCCGGGTCCAAACTGTTACCACTTCTCAACGTTACTTCATTCAACTCCTCTTCTTGCCCATACTCCCCCGAGGTGTAATGGCGGTGCAAACATTCACATCGACTTTGATTTCTCTCGGTATAACTCGGAAGTTTACCGTGAGGTCCGCTTGCTTCTTTGAGTCCGCCATTTGACCAACTTGTCTCTCAATTGCTTTAACACTAGTAGACGAGTCTTCACCATGTCTACCACTCATCGAATTTGTGTTGAGGACACATGAGGTGGTATGATTGTTGTTCGAGTTTGATTCCACCACCTTGAGGCCTTTGGGAGTTTCGAGGCGGCCTTTGATAGTTCGAGTTGAAAGAATTCGAATTTGAAGGGCCAGTGGTAACTTGGCTTGATTGAAGTCTTGTCTTTGAAATCTGAATAGTTAGTTCGGTTGAAGTTTCGGAAGGGTTGGTTTTGATTATCCATTAAGTTTACCTCCTCCGTCATCTCGGTCCCGCACTGTGTTTCAAGATAATTTGAATTAGAAGGTTGCATCTCGAAGATTGGCCACCGCTTGCTTATCAATTCCATCCGAGCAACCAACGATTTGTGTATCGGGATTGCTTGCAGTACCTTCTTTCTTAACAATATTGGTCTTCTTAGAGAGTCGACCACATATTGTTCTTGGCGATGGTCTCGACCACTCTGTGGCGATCTCATCACCTCCCCTAAGAAGGATCCATGAAGTGTGGAGTCAAGATAGTCTCTATTAGGTTGAGAGACTCCTCAGTAAAATAGTTCCAACAACTCATGTCTATATATATCTGTGATTGGGGCACTTCCTCATCAATGATTTAATCTCTCCCAAGCCTTGCCAACAGCCTCATCCTCCATCCGCTCAAACGTAGCTATTTCCCGTTTCATCTCCATAATCTTGCTGGTGAAACCCACTTAAGAGCGAAGGCTCTTTTGACATCATTCCATGTATGGAGGGAATGATGTGCTAACGACTTAAACCATCTCGCTTGCTTCACCTGTTAAAGCAAAAGGAAATAGCTTCAACTTTACGATCTCGTAATCAACACCAGGATAATGGCACGCTTCACAGATTTTTGTCTGAACGTGGACAAGAAGTCGTGCGGGTCTTCTTGAGCGATGCCATGGAAAGAGCTATTTTGGACCCGATTGCAACTACTCCATTTTTAAGGTCGAAATTTACTCCCCATATCCGGTGGACGAATAGGTCTATGTCCTCGAGAAAATCTTGATTAAGATATGGAGTGTAGGGTCCTGGTTCAACTGATTAAAATTTGGTTTTGGTGGAATTGTTGAAGTTGTTGATTTATGCCCGACTTGTTGATTCTGTTGTTCTTTGAAGAGCTTGCATTTGTTGAAGGAGTAAATTTAATCGAGCTTGGGGATCGGGATTTGGAATTGGTGGATCTTGATCCGCCATTTTGTCCAAATCAGGAAAAGCCTTCTTCTAAGGATAGATCGTTCGGGCTCAGGATCAAAGATCGAAGTCCTTCTTACTTTCGTTTGCATAAACCGGAAGAAAGGAAAAGGAAGAAATCAACCCTTTGGGGTTGATAGAACGCAGTTCTGAAGATTGGAGGATTTAGAAGTGAACGCTCGTTGGAACATCGAATCGGGCGTTCGTAAGAGAAGCAGATGAAAGGTGACGCGTGCGTTCGGTATGGGTGAGCGCTCGTTCAGAAGGCTTTTAGTATTTTTTTAATTTTTTTATTTTTAGAAGATATAAAGAAACTGAAACTGGAAAAGAAACCTACCTACGAAAAGTTTAAAAACAAGAAAAACACTAAGACGGTAAAAAAAACGTGTTGAAATCTTCTAGGGCCAAAATGAAGGGAAAACAATGGATTTTGACCTCGAGCGCGCACTGAACGGCCTACGGTTGTTCACCACGTCGTCGGCGTCGGAACGAGCTTTCGAATTGGGGTCTGCGTGCCCAAAGCGGACATTCGAGCGAAAGTTATGGTCAAAATACTACCGTGTGCCCTAACGACCCCTTTTTGACACGAAAATCGCATCTAAGTAGAATCCGACAACCGTTACCGACTCCCGGCAACGGCGCCAAAAACTTGTTCGGTAAAACGAAGTTTTACAATTTATAAACGAAACACCCCAAGTATAAGGATCTGTAGTAAAGGATGTTAACGGGTCGTCCTAAGGGAGTGGAATGTTTATCGAATTCTGGTATAAATCTATATCGATTATGTCACAATTATCTATCTAAACTAAGGTTGAAACTAACTAAAACCTAAACCTAAGGATTAAAACTAAAACAAGAATAAAACAAGCGAGAAAAAATAAGAAAACGAAGAATACGGACGACCGTTCACTAAAGTGAAGCAGCGTGCCTGGAAAGCGAAAATCTATCGGACGGGCGTTTCGCTATTGAGAGACGAAAGCGCCCAACTACGATCAGAACAGAAAATTGCAGAAAAGTTGCAGGAAATCTAAAGGTTTAAAAACTAAAACTTAAACTAAACTTATGCAAACGATTTGATTAAAACAATTAAAGGAAAACACAGCGAGGCAACGAATCCACCCATCAACCAACAACCCCCAACTAGATGGTGATCTAAAGATGTAGTTTTTAGTAGTGATTTTTCACGAATTCAATTAAATTTCTTCAACCAAATTCTAGGGTTTCGTTTGTCTTTTCAAACAAACTAAACATGCAACCAAAACAGGATCACGAGATTGTTTCCAAGCTCTTACTCAACTAATCATGCATAATCTCTTAAAACACAATTAGATGCATTACTTTGAATAAAAGAGAACTTAAATAAACATACTTTCATAAATTTATTCAAGCATAAATTAAACATAGATCGTTTCATCAAATCTTAATTCAATAAAACTTAAGCAATACAAAACAGATCCAAAGTAATGAAAAACTATGAAATACACTCACTAAACTTAAGCATCGAACTCTCTAGTTGGTTTTGTTGTTGATAGGCTTCCTCCGTCGACTCACTGCAAGGCTTTTAGCCAACAATCATGTTGAAGATGATTGTTGGATTGGAGAAATTCATCTCTATGTAAAAAGGCTTGTGGCCGCAGCTTTTTGGTGTAAAATTGCGATCTCAATTATTTTGGTATGAATTAGGGTTGGGGCTGCCGCTTTATTTATAGGAATTTGATGTCGGCTAGGGTTAAGTCGGCCTTGAACGCCCGTCTGGATATCCGGACGCCCGTCTGGTGGATCTTGACTTTGCTGTAGACGTCCGTCCATGCTGCGTCCAAACTCTCTGTATGTGATTTCCTCTCCTGGACGCTCGTCCATGAAATCAAACGCCCGTCCAGTGGGACGGGATCTGACGCGGGCCGATCGCTTTGAGGTCGGATTTCATCATCTTTATCCAATTTCTTTGAGCCAATTCCAACTCTATCTTGAATAATTCGACTTGAGCTTCATTTATCCACTTATAGCACTCGAAAATCAACACATACATGATAATAAACAATGCAAAAATGTAATAAAATCCAAATAATAATAATTCCATTAAATTAACACTTAAAATCATCAATTTTGCATACAATCCTCTTAAAATCATCTTTATTAAATAACTACACTTAAACCCTTAATTCTCATGTAAATTACGTAAATGTGGGGAAAATAATAATGAAATAAACCTTTAATAATCATATAAATATGGCGGTTCACCCGAGCACAAGGCTCGGGTGACCGCCTTCAAAAACTCTCGAATCACGTGGCCTCTCTTTTGATGTGAAGAAATTTCGAATAAATTTAGGGTTTGGGGCTCTTTGTGCTTTAAATAGAAAAGCAAGCGGTTGCTACGATAACCTAAGTCGGTTTCAAAGAAAGCGGCGGTGGACGCCCGTTCAAATAACCGGACGCCCGTCCGAGGATGCTTGACGGAGGATCGGACGCTTCGTTTGGGCGGCGTCTGAACTCTCTCGAATGTGAATTACGATTACGGCCCGGTTCAGATTTTCAAACGCCCGATTCGATCCGGACCTTTCGTCCACCTTATTTGGACGCTTGATCCACCGACGAAATCTTGATATTTCCAGCTTTATCTTCATTGATTTCTTTCCTTATCTCTTTTATTCTTCCATATCTTTGATTGATCCTCTCTCATCTCGAAATTAGCTCTTTAGGATCATCTTTTCCATCATCAATGAGTATCTACACAAGGATCAAAACATTCCAAAGTGTAACATATTTCCAAAATAATATAAAATCATAATTTAAGCACATAATTCGTTACGTTTTCATATTTAACTATTAAAAACACCATTTACTCAATATTTCAATATAAAGCTCGAACTCTATGAAAATCATACGAATGTAGGGGAAATTGATATAGAAAATATCTATAAAAATCACTATAAATTAGCCCTTAACAACACCCCCACACTTATCTTTTTGCTCATCCTCGAGCAAAACAAAACAAAGATCAAGCTCGAGAGAAATAAACATCTATACAAATATAAGGTATATTCAATAACTTAGAAGTTCACCCGAGTGAGTGTGTGCATAGCCATAATAAACTTCCACTAAGTTCCACAATTTGAAAGTTATCCAAACCAAAACTAGCCAGGTTTCCCATCTAAGTTAGAAATATTCAAAAATTATAACAGGCACTTTACAAAACATACATATCCCAAAAAGAAATAGTAGAGAATATCTAAAACATTTCTGACAAACTCAGAGGATAATCCCTACAACATATCCTTGGTTTATCTGGGTATAAGATTAACGATAACTAAGTCCTTACTTATTCATAATAATATATTTCAATATTTTCACTTTTTCACACTTTTCTACCATCGAATAAGCTTTTGCCCTCATAGCGAGAATAGGACATTTCAAGATAATCCCCTACCTTACTCCAATCATAAGGCGACTATAAACCTGACCGTCGTGAGCTTTGGTCATCATAGTGGAATAGGACATACGTGGTACACCCTACCTTACCCAAATCATAAACCAGCTTCCGACACACACAATTAAAATTATGTTTACTTAGAGATTTACTCGGGTGGCGGTGGAAAAGATTATTTTCTAGTAGCACGGCACCAATGAGCATAACACCTCAAGTAAACAATTTATTACTATTGCAAAGACTTAATCACGTTTCACTTATCACATTCAAACTTACTGGATATTCACAGTATGTCATACTTTAATCCTAGAATACAAACTACTAAACTTTTCAAGAATTGTACATAAGCAAAGAAACATGCTATAATCATCAAAAATCTCCACCTAAAATGGGGTAGGCTTTCAACATTTAGCTCATCATTTACTATGGCATGTGAAAAAGAGTGTCGGGTGAAACAACTAAAATTACAAATATACAGAATATAGCAAAAATGATATAAACTCAAGCAAAGATATGCCTTTGTCTACTCGGGATATAACAAAAAATTTGAAAATTAAGCACTTTTCATAGAAATACTAAAAATATGAGCAAACGAAAGTAGACACATAAATCATCTATCCCTTCCCCACACTTAGATTGCAACTTGTCCTCAAGTTATACAGAAATAATAAATTAGAGAACTTAGTCGATTGGATGTTGGCAGTCGGAGGAACCAACAAGAACCAGGATTGCTTGCATAGCTTAGTAGACTGTGGAGCATCACAGGACAACTGAATACATCTTTAAAGTGCACAATAGCTATCAAAAATATCCTGCAGACTTGATCAGTGCAAAAAGAGTCTACGGGGAAAAAGGATTATACATGTAAAACACATGGAAAAGAAGTTATAGAGATTCTTGATTAAGCTCATAGAAAGATGAAACATATACATGGAACATTACAAAATAGTAGGCTAGGTGCAACTACATGAAAATATACTACAATGCAGCTTACATGATATGCAATCCTAAAAATAAAATAAATAAATTACGGCAGGCTCAGCCGAGCAAATTGAGAGGACAACCCTACAGTGACTACGGCCCATGCAGAAACTAAAAATAAAGAAAAGCGAGGTAGTATTACGAAACCGACGATTAACTACACTCGGGAAAATAAAAGAAAAATAGAAAAACAATGCAACTAGATGACATGCAACTAAATGATATGCATCTAAATGATATGCAAAAATAAACGAAAATTAAAAGAAAGAAAACTAGCCCACTCATTAAGAACACGACATATATAATAAGCGTCTACCAAATAATGATGTGAGTTACGATAAGCGATAAAGGTTGTTTCATTACATGCGGTGTAAGACGCGCTTTAAGACTCATTGAAGGTGATAGCATTATGGAAACCAACGATTAGCTATATACTAAATGAGATATAACTCATATGGCCTAAGACGTAGCATACGGAAAACCGGCGATAGCTACCCATATGAGTTACAAAAACAACAAGGAAGCACATAAGTCTCAAAGCTTAAAAGATTCATCACAAACGGTATGTAGCATACGAAACCGACATTAGCTACTAATTAACTATAAGAACGATTTATAGCTTACGAGAACCGCGATCACTACTATAACATGCCTAGATGAATCATATATAAGGAATTGATCAATTATCTAACATGGATTCATAGATGGAAAAATAAAATCACATAAGTTCAGGACATCTACGTAAAATTAATCACCACGAAGCTCAGATTAAAAACATCCAAGTCAAATAAAGCATTAAAAATCGAATAAATAAAAACTTTGGAACACTGGTCGTAGGTTGGACGCTCGTCCAACCCTTTGAACGTCGCGTCTTGAATTTCAAACGGGCGCCCACTGGAAAGTTTGAATGGACGGGCGTTCAATGGACCGAACGCCCGCCTCGCCTTCGACACAAAGAACTCGCAACTTAGTAAACGCAACCGCAAACCCCTAGACTAACATCTTAAACTCATAGCAATTCAGATTAACAACTCAACAAACCACCGATAACTTTTAGCACGAGAAGATTAGATTAGAAAACACACCAACATATACTTCACGTTTCATAAATTGAGTAAAAAACTTTTTGCACATTCTTAACCCAACGGTTATCGAAACACGGCAAAAATAAAAACTCTCGATTTATTTCACGCTACTTTTATTAAAACGAAAAATAAACGTAACAAAATCGAGAAATAACAAGATCAGATTCAACATGACACCTATTCCCCGGCAACGGCGCCACTTTTGTTGGAGGGATTTTGCATCATTAAACAAAAGAAAATTTATAAACCCTAACTACCATGCAAAACTACCTCCTAACCGGCCAAATACCGGGTAATTGATAGTAGAGCGAAGTGAGTAAGGGGTCGATCCACAGGGAATTGGGATGTTGAATCTAATTTCACTAATTCCTTTCAATTGTTACTTAGGAAAAACGAATAAACGAAAGAACAAATAAAATAAACGAAAGAGCAATTAAAATAAATCTAACCTACGAAATAAAATAACACAACCTAAACTAAACTAAAGATACATGGGATCAAATAGTGCACAAACCAAGTGATTTCAATCCTAGTTCATCTCATGATTTTAATTCAGTTTGTGGTTTCACCTTTTCACGAGACATAAACCCCTCATTCCTTAGTGAATTTAATCTCAAGCTATGGATTCCTAATTCCTTAGTAAATCCAATTTATCAATCTCTACTCTCTCGTAAGTTGAAACTGATTTCCATACAACACTCGGTGTAGATTCAGGTTAACTCTCGTATTTTAGAATCTAACAACCTAGATAATTAATCGATTAACTTGTCATCATTAACGATTAAAAATCCTATCTTTCTATGGTGATCTAACGTTCATGCAACTTCCGTATTATCAACATCAATAGAAAACAAATCTTCCAATCTATTCTCATGGCATCATAAACACATAGAAAAGATACAAAAAGAACTAAACTCATGAAGAAAAACTGAATTGAATAAATCAAGAAGAACTCACATAGTCTCATACATTGAAGAATCCAAGAACGAAAAAGAAAACGTCTAATCTACTCCTAATCTAACCTCGGTTCACCCGAGCACAAGGCTCGGGTGACCGGCCTTCAAACTCTCAAGATCACGCGGTCGCGCGGCCTCTCTTTGATGTGAAGAAATTTCGAATCAATTTAGGGTTTGGGGCTCTTTGTGCTTTAAATAGAAAAGCGAGGCGGTTGCTACAAGTAACCTAAGTCGGTTTCAAAGAAAACGGGCGGTGGGCGCCCGTTCAAATAACCGGACGCCCGCCCAGGATGCTTGGACGGAGGCGGGCGCTTCGTTTGGACAGCGTCTGAACTCTCTCGAATGTGAATTACGATTACGACGCCTGGTTCAGATTTTCAAACGCTGATTCGATCCGGACGCTCGTCCACCTTATTTGGACGCTTGATCCACCGGCGTAAATCTTGATATTTCCACTTTATCTTCATTGATTTCTTTCCTTATCTCTTTTATTCTTCCATATCTTTGATTGATCCTCTCTCATCTCGAAATTAGCTCTTTAGGATCATCTTTTCCATCATCAATGAGTATCTACACAAGGATCAAAACATACCAAAGTGTAACATATTTCCAAAATAATATAAAATCATAATTTAAGCACATAATTCGTTACGTTTTCATATTTAACTATTAAAAACACCATTTACTCAATATTTCAATATAAAGCTCGAAATCTATGAAAATCATACGAATGTAGGGGAAATTGATATAGAAAATATCTATAAAAATCACTATAAATTAGCCCTTAGCCTTCTCACTGACATGCTTATCACTACGCCCACACCCACCTTATGGTGTGATAATATTGGTGCTACATATCTTGCTCACAACCCGGTCTTTCATGCGCGTACCAAACATATAGAGATTGACTTTCACCATGTACGTGAGCTTATTGCTGCCAAGAAACTCACTGTTGCCTTTCTCACTTCCAAGGATCAACTTGCGGACTTACTTACCAAACCTTTGGGGAACCCACGCTTTGCAACCTTGAAAACTAATCTCCGTGTCTACCCTATACCCACGGGATTGCGGGGGCGTGTCGAAGACATTATAGCAAATACTGTTAATACTTAGAAGTTGTATTATAAATTGTATTATAATTCCTTATTGTGTAGTTACTATTATATCCTTGTATGGTGTATAAATATACCCACCATTGTAATACTTTATCAATCAATACAATACACAAATTACCATACGTATAAGTCATCTTCAAGCATTGTCCAATGGATGCAATTATATTACTGCCATATTATTTGAGGTAAATAATCTAAGATTTTTTGTACCGATCTTTAGGCTCGAGCTGTTACAAAAATCAAGTAGAACATCTTCCATGTCCTTGGCCTGATGCTCACTTGCCTCTCCAAATAGTAGGAGGTCATCTGCAAAGAAAATGTGCCATATGGGGGGCTATGGCTAGATATTTTAACTAGTATCCACCTCTCCTAACTCACAACTATACTGATCTTGGCACTTAGGACTTTCATACATAGAACAAAGAGATAGGGTGCGATAGGATCCCCCTGACGCAGTCATCTACTAGGGCTAAAAGATTCTAACTTTTCACTATTCCAAAGGACATAAAATCTGTATGTTGTGATGCAATACATGAGGAGCTATTGTAGCTGTGCTAATAACCCTATGGTCTGTAAGATATTTTCTAAAAAGTCCAAACTTACCGGATCATAGGTTTCTAGGTCTACTTTGATTCCTATATAGCTCTTTGTGCCTTTCTTTCTCTTACCAGGTATGCTTGACTTCCTAGGCCAAGATCACAATTTCAGAGCTGCCTCTTCCTAGTATGAAAGCACTATGAGTAGTGTTAATAAGCTACCCAATAATGTTCTAAAAACAATTTCCAACTACATTGGTTATAGTTTTTATTATCACATTAGCCAGAGCTATTGGCCTGAATTGAGATGGAGTCTTTGGATGGTCCACTTTAGGTATGAGGGTCATTATTACTTCATTCATCTAAGCTGGAAAGAAAGCAGTTCCAAAGGCCTTCATCACAAAGTCCACAATAGATTTGCCAATAGTACCCCAACACCTTTTGAAGAAGATTGATGGTAGTCCATCAGGGCCAACAGCCTTGTAAGTCCCCGTAGCGTCTTCAATTTATTTCTCACATATTTGTCGGTTAAGGAGTTGCAGGTCTATTTCATTGAGGGTGGGCAAGACCACATTGCAACTGCAAATGTGGTGTTTGTCTTCTTTGGAATACAACTTCATAAAATAGTTTCTCAACATATTATGTACCTCAAGATCATCAGTACTCCAAGTTCCATCATGTCGTTTGAGAGAGGTTGTTTGGGATCTTTGCTTCCTCTTTATAGCTGTGATATGGTAGAAGTGTGTGTGTTTATCTCCCTCACTACCAGCCACTGAATTTGGGATCTCTGATGCCAATACTTTTCCTCTTGGATTGGAATGTCATTATATTTTTCATTAAGTTGTTTCTCTAGATTTAAACTATGTGAGATGAATGCAGATATGGGATTCTTGAACTCCTGTTAGTCATCTTAGGCATTTAGATTTTCTAGTGTTGGAGATGCATACACAATAAATAAGACCAAGTTGATAGTCTTTCAGGAACAATAGCAAGGTTCAAGCATTAATTCATACTTGAAAGGTACTTTGATTCACCGACTTCTCCCGCCAAAAACACCATATACACACCAGACCAGACCTCGAGCTTCTACACATAACTTTATTGAAATGTGAATTTTTCAAAATACGCCAAGATTTTTGGATGGAAACCTTGCACTCTAGCAAACATATAATGTACGGCTTATAGTGCGCAAGAAGTGTCTTCAAGTTAATAAAGAACTATGTTGATCCCGCACCTCGACGTTCCATGTAACTATCCGTATTTTGGATTATTGTGATTGATTTGGAGCAGTCATGTCCTAGAGGTCCATGCCATCCGGTGGCTCGTCTCTTAATCTCCATATTCTTGTATTTCTACCATCTTCTTTAAGTAGTTGTCTCTAGTGTGAGATGGGGAGGGGCTGATCAGGGGTTCGGATTTGAAATTTGGAAAGTTATCTTCTCTAAAAAGTTGGTCTTACTAATTGAATCACTATGAACTCGCCCAAATCTCCTTTCTTCCCTTTGATTTTCCTGGCCACAATGCACATTAGAAATGTCATGTAAAGTCACATTAGGTGTCCCTGTAGTTTATGTGCCTATTGATGTTGTGGATGGTCTCTTTAATGACATATACAATGTCTTTTACATAAAGTTGGACCTTTTGGTTTGACCGTCTCTTGTAGAGAGCTTTTCCTGGTATAAGAATCTTATTTCCTAACATTCTTCCTTGTATCAAAGGTGGATTTGTCCTTGGAAAGAATGAAGATGGTTGGCCTTTGAAATTTATTGATGCTACTTCTATTTGATTCGGAAGTCACTCACCACTTCGGAAGTTCTTCATGATTATCTTGATCCTCCATATGATCTTCTTCACAGAGTACATTGAACCTTGACCATAGTGTCGCTTCTTGTCTCAATGTGCTTTCATTCCTCTAGTGCATTGGCTCTACATTTTTCCTTGGTAATTCATCCCATTGTCTAAGATCGAGGAAGAGAGGGCACAAATGAGTGGGATCCGTGTGCCTTGGCTATAGGGTCTATCGTGTATGCCATATTGTGTACGAGACCGGACGTCTCATACCCTCGAGTGTCATGAGCATGTATCAAGCAAATTGCAGTGAGGCCACTGGATTACTGATCAATAATATCCTAAGTACATGAGACATACTAAGAATATGTTCCTAGTTCATGGGAACTCGAATTTGGTAATTCTCGGTTATGCAGATGCAAGCTTTTAGCCTGATGCAGATGCAAGCTTTTAATCAGAAACTCAATGGCTCGGAATAATGGGCTTGTCATTATTCCAAAGAACTGAGTAATAGGCTTTCCATTGTTCTGTTGAGTTCTTACCATCTACCTTCACTATGAAGGACCTCAAGACCGGTCAGACACTCTTCCGCGGCGAAACTAGATATGGAGTTTACGTTTGGCCAAAGTCTCCGCCTCATTTAGCCTTTGCCAGTGCCACAACATAACAAAATACTTGGCACCGTAATTTGGGTCATCCCCCACTCAAATTTTTCAGTTTATTGTTTCGAATAATAATTAATCATTTTCTGTTTCGGACTAAGGCCACTTTGAGGCATGTTCTTGCAATAAAATCCATGAACATCTGTTTAATGTTTCTACCTTACAATCTAGTCGTCCACTTGAAATTGTTTTCAATGATATTTGGACTTCACCTCGGTTATCTATTAATGGTTATCGATACTATGTTATTTTTGTTGATCATTTCATGAGGTATGTGTGGTTCTATCCGTTGCACCGTAACTACAACAATTTTTCCAAATTTAAGTCGATTGTTGAGAACTATTTTCCCGAAAATTGAAGGTCCTCTACTTTGATAACGAGGTTGAAATTATTGGGTTAGAACCCTTCATGGATTCTCATAGTATCACTTATCTTACCACTTCACCTCACACACCTCAGCATAATGGCTATTCCGAGAGACGTCACTTACACATAGTCTAGACCGGTCTCACACTTCTCTCTCAAGCCTCACTCTCTGTTGATTACTGGATTTATGTGCTTGCTACTGCATTTTATCTTATTAACTGTATGCTTACCCGCACTTTATCTATGATCTCCCCTTATGAATTTTTTTGGCTCTTCCCCTAACTACGGAAAACTTCGCATCTTTGGTAGCTCAAGGTTCATCCAATCCTCCACCACCTCCCGACATCACTCATTGGGTTGGTTCTATTTCCCCCCTTTGATGCCTTCTCCCAACCTGTGCCTTCCTGCCCTTCCCCACCCACCTCCCCACCTCTACCCGGGTCTCCCACTCTAAATACTCTTGTCCCTTCCCTCTTCCCCTCCGTCCATTTCAGCTCCTTCCCCACCCCCTCCATCCCCAACCATCCTATGGCTACTCGATCCAAGCATGGCATTTGAAAACCGGTACAGAAGCTCAATTTACATATTATGACATATTATTCTATGGTTGAGCCTACCACTGTTAATCAAGCTCTAGCCCAAACTGTTTGGTTTAATGCTATGCAGGAGAAATATGATGCATTACTTAAGAATGACATGTGGGAGCTTGTCCCTTTAGATTCCTCATACAATATTGTTGCTTGTAAAAGGATAGTTCACATCAAGTGTAATTCTGATAGGACTGTTGATCATTAAAAAGCTCATCTTGTTGCCAAGGGCTTCAGTCAATGCCTAGGCCTTGATTATTACGACACATTAAACCAGTTTTGAAGCCTACCACAATTCGTGTTCTTCTTTATCTTTCCCTCAACATGGCTAACAGCTTTGGCAACTCGATGTTCATCACGCCTTTCTACAAGGCACAATATCTGAAACTGTGTACATGTCTCATCCTCCGGGTTTTCATGATGCTTAGTAGCCATATCATGTATGTCACTTAAAGAAAGCCCTCTACAGGCTCAAACTGGCCCCTTGCACCTGGTATTATGAATTACGCCTATTTCTTACTCAACATGGCTTCTCCAACTCGGCTTCTGATTCATTATTTTTAGGCATAATGATTATGTTCTATGCATTCTTGTCTATGTTTGATGACTTGGTTGTTACAAGTAGTAGCTCATCTGTTGTTGAATCCTTCATTGCTACTATTGCTCGTCGTTTCTTGATGAAAGATCTTGGGGATCTTCATTACTTCTGGGTAATGAGGTTACTATCAATTAGGATGGCTTGTTGCTCTCTCAGCTCCGTTAACTTTCTGATATACATGCCATAATAAACATGCTAGACGCCAACGCATGTTCCACGCCAATGTAGCCTGATGTTACCCCGCTTACACACACAAATGATGATCCTCTTCTGGATCCGTCGGGTTATCGTTCCCTTATTGGCAACTTGCAATACCTTTCCTTTACCCGACCGGATGTCTATTTTTCTATTAATAAACTGGCCCAAGTTATGCATTCTCCCACGGCTACGCACTGGTGCCAAAAGGCTTCTCCGTTACCAGGCTGGTACCCTTGATTTTGGACTCCAATTTTATCGTCACACCCCGCTCACGCTCCATGCCTTCTCTGATGCAGATTGGGGTGGCAATAAAACAGACTATTCATCCACCGATGCCTATGTCGTTTACCTTGGTCGCAATCTCATCTCGTGGAGTTCTAAGAAACAAAGCATAGTTGCTCGATCGTCCATTGAAGCTGAATACTAATATGTTGCCAACACTGCTGCTGAACTCAATTCGTGTCCTTTATTCTTGACGATCTTGGCTACGCCAACTCTGCTGTCCTGGTTATCTATTGTGACAATCTTGGCGCCACTCACCTAAGCTCCAATCCGGTATTCTACTCTCGTATGAAACAAGTTGCCGTTGACTTTCACTTCATACGTGAGCAAGTTAACTTGGGCAAACTTTGGGCCACACATGTCTCCACCAAAAACCAACTTGTGAACGTCCTTATCTAGCCTCTTGACAAGTGCTTATTTGCATCCAATATGGTCAAGGTTGGCATTCGCTACATTAGTCCAGCTTGAGGGTCATAATAGCTTGAGGGTCATTATAGCCGAATAATCTTTGATTCTTTAATTAATATCGTAGATATTTGATTGATTATGTGTAGATATTTGATTGATTCATTTACCTCATTTAACTCATTATTCGTTGTATAAATATACTTCTGCACACCAAATACAAATGAAGTATTTTTCCACATTTACTATTGTGTTATGATATGTTGTCGTCGCATAAACCTGGTCACAGAAAATACCATTTCTTGTAGTACCTAATAGATCCACATTGCAAAAGTGGGAGAACCATAGAATTTGGGTCAGGCACATTAGAAAAGTGGGAGAAACAATGAGAGAAATTTTGGGTTATCTCATATTGAAAAAATGAGTGAAATATTAGGTGGAACGCATAATGGATTTGATGATAACTTGGGTCATCTCACATTGGAAAGATGAGAGAAAACACTACGTTGAGACATAAGGAATTTAAAAACTTCGGTTAACCATGTTAGAAACATATTGTATTTTTTTATTTTATTTTTCAACAGCCAAGAAACTTTTCATTAATCAGCAAGATGCTAAGAAATTACAAATAAATTCCAAAGTTCCAGGTAAAAGATACCAATTTTCAAATCAAACACTATAAAAGAAGCAACCTCAAACTAAATCATTCGCAAACAAACCAAGTCACAAAGAATAGCCTTGATCTCCACGTCAATGAAAATCGAAACCATTATCCTAAGGTCTCAAGAAGCGCAATCATCGGATTTGCCTTCCAATCTTCCCATTCTAGCTTCTTGAGGCAATTAGCATTCGAAAGCCAAAAAAAAAAGACAACCTCTGAATCTCTCTGAAGATCAATTCCGGATTAATGACAAACGAATTAAAAATGACTTTATTTCTCTGATTCCAAATGACCCAGGCAGTGACACCAACTATTGCTGACCACAAACGGGAGTTCAAAGACAAAGGAGACGGACCGGTGTAAAGGATGCATAAATCACTAAAGGAGAATGCATTTAACCCAACTATCTTACACCAACTTAAAACATGCGACCAAATCAAAATGAAACATCGCAAGTTTAACAAAAGATGATTAATGATTCTTCAAACTTGTAGCACAACGGACAAAGATAGTCATGAATATCAATACCGCGATAAATGAGATTCGGTTTTGTTGGAATTCTGTTGAGACTTGCCTTCCACATGAATAAATTAACTTTCGATGGTAGAAGTTTGTTCCACTTTGCAACCTTCTCCCACTCCGAAAAAGTATTTTTAAAAGATTCCAACTCTAGCTTTTTGCTCAGAATGGCCATCGAAAAGATACCATTTATACATAGACTCCACCGTAATTTATCGTTTTCACCTGTGAAGCCACAAACAGAATTGATTAAGTTCTCCACAAACAGAAACATATTGTATTTGATAACTTGAGTTAACCATTTTAGCAAGGTACATAATGTATTTTTTGACTTGGGTTAACTATTTTATGTTAAATGAGGCTGATAGACCTATCTATTATTAAATTTATTATAACTCAAGTAGGGCAACTAGGACTCATGATTTCTGAGGCATTAAAATAACTATTAACTCCTTGTAAAATTTTAGAATTTCAGTTAAGTTTAAAATTTATGAAAAACTTCGGCTAGTTCAGCAAAGGAAGACATTTAATTCCACGACTAGTCAATAGGAAAAAAATAATTCAAAAATGCAAGTATGATAAAACAAGACATTGATGCAGTACTTAAGAATGACATGTGGGAGCTTGTCCCTTTAGATTCCTCATACAATATTGTTGCTTGTAAATGGGTATTTCACATCAAGTGTAATTCTGATAGGACTGTTGATCATTAAAAAGCTCGTCTTGTTGCCAAGGGCTTCAGTCAATGCCCGGGCCTTGATTATTACGACACATTAAACCAGTTGTGAAGCCTACCACAATTCGTATTCTTCTTTATCTTTCCCTCAACATGGCTAACATCTTTAGCAACTCGATGTTCATCATGCCTTTCTACAAGGCACACTATCTAAAACTGTGTACATGTTTCATCCTCCGGGTTTTCATGATGCTTAGTAGCCATATCATGTATGTCACTTAAAGAAAGCCCTCTACAGGCTCAAACTGGCCCCTTGTGCCTGGTATTATGAATTATGACTATTACTTAACATGGCTTCTCCAATTCGGCTTCTGATTCATTATTTTTTTAGGCATAATGATTATGTTTTATACATTCTTGTCTATGTTGATGACTTGGTTGTTAAAAGTAGTAGCTCATCTGTTGTTGAATCCTTCATTGCTACTATTGCTCGTCGTTTCTCTATGAAAGATCTTAGGGATCTTCATTACTTTTGGGTATTGAGGTTACTATCAATTAGGACGGCTTGTTGCTCTCACAGCGCCGTTAACTTTCTGATATACATGCCATAATAAACATGCTAGACGCCAACGCATGTTCCACGCCAATGTAGCCTGATGTTACCCCGCTTACACACACAAATGATGCTCCTCTTCTGGATTCGTCAGGTTATCGTTCCCTTATTGGCAACTTGCAATACCTTTCCTTTACCCGACCGGATGTCTATTTTTCTATTAATAAACTGGCCCAAGTTATGCATTCTCCCACGGCTACGCACTGGTCATTTGCCAAACGGCTTCTCAGTTACCAGGCTGGTACCCTTGATCTTGGACTCCAATTTTATCGTCAAACCCCGCTCACGTTCCATGCCTTCTCTGATGCAGATTGGGGTGGCAATAAAACAGACTATTCATCCACCGGTGCCTATGTTGTTTACGTTGGTCGCAATCTCATCTCGTGGATTTCTAAGAAACAAAGCACACTTGCTCGATCGTCCATTGAAGCTGAATACTAATTTGTTGCCAACACTGCTGCTGAACTCAATTCGTGTCCTTTATTCTTGACGATCTTGGCTACGCCAACTCTGATGTCCTGGTTATCTATTGTGACAATCTTGGCGCCACTCACCTAAGCTCCAATCCGGTTTTCTACTCTCGTATGAAACAAGTTGCCGTTGACTTTCACTTCATACGCGAGCAAGTTAACTTGGGCAAACTTTGGGCCACACATCTCTCCACCAAAAACCAACTTGTGAACGTCCTTATCTAGCCTCTTGACAACCGCTTATTTGCATTCAATATGGTCAAGCTTGGCATTTGCTACTGTAGTCCAGCTTGAGGGTCATAATAGCCAAATAATCTTTGATTCTTTAATTAATACCTTAGATATTTGATTGATTATGTGTAGATATTTGATTGATTCATTTACCTCATTTAGCTGATTATTCATTGTATAAATATACTTCTATACACCAAATACAAATTAAGTATTTTTCCACATTTATATACTATTGTGTTATGATATGTTGTCGTCGCATTAAGCCTTGTCACAGAAAATACCATTTCTTGTAGTACCTATAGATCCACATTGCAAAAGTGGGAGAACCATAGAATTTGGGTCAGGCACATTAGAAAAGTGGGAGAAACAATGAGAGAAATTTTGGGTTATCTCATATTGAAAAAATGAGTGAAATATTAGGTGGAACGCATAATGGATTTGATGATAACTTGGGTCATCTCACATTGGAAAGATGAGAGAAAACACTACGTTGAGACATAAGTAATTTAAAAACTTCGGTTAACCATGTTAGAAACATATTGTATTTGATAACTTGAGTTAACTATTTTAACAAGGTACATAATGTATTTTATGACTTGGGTTAACTATTTTATGTCAAATGAGGCTGATAGACCTATCTATTATTAAATTTATTATAACTCAAGTAGCGCAACTAGGACTCGTGATTTCTGAGGCATTAAAATAACTATTAACTCCTTGTAAAATTTTAGAATTTCAGTTAAGTTCAAATTTTATGAAAAACTTCGGCTAGTTCAGCAAAGGAAGACATTTAATTCCACGACTAGTCGATAGGAAAACAAATTCAAAAATGCAAGTATGATAAAAAAAATATATATATATACATTGATTCAGGTTACACACTTCAAACTAAATGTTAAATCATAACTTTAATTCTGATAGAGATATGTAATTAAAGGTAAGCTTTTCCCTCTAATTATTTAAGTATCTCAAATACAACAAGTTGTTTAGCATGACTGGAGAGAGTAACATTAACGTAAGCCAAACATAAATGATGAACATCCTTCTTGCCCTTCTTAGCCATTGCTTCAATTTTAAGGTGATAGCCTATGTAGCCTTGTGCAGTTTTGTCTACGGTATATACGTCTTTGACTCGTTGGAACTGTAACACATCATGATTTTTTCTGTTGTGTTCATCAATTGCGAACTTTCCCGCAGCTTCCTTTTTGGCAGGACTATTTGGGTCTTCCCAAGTAATATCGATGCTTTCAATAGCTAATCCCAAGTAAAAGAAAGCCAAGAGCATTGCTAAGATTGTAAACGAAAGTGCTTGAAACTTTGGAGACATTTTTTTTTCTTCTTTTGAAAGAAACACTGAGATAGATAGAGATTGTGCTGGACTCAATTAACCACCAGTAGTAAATGTCTTAGTGAGGTGGACATGTGTGTAAAAGGGTTATTTATAGTGTCCTGAGCAGGGGCGGATCTGCGTGTATCAGGGTGGGGTCATCTGACCCCACTGAGATCCAAAATATATTTTTTAATATTAAAACGATATAGTTTTGTCGTTAAAAAATAGGGGGAATGAGGGATAATGACAGAAATATTTCATAAATTGAGTAGAAGGACAGTCTTTTAAAACTTTTGCATAAAGGACAAAACTATTTATTCATCATTTAAATTCACTTGTGTTCAAAATTCTTTATTTAAATTCATCGCCTAAATTTTCATTTAAATTCACTAATTCTCAAAATTCATTGTCGAAATTCACCGATTTTGGGATTCACTATCGAAATTCATTGTTTAAATTCACTAATTTTAAGGATTCACCTGAGGAGATTCACCGATTTTCGGGATTCAACTGTCATTCTTCTACCGCTATAAAAATTATGAAGTTGTCATTCTCCTATAAAAAATATGTAGTTGTCGCGTTACTTAAAAATATTCCAGATTGTGTCATTATCCCTAATTTCCCATAAAAATATAGTTTTAGCCTTCGATGATCCCACCGAATCAAATATTGGATAAATAATGTAGTTTTACAGTTCAGTTACCTCACTGGAAAAAAATTTCTGGTCCGGAGTAAAGTTTAATATTTGTACTATTTTGATCATCGCAACAAACTTTGACTTAAACCAACAAATTTGACCTATTGACTTTAATCACAACACATATGTGATTATAAATTTTTATAGTATAGGATAATATTTGTACTATCTTGAATATTGCAACAAACTAAACCGATAAACTTTGACCTATTGACTTCTATCACAACACACCTGATGATATATTTGTATAGCCTACTTTAATATATTTTTATAATCTTGAATATTGCCATAAACTTGAACTATTGATTTCAATCACCACACACATAATGTAATGATAAGTTTGTTTATAGGTAATTTGTTTTTTATTATTATGAAAAACAGGAAATTTATTTTTGAATCGTTTTTTTTTTTTATATTTTTTTTTAATGATTTAGCATCTCTTTAAATGGCAATGGGCATAAATATTTTAGCTGTTGAATTTTGCTATAAAATACTTGTTTGCATTCATATAACTAAATATGGTAAAAAAATAAAATAAAAAAAGTGAATATATGTATTAGACTAAGGTTGCGACATGCTATTTATCTTTTGGTTTGGCGTTTTTGCCTCTTATTTTTTTTGAATTTTTCACAATGTTAATCCACGCCGTTAGTTCGGATGGAAAAAAAACATAAAACCATTAAAAATATATAAAACTGACAAATATAAAGAAATAATAGATTTTTGTCCATAAGGACACTTTTTACCACTTAATTAGGTTAGGAGGACACTGCAGATTAATCAGGACAAATTAACAAGTAACAATTAAAAAATGAAGTAACAATTGGGAAAAACGAAGTAACAATTATGAAAAAACGAAGTGACATTAACACAACGTAAGAATAAAATATAGAATAATTAGGAATGAAAGAATAATTATGTAAGAATATACGAAAGCATTTGTCCTTTATATTCACAAATTGTTACTTTTGTCCTTCCATCCTGATTTATCAATTTTTTTTTGTCCTTCTAGCCCCTTCCCCCAAGAAATAATAATATATCATAATGGAATAAAAGCAACAAAAAAAAAAACGAAAATTTTAAAACACAACAAAATAAAGGAAAAAAACCAACAACTAAACCCCACCCCTTCCCCTCCCCGCAATTTGTTAGTTTTATATTTTTTTATTTGTGTTTTTTTATTGATTAAATATGAAATGTTAATATTTTATGATCTAAAAAAAAATGCTAATATTTTTGGTATATCTCTTAAAAAAAAAAAAAAAAAAGGTATATCTACAGGTTTTTTACATTTTATTTGATTAAATTTTGGGTGATTGAGCCAAAGTCCACTTTTTAAATATAAAATAAATAAACAGGACACACTTCTTTTTTTTAATTTCAATAAGGACAAATAATTTTCATGGGATACAAATACCCTTATACAAATGTACGCGCACAGCAAACTGATGTTGCTGTGATTAAACTGATGTTGTTTTATTTTTATTTTAATAACCGTAACTTTTGACGTAAAACTCCGATCATCAAAAAATTTCACATGTTTTTTTTGTGAAATTAGGAACGGAGGGAGTATAACTCAAGTTTCTCAAACAGGAATGAGTTCAAAGGCATTAAAATACCTATTAACTCCTTGTAAATTCTATCAATTATTAAATTTATTATAACTCAGGTAGCGCAACTAGGACTGAGTTCTGAGGCATTGAAATAACTATTAACTCCTTGTAAATATTTAGAATTTCAGTTAAGTTCAATTATTATGAAAAACTTCGGCTAAGTTCAGCAAAGGTAGACATTTAATTCCACGACTACTGCATAGGGGGAAAAAAAAATTCAAAAATGCAAGTATGATAAAACAAGACATTGATTCAGGTTACTCACTTCAAACTAATTTTTGATTGCAAACACTCGTCTAAATGTTAAATCATAACTTTAATTCTGATAGAGATATGTAATTAAAGGTAAGCTTAATTTTTCCTTTAATTATTTAAGTATCTCAAATACAACAAGTTGTTTAGCATGACTCGAGAGAGTAACATTAACGTAAGCCAAACATAAATGATGAACATCCTTCTTGCCCTTCTTAGCCATTGCTTCAATTTGAAGGTGATATCCTATGTAGCCTTGTGCAGTCTTGTCTAGCATATATACGTTTTTGACTCGTTGGAACTGTAACACATCGTGATTTTTTCTGTTGTGTTCATCAATGGCGAACTTTGCTGCATCATACCCTTTGGGCTCTTCCCGAGTCATCTCGATGCTGCCGATAGCAAATCCCGAGTAAAAGAAAGCCAAGAGCATTGCTAAGATTGTAAACGAAAGTGCTTGAAATTTTGGAGACATTCTTTTTTTCAATTGAAAGAAAACACTGAGATATATAGAGATTGTGCTAGACTGTACCGCTAAGAGTAAAAGTCTTTGTGAGGAGGACACGTAAGAAAAAGTTATTTATACCGTCTTGAGTAAAGGTTAATATTTGTACTGCCATAACAATTGCAACAAACATTGACCTAAACCAACAAATTTTGACCTATTGACTTCAATCACAACAGACGTGTGATGATAAATTTGTATAGTATAGGTTAATATTTGTTCTATCTTGAATATTGCAACAAGCATTGACCTAAATAAACAAGTTTTGACATATTGCTTCGATCACAACACACATGATGATAAATTTGTATAGTATATATAGTTTAATATTCTTATAATCTTGATTATTGCAATAAATTTTGAGCTATTGATTTCAATCATAACACACATGTAATGATAAATATGTTTATAGGTATTTTGTTTTATTATTATTATTATTATTATTATTATTATTATTATTATTATTATTATTATTATTATGGGAAAACAGGAAATTTATATTTGAATTGTATATTTTAGTATCATTTTTTTTTTTGGAAAATTAGGGATAAGGACACAATCTGAAATATTTTTAAGTAACAGGACAACTACATATTTTTTATAGGGAGAAGGACAACTGCATAATTTTTATAGCGGGAAGGACAAACAGTGAATCCCGAAAATCAGTGAATCTCTCCAGTGAATCCCGAAATCAGTGAATTTCGACAGTGAATTTCGACAGTGAATCTCGAAAATTAGTGAATTTCGATGATGAATTTTGAAAATTAGTGAATTTCGACAATGAATTTAAATCAATGAATTTAAACGATGAATTTCGAACACAAAGTGAATTTTCGATAAGTGAATAAATAGTTTTGTCTTTATGCAAAAGTTTCAAAACTCGTCTTCTACTCAATTGATGAAATATTTCTGTCCTTCTCCCTCATTCCCCCTTTTTTTTTTATGTTTAGCATCTCTTTAGAAAAAAGCTGCCATAAATGCCTTAAAATACTTGTTTGGCATTCATCTAAGTATATATGGTAAAATAATATAGTGTGAATAGCGCAAAACATCTACATATATTGGTCAAGGTTGCGACCTGGCATTTATCTTTCGGTTTACCGTTTTTGCCCCTACTTTTCTTGAATATATATATATATATTTGGAAAAGATCTTTTATTCAAACTCGGAAAAACGTTTTACAAAGGGTTCATCAAAGAAAAAAAATCCAAAAACAACACAATTAAGCTAAGTCCTCATGTAACTCGATTGCCGTATAGACTTTGAAAGAAAAATGTGAGATGGGGTACGAACAACGTCCATTTCATGGAGTAGCTTGTTGCGCCAAAACCAAATGTCATTGTACATTTTTCGAAATAGATATTTCCAAGTTCTATCATGCTCCCGGGTAAGCTGACTCCTTTGGAGAGAGTGATGGAGCCAACTACTCTTACTTTGATGAGAGGAGAAACTAGTGTTGAAATAGTGTCCTAAACCCAATCGGGCCGGATTTGGATCTAGCTGGTCGAGTCATTTACGATTTATTTAGTTCATGTATAATAACTTTATTATGATTAATAACATTACTTTTGTTATTATATATATTTAGTTTGTCTTTATGAACCAATTATGTTGATGTATATATAGTAACGCCCTATTATTAAATCGTGATACAGAAAACCATGATAGCGATTATGGTTGATGAGATTTCTAATCACTTTAATTAGTTTGATCGAGACCCGCCCCGGAGGCAGGGCAACAAGGCCGCCTAGAGCCCTATCAAAATTTGTAATTTAAGAGCCCTTTTGATGTTCTAGAAATGTATTGTAGGTCCGATTTTATTTTTTACTTAATCTAAAATGCCGTTATAGGCCCAATTAATACTAGAACTATATTTAAAAAAAGTCTAATCAAATTATCTTACATTTTTTATACGTCGTTCATCATTCTAGTATACCCAAAAATAGTTGTTATGTCATATTTTTTCATACAGTAAAATGCCTTCCATTTATTTTGGCTTAGGGCTCTCAATATCATAGGGACGGCCCTGGTTTGATACTTAAATTTCTTTAGTCGTATGTACTTTCAAACAGGACATCGATAGTACGATTACACTAGCACGTATTGGATGTCGTCTATCTTATTGAAGATAGGGATAAATCTCATCTATCGAAGTGTAGAGACACTTGGACTGTACGTAGACGTGTATTGGAGAATGCGTATGTTAGACTGACCCACTTACATTAAGTGTCGCAGTATGTGGCAGTTGTGTAATTATCCTGAGACTGGAGTCTTCATGGCATCACGGTGTGGATTGTCGTGCTTTGACACTATTAAGGTTTCCCCTAGGCACGGGGCGATCATGCGGTAGTGCTCGGGTATGATATTGAAGCATGCGTAGGATACATGTTTGTTTGTCCGGAAATCGTGTATCCTAATAGTAGGAGTAAATATCTGAAATGACCTTCTTATAAGGAATGTCTAACTCTCGTGAATCTTTGCAAAGTGGGAGTAAATGAGTTATTCCGTGAGAGCATGATATCCAGATTATAATATGCGATCGTTGATGTATTGGCACTCGAGATACGATTGTATGGCTATTATTACAGCGATAGGATTCTATTTACACACGTAATCGCTTTCACATGAAAAGTAGTAGTCATCGCTTTTGACTCTTCCGATGATCGGGGTCACGATGTGTTGTTAGACGCTATTTCGTGATCGTTAGGTATGAATGGCATTTTCAGAATTGCACCGTTGTTCACGGCCAACATATTTGGGAGCCTGTCGGGTCACACACATAAGAACATCTAGTCGAATTAAAATGCAGTTATAGTGATAACCAAATAAGGAAAGTTTTATCTCGACTATAAAGTGTTATAGTGATAAATTAATATGATGGTATTTTTTTATTATGAATAAATTAAATACAAGATATTAATTATGTTAATTAATTAAAGAATATTCCGGATACCAATTAATTGCATATGGGAAGTATGAGATAGTATGTGTATAAGATTATGTTGGTATAGATTTATATGTGCAATATATATATATATGTATATATATATATATATATATATATATGTATCTATACTATTTATATATAGAGGAAGGGTTTTAACCCAATTACCCGTTAATTGACCCGGAAAATACACTTCGCAAAAACTTTTCAATATCCGATAACCCGCTAAAAATAAAAGATAAATCTTATTAAAAACGGATCATGGAATAGTGGGGAGTTAGAATGGAAGTTGTGGTAATAGTGGGTTGGTTAATTTCTTTTTATTAGTGGTGATAGCTTAATTTCTTCTTTGCAGTTTGTGCACTCCTTGGCAGTTTGGGCACCTATTTATTTCGCAATTTGTATGGTTTATTTGGGTGTTTTTCGATCAGCCCTTCATTCCCATTTATTCTTCCACAACTTCCAGTTAGATGTTTTTGCTTCCGGTAAGCTGTGTTTCAAGTTGTTTGTTTTCCCTCTTTCATTCCTGCTCTGCCATGGTTATGTGTTTTTACTTTGTTCTTTTATTGCATCAGTTTTGATTCTTGGTAGGTTTTATTTTCAGTGTTTTTTATTTTTCATTCCTCAACTACTGCGTTCATTCTCAGTCCCGATCTTGATTGGTTCGATTTGCAGTGTCAAGTATACCTCATTTTGCCTTTTTTGCGGCAGGTGAGTTTTATTTTCGGTGTTTTTTTCTCTTCCACCCTGGTCTGCTACTCATGGTTAGGTATTTTTAGTTTTTCTTTGTGATTATATTTGGATTTGCAGGTTTATAGAAAAGGGAACTTGAAGAAGCATTTATACTCTATAAAAAAGCATTTATACAAGACTCATTTATACTGTTCTGGGAATTGCTCTTTGTAATTTTTTCTTCAACCTTCTTTTTGCAATTGTTTCTTTATGGTTTCCTTTGGTTGAATGATCTCAGAGTATCCCCTGTGTCCATTTGATTTTGTTAACAGAGCTAGGCCCACCGATTGAGGAAGTTATACAATCTTTAGTTGTACCTCGGTTTGTTGAGTCCTTTAAGGTGAAAATGCTTCAGGTTAATAATAATTGTATTTTTATTACTCATTTCATTTTTGTTGTTTAATATCAATTTTATTTCATTTGAAGTGCATTCGTGTAGAGGTTTTTTGGTTTATTTCACATCTGTACTTTTTTTTTCCTTCCAAAGATATGTTAAGTTTGGTTTGCACATGAATTTTTAGATATCTCTAAGTAATGAAAATCAGGTTTTACCTTTAAAATATTTTTTTGCCTTATATCATGGAAACTCAAGAACGCAGCCGGTAAATCAGATTTGTGCCGCCACCGACCAAGATCAGCAGATTATTGTCTCCATCCAGGTATATAGCCGACCCATTATGCCTTTTTTCCCAAGTCCTACAATTGCTGAAGTATTGAGAAATCAAATTTTTTTCATAAATTGAGTTAGAAAACAAATGATTCTAAAAATATTCTTATAGCTGGTCTTTTCAACACAGTTAATGGATCATGTTTTTTCGACCACATTATGTTTTAGTAACATGTTTTTGACGGTTCGGATACTTGATTTGGCTTGAGACTTTCATGAGCATAGATTGAAGAAGTATTTTCGAGTGGTAATTAGATGTATTAGAGGTGCTAAATCTAATCTATTAGTGCTCATAAGAAGTGATTGCATGGATATCGAAGAATGTAATTGGAGGATTTGGTTTATTTGTGCTACCCGCTAAAGATTTACTCAATATTTGGGGATTCCATCTATACTGTTATGTAAGTAGAACTTCAAGTTATTATATTTCAAATTTTAAACCTAAAATCAAAATGATAATTAAAAATGTAACGTTTTCATTGTTGTCTTTTGTGGGAAAGGAATGGCAGAAATGCTATTCGGATGGGAACAGTGGGGCGGCATTCTTTACACGCGATAGGTAAGTGCTTTTCCTCTTCAATCTTATGTTGATTTCATGTTTAACTGTGGTATTCACTTTCCTTCTACAAGTTTCTTGCTTGAGCGCCATCTCTTCGTTGTATTGATTGAGTTCTTCTGATCAATTTGTAATTCAATCGAGAAGCATTGTTTTTATTTTTTATTAATTTTTTTTTTCTGTTTTTGTTTTGTGTGTTATCATTTGTAATTTTTCTTCCGATTTGCGGATTATTCAAAATTCTTGATTGTTATGGGGTTTGTTTTTATGTGGTGTTTGTGTTGTGTTTTTTTTAGCTTGATCGATTTTGTTTTCTTTTTTCGGGAACATGCATAAAGCTGCATATCAGACCCATAAAAAGGATTGTAGGCATAGCAATCCAATTCTGTAAAAATAGGATAAGAAATTTTCTAGAGGGCATTTCGTAGGCCATGTAGGTTTACTGGGCATTTGAATTGGCATTTCATTGTGCGAGGTCTTTTGTGATGGCAGTTGTGGATTAATAGCGCTTCAGTGTATATATGTTTTAAATTTTGGGTTCAATTACGTGATATACGTTGAGTATATCGTGACGAGTAAACAAAGTTTTCTTCTTCCTTAAATGATATATTGTCATTTCTCTGCCTCAATGTTAGAACAAATACTTGATATATCTGACTCTAACGGACCAAATTGTTAATGATATTTTTCTATAAGTCTTCATCCTCCCTGCAGACAAGAGCTCCATTCATCCACCACCGGATACATCATCTTCGTCGAAAATAATAAAAGTTAATGTCCAAGATCCTTTGGAAAATGTAAGTCATATGTTTATTTGTTTGTTTTTTTTCTTTTTTCTTTTCTAGGACTACTAGAACTTTGTCTCTCATGTATTTCATCACTATGAAACATATTGAAGAAGTTCATAGTGGATTTGTCTCTTAGTTGCAGGTACTTCCCCTATTGAAGTCCAAGATTTTTTTTACAACTATCATATTCCACTTGAGATTATCATTCAAGATCTTAGAAACCACGGTTAACATTTTGGTCTTGCATTCTCAAGGCTACTTGAATGAACATCAAACTGCCAAATCTGATGACTTCTTTTGGTAAATCAAACTCCCAATTTTTTATTTTCTCCTCCAACATTCTCTTCTAATGTTATATATGTGTAACTCCGCTTGATGTTAGGTGATGAAAAATAGGTCCAATGTTAGTTTGAAGCATATGTAGCTCTCACGAAAATTACTCATTTACTTTCACCGAAAGTTTTCTTAAAATATTTATCTACATTAATCTATTGTTTTTTTGTACTTGAATTTTCAATAGACAGGATGATAAGGGTGAGAGTGTTTTATATACTTTTTGTGCGTAGACTGAGGAACTTGATGATATTTCTATCCGCTTTTGGCAATTCTTGAGAGAAGGGATAGCTAGAAGGAACACAAGTGACATACGGATCTTTTGCTCACTTATACACGTAAACCCTAGAGGATTTCTATCAGCACATAGGACAACTGCTTGATATTTTAATTTTGGTGATGTCTCTTTTGAATATGGATGGATCTATGTTGCTCTCATTGATGCTTTTCTCCATGGCGCTTTATTAGAACTTATGCTAAATTGGGATGCTCTGCCATGGTTTTTTAGAATAGGGTTAGGGTGGATGCAAGTGGAGTAGAGTAGGTAATAGGTAAGGTGGGTAGGATGTCGAGGGTAAGATATGTGATATCGGGTAGGGTAGGATAGGGTGGTTTAGGGTATGATAGAGGTGGGTAGGGCAGGGTAGGATGTTGGGTAGGGTAGGGTGAAGTGGTGGGTAAGGTAGGGTTGGGGAGATTGGGGAAGGTTGAGTAGGGTAGGATAGGTTGGGGTAGTGGGTAAGGTAATGTATGGTGGTGTGGTGGGTAAGATAGGATAAAGTAGAATGGTGGATAGGGTAGGGTGGGTGGTGGTGGTAGGTGCGTGGTGGTGGTGGGTTGGGTAGGATAGAGAATGATGGGGTGGTGGGAAGGTAGGGTGGGAGTAAGGTAGGGTAGGGTTGGGGTGGATGAAAGTGGAGTATAGAGGTAATGGGTAAGTAGGTAGGATGTCGAGGTAAGATATGGTGATATCGGGTAGGGTAGGATAGGGAGGTGAGTATGGTATGATAGCGGTGAGTAGAGGCGAGGGTGGGAAGAGAGGTAGGGTGCAATGGGGTATGACGTAGGACTACCCACCCCTTTATCTCGCAGTGTCAGAATCACATTCATCTCAGTGCAAGAACACGGGTTTATGTCTATATATATATATATATATATATATATATATATATATATATATATATATATATATATATATATATATATATATATATATATATATATATATGTAATGTGTGTGTGTGTGAAATATATATACATGCATAAATAGATTTATAGTAATATATATTAAAAGAAAGTCATATATTAGAGATATTGACAATACTTTTTAAAATATTTAATATGAGATATTAAATTGAATGAAATAAATCTAAAATATTTATTTTCCTTATTTTACCATTTTCTTTCTCCTTACTCAGTTCAGAAGCTTTTTCCATTGGGATTGGGGACATAAGGGGAGCAGCCTATCCCTATATAAGAAAGGAGTTGGTTAGCTCTTTTGTACATCACAATTAGAAGAATTCTAATTATATTATAAACTGTGCTTTTTAGAGAAGGATTTTGAGAGAGAGAGAAAATGACAGTCTAGCAGCTAAGTTTTTCTAGTAGCTATCCAAGGAGGATCCTGGCAAGGTACTCATGTGGATATTGATAGAGGCAGGACACGTAGACGGGCATACAAGACTACTACTTTCCTTAGGACGGTCAAAACTTCGATCTTATAGATCAAACAAGGTAATCACCGTCTATTACTTAACGTGTTTATTATTTTAAACGAAGTCGATTTTGGGAATGGAAATCAAATTTTAAATTCCGCTGCGTAAACTAGTTGATTTCCTAACAACTAGTCCATTCCACATTTGACAGTGCTTGCATCCATACTTGGCTGGGCCACCAACAATCTCGACGGGCATGCAAAGTTGTCTCTTCTGCTCGGTTACACACGCGGCAGACATGGGAATTGATAACTTGTTGTTGGAACAGAAATTGTTCCACGGGAATAGTATCGTGGGCTAGCCGCCAAAGGAAAAAAATTCGCACTCATTGGTCCAGGCTCCAAATAGAGGACCAAAAGGACGGTTCACTTGGTTGCATCGCCCTGAGGTTTGATGGTCATAGCCACTGCTTACTGAGTACTTCCCATTACCTTGTCCCTGCCAAATAATTTCGTCATTCCTAGCACCAAAGCCATACATGACCATGAGAATTTTACCCTTCAAGCAAATACCCCGCAAGATGTACGACGAATTGCTCTTTGATGCAAAAAAAAAGGACTCCCATATTTTGAAATGAAATTTTGACCCCTCTTGTGATTTTTAATTTTGTTTTTTATGAACATTCCTTCTTATTATAGTAATTTGAAATTTGAAGGGTTTTTGTTTTTGTTTGGTTGGTCCCCTTCTTCATTTTTTCAGTTTTATATTTTTTTGTCTGTGTTTTTACCAATGAAATATGAAATAATAATATATTTGGTATATGTAATTATGTTTCTGTTTTTAATTATTTTTATATGTAATGACCAAACCAAAGGCAAAGAGAAAAAAGTCATAAGCGGTTCGACACGTGCGCAAGGCCGTCCCCGTGTGATTCTGGGCCCTAGGCCGAATCCTTTTATTCAGTCATTTGTTTTACAAGTTATATAGGTAAACACAGAAACAAAGCCTTTTTTAGGTTATCTCACCTCGAAAAAATGAGAGGAAAAAAAATTCGAAATGCAAGCATAAATTTAATTCTGATAGAGATATATAAGTAATTAAAGGTAAGCTTTTCTCTCTAATTATTTAAGTATCTCAAATACAAGAAGCTGTTTAGTATGAGGCGAGAGAGTAACATTAACGTAAGCCATACAAAAATGAAGAACATCCTTGTTTCCCGTCTTCTTCGTTGCTTCAATAGAAAGGTCATATCCAACGTAGCCAAGTCCAGTTTTATCCACGATAAATACTTTTCTGACTTGTTTGAACCGTAACACATCGTGATTTTTTCTGTTGTGTTCATCAACGGCGAACTTTCCTGCAGCGTCTGTTTTGGGACCGTATACTTCCGAAGGAATATCGTTGCTGTCAATGGCAAATCCCATGTTAAAGAAAGCCAAGAGCATTGCTAAGATTGTAAACGAAAGTGCTTGAAACTTTGGACACATTTTTTTTTTCTTTTGAAAGAAACACTGAGATAGTCAGATAGAGACTGTGCTAGACTCAACCAGTAATAGTAAATGTCTTAGTGAGATGGCATTTGTGTAAAGGGTTATTTATACTGTATGGAGTACAGGTTAATATTTGTACTGTTTCGAACATTGCAACAAACTTTGACTTAATTAAACTAACAAACTTTGACCTATTGATCTCTTCGAACACAACACACATGTGATTATAAATTTGTATAGTATAGGCTAATATTTGTATTATCTTAAATATTGCAACAAACATCGATCTAAACCAACAAACTTTGACCTATCGACTTCGCTCAAAACACACCTGATGATAAATTTGTATAGTATACTTTAATATTCGTATAATGTTGAACATTGCAATTTTTTTTTTGAAAAACATTGCAATATATTTGAAACATTGATTTAAATCACAACACACATGTAATGATAAATTTGTTTATAGGTAATTAGTTTATTATTATTATTATTATTATTATTATTATTATTATTATTATTATTATTATTATGGAAAAACAGGAAATTTATATTTCAATTGTATATTTTAGTATCGAGTTTTTTTTTTTTTTTAATGTTTTAGCATCTCTTAAATGAAGATTGGCATAAATGTCTTAGTTGTTGGACCTCAACGACATCATTCTCGGCAATCTTGGACAGAAAAACGCTGATCTTGCACGAGAAATTCAAGCTCGTGATACGAGCATTGAATTCGAAGAGCTTCAAGAGAAACTTTTAAACTTTGAAGCGCTGCACCTTACGGTTGTTCCGCCCGCACCAATAATTCAGCCGACGGCTTAACTGGCTTTCCACCCCCATGCACTAGCTCCTTCTCGCACCACTGCTCCCTCTCCATCTCAGGGCCATTCTGCTAGACAACCGGCTAGTTCTCCTCAACATTGATTGAGCTAAAATCCACCCTTTCAAAAACAATTTGTAAAGACTCGAAACCGCGGGTAAACTAACTCTCTAACCGGCAGTGTACCGGGTCGATTGCTAGAATAGCTACAGGAGTACGAGGTCGAACCCAAAGGAATCGTGTTTGCAAGTACCAAAGTGAACGTAATGCTTAGTCTAGATGATCAATCTTTCAAAGTATTTGTAACTACAACGACACTAAAGTGATTTATTCTAACAAGTCTAAAGATAGAAAAGAAAGAAAGAAGATTAAACTACTAAGTTTTAAAGATAGATAAAGAGACATAGCCGAACCATGATCAAAATAGCTAGTTTCACCCCAAGGAATGACAAAACCGGGAGTGTGCAATAAACGAACGAAGTCTTACATTCAATTTCACGGGTACGAGCTCCTAATCCCGGTGCTAGGGTCTGAACAACTCTTCCCCAACACCTTAAGCCAAGTCAATTAACCTCCCCTAAAGAAGATTCACTCACAAGACATGTTAAGCATGAGAGCCGTTTAAACGTTAAAAACGAGTAACCTCGCACTACAATACGATCCTAGAACCCTTTTCCCACATCCCTCTCTCTGAACAACTCTCAAGAGTGATGTGTGTGATTTTGACCTAGGTGATCAATCTAGCCCAAATCTGTTATAACAAGTTCTAAGACATGAAACAAGCAAGATATAATGATAAAAAGCACTACCCACTCCCAATTTCATCACCCAAAGGGTGATTTCACCAAATTTCACATGATTCGACTATGTAGAAGTTTAGCTACTCATTATACTAATCAAAACATGCACAAAACAAGTAAATAAGAGCCATAACAAGTAAAAGAGAAGAGAAATATACCATTAAATTGCAGTAAATTGAGTTGAGATCCAAAAGTACAAAATAAAAAGTAATTAAAAGGTGGTCTCTTAGTGTTTGGGATGAAAATCTAAGCTAAGAAATGGAAAGATTAAGCTAAGATGTTGTTGATTTACACTAAGAGAGAGTATTATAAGCTATTACAAAATTCGAGCAATAAATGGGTAGAGTTTTGCTAAGAAAAGCTTGATATCCAAGAAAATGTCTAAGGGGTATTTATAGGTGAAGGAAAATCTGGCCGCTAAAATGGTCCAAACGCGTTTAAGGGGATGGAACGCGCGCTTGGGATCTTCAAACGCGCGCCTCGCTTAATAAACGCGCTATACATAATTCAGGCGGTGGACTTGATGTTTTTTCATCCGAACGCAGCGTTTAGGAAGGTTCAAGGTTCAAGCGCGTTTAGATCTTTGGAACGCACGTTTGGCCTGGTTCCCAAACGCGTGCGTTTAGAGGGCTTCAACTCGAATCGACCGAACCAACTCGAACGCGTTTGGGGATTCAAGCGCGTTTGATGTCCGAACGCGTGCGTTTGGAGGATTCAAACGCGCGTTTGAACCCCTGTTTCCCCAAATCTTCACTTTTTTCCTTTTTAGGCCTTCGCCTTGCCTCGGTCATGCTTTTTCACCACAAATCCTCACCTTCCGGTCCTCGAGACACCAATACCCTTCAATATCATAAACCACCACAACATCCAAACAATTCCGGAGGGTAAAAGTGCTCGGGAATGGGGTTAATATCAACAAAAAAGGGTACGAATTCATCAAAGTAACGGATTCGTTCCCGTGCCATAAGCTCACGATGTGTCCCGAAAATGGTCTAATTTACCCAAAATTGTCTTTGAAAGTGTGATAAACGGGGTAATTAATGCACCGGAGTCACGTAAAGTTGACTCCCATCAAACATCGCAGCGATGTACGACAATACCACTTCCAGGCATCGTTGTCTTGCACCGCCAAAGGCCCCATTCGGCTCCTATATGCCCTAACTTATCTTTTTATGCTACTATCACCAATTTGTCTCAACAGGTTACTCTGGCATGGCAAACTCACCCTCAGGCGAATGTAGCACCTTCATCTCTTGGTGAATCATGGCTTTTAGACTCGGGTGCATCACATCGTGTGACTACGGATTTAACCAATCTGTCATTACACTCACTTATTCTCATGCTTGGCAATGGTACCATGCTCCCTATAACTCATATTGGTTCTACCTCTCTCCCCGATCCTTCTACGTCGCTTAAATTAAATAATGTATTGTGTGTCCCCATATTAAAAAAATCTTAATTCCATTTCACAATTTTGTGCATCGAACCATTGTTCTGTTGAGTTCTTACCATCCGCGCTTCTTGTGCAGGCCTCAAGACCGGTCGACTCTCCTTCGTGGGAAACTAAAGATGGTGTCCGCATTTGGCCAAAGTCTCCGCTCTTTTAGCCATTGCTAGTGCCACAACATCACAAAATACGCTGCACCATCGTTTGGGTCATCCCCCCTCAAAATTTTCAGTTTATTGTTTGAATAATAATTTATCATTTTCTATTTTAGACCTTGGCCTTTGTGAGGCATGTTCTTGCTATAAAAGCCATAAACCACCGTTTGATGTTTCTACCTTGCAATCTACTAATCCTCTTGAATTTGTTTTCAGTGATATTTGGACTCCACCTCGGTTATCCGTTGCACCGTAAATCTGATGTTACAACTTATTTTCCAAAAGTTACGTCGATTGTTGAGAACTATTTTTCCCAAAAAGTGAAGGTCATCTACTCTGATAATGGGGTTGAATTTATTGGCTTGGCATCCTTCTTGTCTAGTGATGGTATCACTCATCTTACCACTTCACCTCACACACCTGAGCCATATGGCTATTCCAGAGACGTCGCTTATGTTAGGAAATCTACGCGGGAACGCAGCGGAATTTAAAATTTATTTCCTTTTAACCAGGATCGACTTCGTTTAAGCAATAAACAAACGAGCTAGTAGACGGTGGTTACCTTGGTTGATCTATAAGATCGACGCTTTGACCGTCTGGGAGAGTAGTTCGCATAGAGCCGCCCAAGTGTTCGGCCTCTACCGCTAGTCCACACGAACACCGCCGGAATCCCATCATGGATTGCTATTGGAAAACTCCGGTTGCTAGACCCGCCCTTTTTCCCTCTCTCCAACTCTCTATAGGATGCTCTCCAATTTTACACAAGAACTATTAGTTCTTGGAATTGTGTTGTCTGCATAAAAGAGCTTGACACCCACCTCTTATTTATAGTAGAAGGTGGCGCTCCAATAGAGTGGAAAAAAGAAAACCTTTTCCCAATAAAATAAGGAAAATATAATTGATTGATTTATCTCATTTATTATAATATCTCATATTAAATAAATCTAGGATATTGTCAATATCTCATATTGAATATTCCAAGATATTGTCAATATCTAATATTGACTATCTTTATTTTATTACCATAAATCAATTTACACATGTGTATATATCACATATATATAACACATATAAATCTATTAATACCCAAATAGTCAAACATGTCAACTTGAACAATGGCAATTTACGTGTGTCAATTACACACACAAACTTAGGCGCCATTTATATATATTGGATATATATATATTAATATCTTATATTAATATTTGGTAATACTATTAATTAAATTCAGACAATCCAAGTGTATCTTATACACGTTAAATGTGCGCCCCTTTGACCAACAAATTGGCTTCCGGAATATTCTTTAATTAATATAATATTATTAATATCTTGTATTTAATTTATTCATAATAAATAAATACCACCATATTAATTTACCACTATAACCTTTATAGTCTCGAGATAAACTTTCCTTATTTGGTTATCATCTATAACCACATTTTAATCCGGCTAGATGTTCATATGTGTGTGACCCGATAGGCTTCGAATATGTTGGCCGTAGACACAAAGTGCAAATTACTTAAAATGCCCTTCATACCTAACGATCACGGGATAGCGCTTCAGCAACACACCGTGACCCCAATCATCGGAAGAGTCAAATGCAATGACTACTACCTTTCATGTGAAAGCTTGATTACCGTGTAACTTACAATCCTATCATCGTAATAATATCCATACGGTCGTTAGTCGAGTGTCAAAACATCAACGACCGTGATCTTATAATCTGGATATCAAGCTCTCTCTCAAGTAACTCATTTACTCCCACTTTGCAAAGATTCACGAGAGTAAGACATTCCTTATAAGAAGGCCATTTCGGATATTCGATCCCAATCATAGGATACGCGATTCCCGGACGACCAATCATGTATACTCCGCGATGCTTGAAGATCATACCCAATCACTACCGCATGATTGCCCCGTGGCTGTGGAAACCTCAATAGTGTCAAAGCATGACAATCCACACCGTGATGCCATGAAGACTCGGTCTTAAGGATAATTACACAACCGCCACATAGTGTGACACTTATCCGTAAGTGGGTCAGCCTAACGACGCATTCTCTAATACACGTCCACGTACAGTCCAAGTGTCTCTACACTTCGATAGACGAGATCTATCTCTGCCCTTAAAGACAGAAGACATCTAATACGTGCTAGTCTGTTTATACTATCAATGTCCTGTTTAATAGTACATCAGCCTAGAGACATTTAAGTATCAAACTTGTTAAAGTGATTAGAGATCTCATCAACCATAATCGCTATCATGGTTTTCTACTACGATTTAATACTAAGGACGTTATCATATAACAATTCACAATTGGTTCTTTAAAAGAACAAATATATGACAACAGAAAAGCCATTTAATATATGTATAAACATAAAGAAATAGTAGAAATGATCCGACCCGGTCGGATCCGGTCCAACCCGATTGGGTTTAGGACACTATTTCAACAGCTTACGCATAGTCAAGACCGGTCTCTTACTTCTCCCTCGAGCGTCACTCTCCGTTGATTATTGGCCCTATGAGTTTTCTACCGCTGTTTATCATATTAATCGTATGCCTACCCACACTTTATCCATGAACTCCCCTAATTAATTTTTTTTGGCTTTTCCGCTAACTAAGGAAAACTTCGCATCTTTGGATGCCTCTGCTCTTGGCTCCGTCCTTACATGTCCGACAAATTAGATTTCCGTTCCAAACCATGCATTTTCTTAGGCCACTCTCTCACTCAAAGTGCTAATTATTTTCTTGTTTCGTCTACCCACCGTATATATACGTCTTATCATGTCGAGTTCGTCGAATATATCTTCCCAACAACTCAAGGTTCATCCAATCCTCAACCATCTCCCGATATAACTCCGTGAGTTGGTTCTATTGCCCCCTCCAATGGCTCCCCCCACCCGTGTCTTCCCCCTTCCTCACTCTGTTAGGTGTGATGCCCGAAAGACAATTTTGTAATTGTTTTATTTAATAAATGAAATGATATTATTATTCATATTTATTATTCTCATATTCACTGATGTGACAATAGTATTTACACTACAAAAACCCTAAAGTATATCGTTTATGTAATCACTTAACTTCGATTGTATGGGATATACACGGGAGGATTGAGTTAGTGAAGATGTACTTAAAATACAATTAGCCCGTAGTGAAGTTAATCGAGAGTATCGGGTCTCTCCTTTAACGTGCTATTAATGCGCCCAAAACACAATAGGTGTGATTGTCTTATCCGGACTTTCGGTTAAGAGAACCTAGTGGTATTTATATATGATAGATATATCATATGAAATTTGGACCGATTTGATTAGAGTTCACGATATAATTCCGTAATCGAGAAGTCTTATCGAATCAATCGATGATCATATTTATGGATATATCTTAATCTCCGAGGTGATCACAAATCAACCGCTTGAATCAAGATGAGGTTTGACTTGACGGTTAAGAATTACAATGAGTCTGTGGTCTGAATTACCCCATCTTGGCATTGTACTGGATTGAGTGAGTAGTCTGTGTTATCACATATACGGAATCCATTCCTTCCATTTATGGAAGTAGATGACGATTCCACTTATTTGTTAATCCTAAAACCGATCGATCGCTGCGAGTTCATATTACATCGATTAGCTATCGTGAGTTGTATGAATTAATTGATCACTAGGGGTTAATGGTAAATAAGGATAAGAGGTTCTAAAAAGGGTTAACGGTAACTTCCGATTTAGAATGAATGATCTATCATGAGGATTGATCCATATGTAATGATTATATCAATGGACGTTTATTATCATTCTCGTGAGGAGATAAATATAATCTCATAATTGGAGGAGTGCAGTCACGGGATTATGGTGGCATATTCCTGTGATTGATTTATCAAATATAATTATTCGCTCGTAAGATAATTATTTATTTGATTTATCGGAGCCATTGATTATTAGTCCATGGTCCCCGACGTGCTTCCAAATATAGCATAGCTATTCTCGGACGTCGAATCATAATAATATTAATTTAGTTCTTATTAGAATTTAATTAAAACGATATGTGAATTAATTGTTTAATGAACTATTAAACTAGTTGGGCTAAATAGTTAAATATGTGGAAAAGACATTTTTTCATAATTCTACTAATTTATATGTTATGGCGAAAATTATTGACTAGGTCAATAAGATGATTTTCACTTCTACACATGTTTTAGGAAACAATAAATTAGTTTTCTTATGAATTAATAAGACATGTGCACAAAATATTTATTGGATAAATATTTATAGTAAGAAATAACGATGAATATTATTCTAGATTTGTTCTAGAATATTATGGGATTATCTTTTATTTAATGAGACTATTATAATTGATTTTGTATTAATTATTAAATCCTTGGAGGACAATGATTACTCTCCTATATAAAGAGAGTTCACCCAACTCATAACACAACATAAAAATTCGACCTACACCTCTTAGAAAGGAGAAGGTAAATTTTCGGCCAAGGGGAGAGAATAAGGAAAAATCTTGGAGATTTTTCCGGGTAGTATATCGGGAGGATTCGAGACGAAGATTTCCTTCCACCGGGAGTTGCTTGGATCACACGTGCGGAAGATCGTGGTGCTCTTCATACTTTCTTATGTTCTTTCTATTGCGGCTCTTCTACTTGGATTCTATCTGAAACTATGTACATGTCTCAGCCTCCGGGTTTTCATGATGCTCAATTTCCTTCTCATGTATGTCACTTAAAGAAAGCCCTTTACTTAGTGAAACAAGCCCCTCCTCGCTCGGTAATAGGATTTACGCCTATTTCTTACTAAGCATGGCTTCTCCAACTCGGATACTGATACATCATTATTTATATATCGGCATAATGATTATGTTTAATACATTTTCGTCTATTTGATGACATGGTTGTTACATGTAGTAGCTTTTCTCATGTTGAATCATTCATTGCTACTGTTGCTTGTCATTTTTTTATTAGATATCTTGGGGATCTTCATTACTTTTTGGGTATTGAGGTTTCTGCCAATCGGGATGGCTTGTTGCTCTCTCAGCGCCATTATCTTTTTGATATACTTGCCAAAATGAACATGCTGGACGCCAAGGCTGTAGGATGTAATATCGCCGGATCAATCATAGATTAACCCGATTAAACAGCGGAAAGTACAAGATCTAGATCTAAACAAACAAAGCATATAAAATAATAGATCTAACCTACGAGGGGGTTTAGATTACCAACCTTTTTTATGGTGCAATTACTCCAAGAACAAAGGTCAATCCAAGATCCAAGCTAGATGAGAAGCCACAGTCTTCCAACGTGTGTCTCCAAGAACCACCAGGTGGATGGTGTTTCAAGCCGCCGGACCTCCTCGATATGCTACTGTAGAAAAACCCGAAGTTTTTCTAAAACTCAAACCCAAAGTACAATGGCCGAAAATTCAAAACCAAGTACTTACAATAATTTCGAAATTATGTGATGTGTTTAAGGCTTGGGAGAACTCTCTTTATATAGGAGAGCAATCCTTGTCCTCCAAGGATTTATTTAATTAATACAAAATCAATCAAATTAATCCTTTTTCCTTAAAAAGATAAATCTAGAATATTCCCAAATTAATAAGGATACATAAAAGATTTTCTTTTCCTTAAATTATTTAACAAATAAATAATTATCAAGAAAATAAATTTCCTAATAATAATAATGATGATAAACTTCGCCAAACCCTAGCAAGTATAAAATACACGACTTTTATCATAATTTGGGCCGAGTCCATTTAAAATGCCTTTTCCGTGTATTTAATTATCTAGCCCAACTAAACAATTAATCCACATATCTATTAAACAACCCAATCCAACTATTTAATATTAATTGAGGTGAAACGACGAGAAAACATATGCATGTTGGAGCCACGTCGGGGACCATGGACCCATATTCAGAGAGCTACAATAAATTAATTAAAATTATTCGTCAGATCGAACAATAATATTCAATCTATTAATTCGGGATTACACCACCATAAACCCAAAATCGAACTCATTGAATATAGATATAAACTTACACTCAACTTTAAGTCGATAAGCGCCCACCGATATAATCATTACATACGGATAAACCCAAAATCGAACTCTCATTGAATATAGATATAATCATTACATACGGATAATTAAGTCGATAAGCGCCCATCGATATAATCATTACATACGGATAAATCCTCCATAGATCATTTCGTTACGATTCGGGATATCTCCGTAAACCCTTCTCAAAACTCTTATCCTTATTTACCATTAACCCCTAGTGACCAAATAGTTCATAACTAATATAATATGAATCGCGTTGATCGGTCGGCTTTTTAGGATTAACAAATAAGTGGAATCGTCTGCTGTCTACTTCTCGAAGGAAGGAATGGATTCCATATCTCGTGATAGCACAGACTACTCACTCATCCTAAAATAGAGCCAACGAGAAGTGTTGGACCACATACTACGAAGTGATCCTTACTAACACATCAACTCTACCCTAGTCTAAATAAATGCTTATGATCACCTCAGATTGAGATTAATCCATATATGATCATCTTGTGATTCGATAAGACTTCTCAATCACGGAATTATATCGAGAACTCAAATCAAATCGGTCCAGCCTATATAATTATCATCATATATAAATGCCTCACTAGTACTTATTACCGACAAACCGGATAGGATCACACACCTAAAGTGTTCTCAAGATTATTAGCAAATTAATCTTGAGACCCGTACTCAGATTAATAAACGTTACGAACTAAGTTAATTTTAAGTACATCTCACTAACTCAATCCTCCTGTGTATAACCATACACTAAGTTGTGTTATTACATAAACGAGGTACTTAGGGTTTTCAGTAGTGTCTTAATTATAAGCATACATGCATATAATAAGATGTATTATAAATTCTGTCATAAAAATAATTAGATAATTGTCTTTCGGGCACTACACCTAACAAAGGCATGTTACATGCCTTTGCAGCCTGATGTTACCACCCGTTTACACACACAAATTATGCTCCTCTTCTGGATCTGTCTGGTCATCACTCCCTTATTGGCAGCTTGCAGTAAATTTCCTTTACCCAGCCGCATGTCTCTTTTGATGTTATTAAACTAGCCCAAGTTATGCATGCTCCCATGTCTACGCCTAGTCCTTTGCAAAACGGCTTCTTCGTTACCTGGCCGGTACCCTTGATCTTAGACTCCAACTTTATCTTCACACGCTCACGCTCTATTCCTTCTCTGATGCCTATTGGGGTGGCAATAAAACCGACTATTCCTCCACTGGTGCCTTTGTCGTTTACCTTAGTCGCAATCTTATCTCGTGGAGTTCTATGAAACAAAGCACGCTTGCTCACTAGTCCACTAAAGTTGAACACAAATATGTTGCCAACATCGCCGAACTCATTAGGGTGTCCTTTATTCTTAACGATCTTGGCTACGCCAACTCGCGCCGCCCTGGTTATCTATTGTGACAATATTGGCGCCACTCATCTAAGATCCAATACGGTATTCTAATCTCATATGAAGCATGCTTTCGCTGACTTTCACTTCATACGTGAGCAAGTTCACTTGGGAAAACTTTGGGTCGACATGTCTCCGCCTAAAGACCAACTTTGAGACATCCTTATCAAGCATCTTGACAAGCGTTTCTTTGCGGTCAATGTGGTCAAGCTAGGCCTTTGCTCCCGTAGTCCAGCTTGAGGAGGCTAATATCCAAATAATCTTTGATTCTTTAATTAATATCGTAGCTATTTGATTGATTCTGTGTAGATATTTGATTGATACATTTACCTCATCTAGCTCATCATTCGTTGTATAAATATACTTGTATACACCAAAAACAAATCAAGTATTTTTCCACATTTACTATTGTGTTACGATATGCTGGCGTCGCATTAAACCTCGTCACATAAAATAATATTTCTTGTAGTACCTAATGGATCCACACTGGAAAAGTGGAAGAACCATGAAATTTGGGTTATCCACGTTAGAACAGCCAGCGGGAGAAACAACAACATGATACGGAATCTTGATAATTTTTGGGTTATCTCCCACTGAAAAAATGAGAGAAATATTAGGTGGAATGCATAATGGATTTGATGATAACTTGGGTTATCTCACAATGGAAAAATGATAGAAAACATCACGCTGAGATATAATGAATTTGATAACTTGGTTAATCAACCATTTTAGAAAACATTGTATTTGATAACTTGAGTTAATTAACCATTTTAGCTAGATACATAATGTATTTTATGACTTGGCCGCAAGTTAACCATTTTATGTCAAATGAGGATGATGGACCATCTCGTTATTAAATTCATTACGACTCAAGAATGCAACTCAAGATCGAGTTCTCGAGGCATTAAACTATCAACTCGTAATTTTTTGAATTTCAGTTAAGTTCAAATTTTATGTAAAACTTCCGCTAAGTTTAGCAAAGGTAGACATTTCCACGACTACTGTATAGGGTAAAAAAAAAAAAAGGACGAGACGACATTGATTCAGGTTACACACTTCAAACTAATTTTTGATTGCAAACACTGTCTAAATCTTAAAGCTTAAAGCATAACTTTAATTCTGAGAGAGATATGTAATTAAATCTCTTTTTTGTCAACTATCTCAAATACAAGAAGTTGTTTAGTATTGCTCGCGAGAGTAACATTAACGTAAGCCAAACAGGAATGAAGAACATCCTTATTTTCCTCCTTCTTTGTTGCTATAATATGCATGTCATATCCAACATAGCCTTTTGCAGTTTTATCTACGATAAGTGCTGTTCTCACTCGTTTGAACTGTAACACATCGTGATTTTTTCTGTTGTGTTCATCAATGGCGAACTTTCCCGCAGCTTCCTTTTTGGCAGGACTATTTGGGTCTTCCCAAGTAATATCGATGCTTTCAATGGCTAATCCCAAGTAAAAGAAAGCCAAGAGCATTGCTAAGATTGTAAACGAAAGTGCTTGAAATTTTGGAGACATTTTTTTCTTTTTCTTTTGAAAGAAAAACTGAGATAGAGATTGTGCTGGATTCAATATTAACCACCGGTAGTAAATGTCTTAGTGAGGTGGACATGAAAGGGTTATTTATACTGTCCGGAGCAGGGGCGGATCTGTGTATATTAGGGTGGGGTCATCTAACCCCACTGAAATACAAATTTTTTTTAATATTAAAACGATGTAGTTTTGTTCCGATAACCCTACTAGAACAAATTTTGAATAAAATATGTAGTTTTACAGTTCGGTGGCCTCCCTGAAAAAAATAATTTGGTTCCATCCCCGGTCCGGAGTAAATGTTAATATTTGTACCATTTTGATCATCGCAACAAACATTGACTTAAACTAACAAACTTTGACCTATTGACTTCAATCACAACACACATGTGATGATAATTTTGTATAGTATAAGTTAATATTTGTATTATCTTGAATATTTCAACAAACATTGACTTATTGATTTCGATCACAACACACATGATGATATATTTGTATAGTGTACTTTAATATATTTGTATAATCTTGAATATTGCAGTAAACTTGAACTATTGATTTCAATTAATCACAACACACATAATGTAATGATAAATTTGTTTTTAGGTAATTTGCTTTTTATTATTATGAAAACAGGAAATTTATCTTTGAATCGTATATTTTAGCATAATTTTTTTAATGATTTAGCATCTCTTTAAATGAAAATTGGCATAAATATTTTAGCTGTTGAATTTTGCTATAAAATACTTGTTTGGCATTAATATAACTAAATGTGGTAAAAAATAGTGAATATATAGCACAAAACATCCATATGTATTAGACTAAGGTTGCGGCTTGCTATTTATCTTTCGGTTGGGTGTTTTTGCCTCTTATTTTCTTGAATTTTTCGCAATGATAATCCACGCTTCTTTTCCGTTAGTTCGGATGGAAAAAAAAAACATAAAACCATTAAAAATATATAAAACTGACAAAAATAAAGAAATAATAATATATCATAATGGAACAAACACAAAACAAATAGAAAATTTTAAAACACAACAAAATAAAGGAAAAAACCAACAACCCCACCCCCTCCCTCCCGCGTTTTGTTGGTTTTATATTTTTCTTATTGATTAAATATGGAATGTTAATATTTTTGTATATCTACTTTTTTTTTTTTTTTTTTCAAAAGGCGATCTTTATTTAATAACTAATGGGAGTAGAAATTTCACCGTGACATTACAATTGTGCTACAGAGAGGAAACGGATATTCAAAGAAAGTAGCAAACAAATAGAGTTAATCTTCCACACCCCAAGCTAAGTTTAATGTCCTTAGCCCTTTTAATCGCTTTGAGATAAAAACTTGGAAGATGGTCCTGGCCGTAGATGGGTCATGGATCACCTTATTTCGGATTGTAGTGTAACACTTGGCATTAATATGGAAATGCCACCTAGTAAAGTTAGTTAGGATAAGATCTATCACTGATTCTTATCCAAGTTGTAATAGTAGTATAAGTGTGAGAAAGGTCATTGTGTAACAACTTAATACAAACAGTAATGCTTAATTAATATTATTAGCTTTTCTTTCCTGGTATCGGAGCTACTCCTCGGAGATATGGCAGATGATCCTCCACCACCGCCCGCTTTCCACCATGATGTCGCATTCACACCACCACTTACAATGTAACTTTTGAGCTCTTCCCAAAGTTGTTACCGCATCCTCTCACTCATTTTCCTCCCTTTATAGCTCAAAACTTACCCTTCTCTTCCACTCGCTTTTCTCGAAGTTCTATTAGTTCGCTGTCGGAATCTTCATCAAGTTTCCCGCACCTCCGCCATACCCAATTTTCCCGCTAGATCTGGTGGTCTTCCAACTCGATCACCGTGGATCTATGGTACCATTCAACACCTCATCACCATCTTCATTCCGCAATCATCTAAACCAATCCACCACAATTAAACTTACCAGAGACAACCACTGTTATGGCGTTATACCATTCTACCAATTGTGAAGCGGATATAAGTTTGGATGGTCATCTTCCTGGGCACCACTCCAACACCAACCGAGTTTGGGACATTAAATAGAGTCATTGTGGATGAACGGGACTCCATTGATTCTTTAATGACGGGATGGTTACTTGGCTCCACGACCGAACAAGCAATGAGGTAATTGGTTGTTCTACATCTCACTAAGTATGGTCTACCTTGGAATTATTGTTTAATAATCACTGGAAGCTCGTATATTAGAATATAAGAGTGCATTAACTATGGTCAAAAAGGAATAAGACCATGGCAAATTATCTTACGATGATGAAATCATACAAAGCTGACAACATAATCGCTAAATCGGATACCCTAAGTCCGAACTTATTCTCGCCACACTTGTGGTCTGACAAAGGATTACGAGGTCAGAATTGTGAATATTACAGCCAGGATTGGTTCCTTAAACTGGCAGGAGGTTCAGTCCCAGTTAATTACACATGAACGGCTCTTATACATGTTCAATCCCTCTGCTTATATGCACTTATCTCAGCAAAATGTCACAGCTAATATAGCTTCTTACTCTAGGAGTCCAAGGTCAGGAAATAGGCCACCCACACCTAGTCAGAATTCTTTTCGTGGTAGGGGTGGTGGTAGAACTGGCAGAGGCAGGGGAAGAAGTGGTGAAAGATCAACCAGTCCTGCAAACAATCAAAGTGCTCCTAGAGTGGTATGTCAATTATATGGAAATGGAGGACATACGATTGGAATAAGTTGGCACAGGTTTGAAACTGACTTTCAGCCTATGGATGTGCAACAACAGACCATACCTAGACAAAATTCAGCCTTCATTGCTACACCAAGTTCGGGTTTTCGATCATTCATGGTATTTAGACAAATGGAGCTACTAATCATGTAACCTCGCATTTGGCCAATCTCAATATGAGCTCACCTTATAATGGTAATGATACACATTGTTGTAGGAAATGATGAAAATCTAGTGATTGCACACACCGGCATAATACCTTGCACACACCCACTACATCACTATATCTTATTGAAATCCTTCATGTTCCTCAAATTACCAAAATCCTCATTAGCCTCTCTAAACTTGTCTCTCGATAATGATATTGTTGTTGAATTTAACTCAACCTGCTTGTTTGGTTAAGGACAAGGCAACGGGAAAGTTCTTCTCAAGTGGTCAACTCAAGGACGGGCTCTATCGATAGCCTATCTCGGATGCTAAGACAAGTCGATCTCCTTTCAATCCAACAACAAAGCCGTGCATCTTAGTCAAGTTCAAACACAGTCTCTTAAGTCTGTCAGTCTAGTTAGTAATCCTAATGTGTGGCATAGGAGACTTGGCCACCCTTCTAGTGTCATTTTGAGTCAAGTTCTGAAAGATTGTAACCCTCATTTGAGTATTAATGAAAAACTTGTTTTTTGTGATGCTTGCCAATTTGGAAAATCTCATGCCTTGCCTCATTCTGCTTCTAGTTCCCATGCTACTGCCCCTTTTAATCTTCTTCACACTGATCTATGGGGACCAGCTCCTATAAAGTCCACAAAAGGACATCTTTATTATATATATTTTATAGATGATCATACCAGTTTACTGAATCTATGCCTTAAAGTCTAAATCAAGCCCTATCTCGCTTTTACCATGTTCTCCAAAGATGGTTGAGACTCGCTTTTTTCCCCATCATTAAGTTGTCTTCACCTGATTGGGGAGGTGAATATAGATCCTTCCAACCCTATCTTGAATGTAAAGGCATTCACTTTAGGCATTCTAATCCCCATGATCATGCCCAACAAGGAAGTAAGGTAAAGAAAGCATGTACATATAGTGGAACTAGGTCTTACACTTTTAGCCCAAGACTCCATGCCATTGTCCTTTGGTGGCATAGCTTTCTGCCGTTGTTTCCCTTATCAATGCCCTGCCTACCCCTGTGCTTAAGTTGAAGTCACCCTATGAATGTCTGTATCATCATACCAAACCTGACTACACCAGATTTAAAACATTTGGTTGCACAGCCTATCCTTACCTCAGACCTTTTCAGACCACTAAGCTTCAATACCACACCACAAAGTGTGCCTCAGTTTAATCCATAAGGGCTACAAATGCCTGGACCCTACTAGTAGGATCTATGTTTCTAATAGTGTTGTGTTCAATGACCTTCAGTTTTATTTTTCAGAAGGATTCAGTCAAGGTCCTTCCAGACAAACCCTAGTTGATTCCTCAACTTCCAATATCCTACCCTTCAGTCTGACTCATTCAGAGGTGCACTCACATGATCAGTCTGAGCCAAACCCTAATTCAAGAAGAACTGTTTTCATTGCTCCAAATATTCCTCGTAAGTCGATTACTTTACCTCTCGTAATTTTACATAATACACCAAGTATACCTCTATCACATAATGCACCAGGTACACCTTCGTCACCAAATGCACCAAGTAACCTTTGTCTCAAAATGCATCCAACACAGCCATGTCTCACCCTAGCACTCATAGCACTCAGAATACCATCAGCTACATACATCATCTGCAAGTAGCAACTCTTCTCCATCACCATCACCACAGCCACAACCACTTCCTCCACAACCATAACCACATCATATGCACTAGATCTAAAAGTGGTATTTTCAAACCCAAAACCTATTCTCAAGAAGCATTAACTTGGCACCACTTCCTACCGAACCAACAAATGAATCGAGGCATTAGGAAGCTTAGAATGGAGAGAGGCAAATAGTAGCAGAGTATAAGGCCCTCTTGAATAATCAGACATGGGACTTAGTCAAACCATGTTCTGGACAGAATATAGTGGGGAGCAGATGGGTGTTCAAGCTGGAGGCTAGACCAGATGGGACAATCTTGAAACATAAAGCAAGATTTGTGGCTAAAGGTTACAGTCAACACTATGTTGGAAGTAGAGCCCGAAAGACAATTTATGTAATTGTTTTTAGAATTAATAAATGATAGATTTATTCTCATCTTATTACTTGCTTCATTCTTGTAAGTAATACACTACTGAAAACCCCAAGTCGTATCCTATGTAGCCATATAACTTAGTGTGTGTCACACATGAGGATTAAGTTTATAGTGATACACTTGAAATGTTAGTCCGCGGTGAAGTTAATCAAAATATGGGGTCTATTGATTAAACCACCATTAATGGGCCCAGAACACTTTATAGTGTGACCGTCTTATCCGGACTGTCGACATTGGTTGTCTAAGTGGGGCATTTATATATGATGAGCGTCATATAGGACTGGACTGATTTAATCTGAGTTTCTCATATAATTCCGTGATTGAGAAATCTTATTAAATCACAAGATGATCATATATGGATTAACCTTAATCTTGAAGTGATTGCATACTCCTACTGGTTTCAAGATAGGGTTTGATGTGTTCATAAGGATCGCTAAGAGGCGCGTCCGAATCACTTTCACGTTGGCATTATCTTTGGAATGAGTGAGAAGTGTGTGTCTCACATGATATGGAATCCATTCCTTCCAAATGGGAAGTAGAAAGACGATCCCTTATTTGTTAGTCCTAGAAACCGATCGATCCCGGAGTTCAGATTGGTTATGAACTAATTGATCACTAGTGGGTTAATGGTAAATAAGGATAAGATGTAGTGAAGAATGTTTATTTAAAATAATCCTACTTCAAGACGGATAGTCTATGGAGGGTTAGTTTATATGTAATGATTATATCAATGGACACGATCGACTCGACTCGATGTTTTGAGAATAAGTTATATCTATAGTCGATAGAGTTCAGCTTTGGATTTATGGTATGAATTCGAATTAATGAGTTGAGTAGAAATATTATGTTCGATGAATATTTTATTTAATTTGTTGTAGCTATCGATTATAAGTCCATGGTCCCTGGTTGGCTCCTAACACGCTGGTGTTTTCTCGCTTTATGGAACTCGAGAATAAATTAAATAGTTGGTCTATTTAATGAATATGCAATATTATTTTTGGTAAATAATATGTAAAATAGAAAAGACATTTTCTATTAAAAATAGTGACTAAAATGGCGCCACATTGTAATTAATTTGTGAGGAGAAATTTTCCTAAATTATGTCACGTGTGTAATTATTTAATTATCTATTTGGTTCTTTTTTTCTCCTGATAGATGGTCGAACTCCATACGGGTTAGAATCCTAGTAGAATAATTAATGGAAAAATTAAGAGATTAATTTTTTGGGAATTATATCTTATTTTGTAGCAAAAATATCTTTTCCTTATGGAATAGGTTTTGTGGTGTGAAAAGGATAACTCTTGACTAGTTATTTTCCTATATAAAGAGAGTTTCTCCTAACACAATAGACATACAAATTGCGCCACAAATAAATTAAAAGGAACAAAAATTAGTTTCTTGCCTTAGTCATTTGTAGAAGAAAGACCTAGGGTTTTTCTTGTGCATATTCGAGAAGGTTCTATGGCGAGGATCGACGCCCACCGGCCGCCGCTAGAGATACAATCCGAAGACTACTTCTCCCTTGGTCGATTTTATCATCTCTCTCCGTATGGGTAAATCTACTAACCTTCTCATAGAATTAATTAGTTGTGTCTCATATCAGAATCGATAAGCTTCACTGGCAAAGATCGAGTGTCTCGATCGGGTGCTACTACTTCTAGCACACTATGGGATATATTTAATAGAGACTTTTAGTCCCGTGGCTAAGTCCTCAACTATTAGAATTGTTTAGCCATAGTTGTGTCTATGAACCGGCCTATACAGCAAATTGATATAAATAATGCCTTCTTGAATGGTCCTCTACAGGAACCAGTATTGATGGAGCAACCAGTAGGCTTTGAAGACCCTAGCAAGCCAGGGTATGTATGTAGGCTCAAAAAGGCTCTGTATAGGCTAAAGCAGGCCCCTAAGGCATGGTTTGAAGCTCTCAAGAAGAACAGATGATCGGGTTGGGGCTTCACTCAAACAATATCATATACTTCTTTGTTCATGTTTCAAAAGGGTGATGCAGTGTTATTTGCTTTAGTATATGTTGATGATATTCTATTGACAGGAAATTCTCTAGGATTGCTTCAGAAGTTCATAATAATGCTGAACTCTAAGTTCTCCTTGAAGGACCTTGGTCCTGTGTCACACTTTTTGGGTATGCTGGTTACAAGAAATAAGGATGGACTGCATCTGACACAGTCACATTATGCTTCACAGTTGTTACACAGGCTGGGATTAGATCACCTAAAACCATGTCCAACACCTATGGTGTCAGGAAAGCTATTGCTGCCTAAACAGGGAGAGCCTATGTCAAATCCAAGTATTTATAGAAGTGCTATTGGTGGATTACAATATCTCACACTAACTAGGCCAGACATTGCCTTTGCTGTCAACACTCTTAGTTAGTTTATGCAAGAACCTCACATAGTTCACTGGCAGTCACTAAAAAGGCTATTCAGATATGTAGCAAGAACACTTGATCCGGGATTGATCTTCGTGCCATCCGTTCACTAGAGTTGCATGGTTTTTCAAATGCTAATCGGGCAAAGTGTGTCCTATAGATAGAAGTCAATTGGAGGTTACTATGTACTTGGGTAATTCTTTGATTTCCGGAGCTCAAAGAAACAGGATGTATTGGCTAAATCTGTCGTGAATATGAATACAGGCATTAGCAAATTTGGTCATTGGTTAAGTGGACTAAGCAAACCGCTTCGCTGAGATGAAGTTCAAGTTGCCTCGTTGTTCCAACTTTGTGGTGTGACAACACACGAGCAAACTCTCTTGCACAAAATCCAGCAGTATCATGCAAGAACAAAACATATAGAGGTTGATGTTCACTACATCAGAATCAAGTGTCGAATAAGGAGGTTGTTGTTTGCTACATGCCTACAGGAGATCAAATAGTCGATCGCTTCACCAAAGCATTGCCACCGTTCCTTTACTTGCTTTTAGAGACAAACTCAATGTGACAATGCCTCACATTGGGTTTGAGAGGGGTGAAAAGAAATAAAGGATTGTAGAGTAACACTTAGCATTAATATGGAAATGCCACCTAGCAAGTTAGTTAGGATAAGATCTATCACTAGATTCTTATCCAAGTAGTAATAGTAGTATAAGTGTGAGAAAGGTGTTGTGTAACAACTTAATACAAAAATGTAATGCTTAATTAATAATATTACCTTTTCTTTCTCTCCAATGCCAGATTCCATAGCAAACCTTCATAAAAACATATGGCCACTTATTCGCCGCTTTGAGATTACTCGTGAGCCACTCTTCATGGATTTCGCCGTAAAAGAAGTGCTCCCAATCCCCGGTGGGATGACACTTCGCCATATGGAGTAGGCCAATCGCAGCTTGTGGAGAGTATGGAGTGTCGTTTCGCTGTTGTGATGGTTATAAACCGCAGACTGGAGATAAAGTAATATGACGATGGAAAAGAAAGTTTCCCACCATAATACTATTGTGACCAATCTGCCAGAAGAGAAAATTGTAACGCGTGGGTCCTTTCAGGCATTTTATTTGATTAAATTTTTATCTTTCCATTTTCAATGCATGTAATTTTCCATCCAAACTAATGGAAATGAGACGGTAGGATTAACATTCCATAAAAATCAACAAAATAAAAAGACAAAACGTCAAACCAAAAGATAAATAGATGTTCACAGCCTTAACAAAATATGGATTCTTTTGCGTTATTCACTCGATTAATTAAGATCATAGAGTATATACCTCTTGGATAACAAACACCTCAACTTGATCCAAATCCTTAAAGAAATGAAACATGCGCCTAATTAAGGTCCTTGTTTTTAGAAACAATAATTAGTGTCTTTCTTGTTCCATGGAAGGAAATACTTGATAACCATACCATTAACGACAATATTTCATATCCATAAATTTGTTCTAGTTGAGTCATTAGAGCCTAAAACTGTATTTTTTAATGACAAAACAACATTTATTACAATAAATTACATTGTTTTAATAGTAAAAAAACGAATCTCAATGAGATCATGTGACACCCTTGATAGGGTACGCCCGCCTCCTGGTTGCATGTACACCGAAATTTTCAACTAGCTCTTGCATGAAATCCACAATGGAATTCCCCGGGAAGGTCTAATGCCAATGCTTACCCTCCGAATAAGATTATAACGCCCCGCCTCGGAAGATGAGTCCAACTCTAAATGGTAATGTTCAACACGTGATCAATTAGGTATTATCACATATGGCATGTTTGTTATATATGAATAGAATGGAAAGTTATAAAATCATATGAATGGAATGGAATAAACTAATTCCATTATCATGCTTGGAATGTGAAAGAATGAAATGACAAAAGTTATATAAAGATGACACATTGAATAATAAGGCACGGAGTAGTGGATTAAGGTAGGTTGGGGTGGGATAGGTAGATATGGTGTATAAGGTAAGATAAGGTGGAACAGCTTAGGTTAGGTGGGTAGGGGGGTGGGGCAGCCATACCCTACCACACCACCCTACCCTACTCTACTCTACCTACCACCCACCTTACCAATCACCCCACCTTACCTTACCTCGTTACTCCCAACCTACAAAACCACCCACATACCCAACCCTTCCACACCCTACCTTACTCCCACCTTACCTTACCACCTTACCCTATCTTACATACCTTACTCGCCATTTCTACATAACCAAACCTTACCTAACCTACACCACCCCACCCCACCCTAACCTTACCCTATTTTCCCACCACCCTACCATCCAACACATTACCTCACCTTCATTACCATATATATACCTTAACTCACCCTTCCTCTCTACCCACCATGCCCTACCTTACCCTATCACCCCAACTTACATTTTCACTCTCCTACTTAACCTTACCACACCCTACTCTAACAACCACCCCATCTTACTTTACCCTATCAACCACTCTATCCTACCCTTCCGCACCACACCCCATCCTACCCTACCTACCACCCATCCTACCTAACCTTACCCACCACCCCATCCTACCCAACCCACCCGACCTTACCCGACCACTTACCCAACTTCACCCCACCCACCTTGTAGAAAGTGAATATAAGTTCACTTTCCTAGAACAATCTCAAATGAAGAATTACGGCTTTCACTGAAAAGGGAAAAACGAGAGAAAATTGGGGAAGAAATTGTTTCTTCTAATTTCTGAATAATCATTCTTTATAGAAAAGCAAAAATAACTTATTTATTTTTCTGCTAGCCTATTACATCAAGCCATGTGGCATAGCACATAAAAAACAAAAGAAACAATATATTAAAACTAATATTAAAACTCTAATACCCCCCCCTCAAGATGGACTTGGTGAGTGTAGATGTCTTTCATGCTGAAGAAGTCCAGCAGGGAGTGAAAAATTGGTCAGTCCAATGCTTTGGAGAAGATGTCCGCGAGCTGCTCTATGGTAAGGACAGAAACCAAACAAACCAATCCATCTTGGAGCTTTTCTCTTACAACGTGGCAATCTATTTCGATATGCTTCGTACACTCGTGAAAAACCGGGTTACGAGCCAAGTATATGGCACTGACATTGTCACAAAGCAGTAAATCACGTGCAGAGCACGATATTCTCGCTTCGTGGAAACTTCGGGACACCGTTGTCTGCTTTTTTGATTTCTATGAAACCAAGGATGACCCAATAAACATACAAGAGCATGTAATACTTCTTCTAGTATCCTTGCGATCTCCCCACCGAATCTACAAAAGCAACCAATTGATAGAGTATTAGCGTGGTAAAACAACCTTTACCTGGTGCACTTTTGATGTATCGTAACACCGGGCTACATGGAAATGATGCAATCGTAGGGCATCCAACACTGGCTTAATTGTCGGGTGGCAAACCGATGTCGTCGGGTAATGGTCAAATACAAGAGCTTCCTAACAAGACTACGATACTACGTATTATCACCAAAAGGTCGGAATCCCCATGAAAAAGAGCAGTTTTAGTCTTCATAGGTGTGGCAAAGACCTTTGCAATCCAAAGATATCAAAATGTTCTAACAGACTAAGAGCATATTTTCGTTAAGAGATTACCAAACCAGCACTTGAACGAGAAATCTCAAGGCCTAGGAAAAATTTTAATAAACCAATGTCCTTAATTTTGAACAGATCATGAAGATAAGCTTTTAGTTCCTGAATTAAGGGCATGCTATTTCCAGCCAACACTATATCATCTACATAGGCAAGGGCAATCAAAAAATTCTGACCATCAGTCTTGATGAACATACTATGGTCATTGGTAGACTGCCTATATCCCAAATCTTGTAGAGCTGAGGTTAATTTGTGATTCCATTGGCGACTAGCCTGTTTTAACCCATAAAGAGACTTTCTTAGCCTACAAACTGCTGAGGATGTGATGTATGAAAGCCCGGGGTGGTTTCATATATACACTTCTTCACTTAACTCACCATGTAAGAACGCTGTTATTTACGTCCAATTGATGTAAAACCATCCTTTCGAGGTCGCTATAGCTATTAAACAATGGATAGTAAAGTGGCCTTTGCAACCGGGAGAAGGTTTCTCATAGTCTATCCTTGAGTTTGTGTATACCCGCTTGCAACTAACGTAGCCTTATAGCGCTTTTATGGTGCCATATGAGTTATACTTGACCTTATAAACCCATTTACATCCAATGGGTTTTTTTTCTTTAGGTAAATCCACCAAATCCTGTATGTGTGGATTCTAGTGCACTAATCTCTTGTTTCATGGCTTCTCGCCACTGGGGTTCACCATTGCTTGGTTATAAGTTTGTGGTTCTCGCATTTTATCTATGGTCGCAAATAAAAGCATCGAGAGCTTGTTAATTGAGTGCAAGCGCTGCACATTCCAAAGTATAGGGTGAGGTGCGTTTTTGGGTTTGTGCACATACAAAGTCTTGTAAACGAGCTGGAGGTCTTTTGGAGCAAACTGGTCGAGTTTGAATGGGTGGATCAGGTGCTGACTGATCTGGAGTGAGAGCCGAGGTAGCATCTGAAGTTGTATTCAAGGCTGGATAATGTCAGTGGTTGGATCATGAGGATCAGGATCATGTGCAAGGCTGTCATAATAATCAGAAAATATGGAATAAAAAATAGTGGGTAAAGGGATGGAAGATGCATCTGTGTGGAGTTTGAAATCTTATGTGAAAGGGAAAACTAATTCATGAAAGATGACATCTCTTGAGATGAAAATTTCTTTAGTGACTAGGTCAAGAAGAATATATCCCTTTGTGGTTTCTGACATACCCAAGTGTGCACAAGTTCTAGCCCTAGTGTCAAATTTGCTTCGTCCCTAGTTAGGCCAGAGGCAAACACTAAACTTCCAAAACTCTTAACCTGTAGTCGTAACCTCGCCATGCATTTCTCATGTCGTACATTCAACCTAGTAAAGAGTGGGTGTGAGGTTAATGAGCTTAATCGCATGAATAATGCAAAGGACCCAAGAATGAATATGTATGTGCCTGGAAAAGCAAGCCCCTAGCTACATTTAAGATGTGTTGGTGTTTCCTTTCCACCACTCCATTTTGTTGTGGTGTGGAAACACAACTCTCCCGATGTATGATCCCTTTATCCCCATAAAATTTCTCGCCACCAAAACTCGCCCCATTGTCTCGCCCTAAAATCTTAATACTACAACTAAACTGTGTTTTGACATAAGCATAGAAACTCAGATTAAAGGCCTAACCTCCGCCTTACTTTTCAAAGCAAATAAACCTGTGTATAACGGCTAAAATCATCTACAATGGTCAAGAAGTAGTGATGCTCATACACAAGGGGAGTGCCTATAGGAACCTATAAATCCATATGCACAAGATCAAAACAATGTTACACTACAATTTCACTCAAGGGAAAAGACAAACGCTTCATTTTTGCATGAGGACACACAAAACACACAGTTTCTGGAAAAGTAACATAATTACAAAATCTTTTACTACAAATATCATCTGGCTGGAATCGTGCTCTAGCCTTAGATGCCACATCATGTCTTTATTGGGGGGCACATGAAGAATATTACTAGAACTACTACAGATGGCTTTATTAATCTTGGATTGTTGGCCACTATTGCTTTCAGGATGCAGCAGATAAAGGCCAGCTCTCTTTTTAGCTATACCAATCATCTGCCCATTGCTCCTGTCCTGTATTCAACACATTCCATCCATGAAAACAACACGTATGATCCATTAGCCGCATCAACTTTCCTAAGGAAATCAAATTATAGCAAAACCAGGCACATACAAGACATTATGCAAAACCAGATTCTCAGACACCTTGACATTTCCTATGTGTTTGACTTTAATCGACTTCCATTGTGTAAGGTGATCACATACACCATGTAGACTGTGGTGCATTCTCAAAAACATCTATGCAACAGTAACGGGTCTGCTGCACTTGCACCGTAATCTAATCCATGAATTTAAGACTTTACCTTGCATTTCATGATCATCTTGTTGGAAACTTGTTGTTAGTATAATCGGTTTGATTAATAAACCGTTGAACCTTGTCATCCAGGCTCATCCGATCCAAGAACTTTGTCAATTTTTGAAGTTGCAGACAGCAATCCAATACTGAAAGTCGAGCTTTTCCATACTCGACTTGTCCGACCTCCAACAGATCGACTTCCCGAAAACACCTCACCTTCCACCGCATTTATCTTCTCTTGGCTTTCAATCGTGAGGGTAACCGTTCTTATTATAGCAATTTCTATAGTGTGGTTATTGAAACCACAAAAAGTGCATTGCACTCTTCGGTTGGAACTATTTTCTAACCTCCTTCCCATTTATTCTCGAGTCTTTTCTCCTCCAAAACTGGAAAGGTTGTCCTCGTCAACTCCATAGCCTGAGTATCCTCTTCCACCACTATTTTCTGTGTTAGACTTGTTCACAAACACAGCTGGTTGCACATGCTGTGGATGACTTGCTGTGTATTCCAACTGTCTCTCATACTGGATGCACATGGAGAATGCTTCAGTAATATTCGGTTAAGGCGTCATCAGAAACACATGTGACCTAACTAGTGCAAACGTCTCATTCAATCCTTTCATGAACCTGATTACATACTCGATTCGATGTATCTTATGAAGGTAGGTATGACCTACATGCACTTGACTTCACACACTCACAACTTGGAATAGGTTTCAAAATCATGATCTCATCCATAACAGGCTTCAATTGAGCAAAGTATTCAGTAACAGAAAATTTACCTTGTCTAATCTGACTGATTTCTTCTAACAAATCCGATAGACGGAAGGAATCAACATTAGAATACCTCCTGCGCAAATCCCCTGTAGATATCTCGTGCGGTATTTAACCGAGTATACTCTTTTTGAATCGGTAGTGTGACGGTCTTCAAAATCCACGACATAACCGTCAGACGCATTGCTCCCATCGGAAAATCAACCGCTCATCATCAGAGGTTTTGGCGGTGATCATCAACAAAACCTAATTTGTTTTTTGAAATCGCACCATTCTCATCGATCTACTCGTATGTGTGGTAATTTCGACCGCCCAGGTGGATCTACAAGAACTAAGGTCGGATTCTCGCTCGATGGAGGAAATAAGGACTCGAGGTCTCGATTTTCGAACTCGACGCTCCGCCGCCATTGAAACAAAAACGAAGGTGCGAAAAGCAAAACGGAAGGAAAACATTAACAGATTGCAATCGAAGGTTGCAAAACCTTCTCTCGAAACCATGTAGAAAGTGAATCTAAGTTCACTTTCTGGAACAATCTCAAATGAAGAATTAGGGCTTTCACTGAAAGGGAAAACGAGGAAAATTGGGGATGAAATTGTTTCTTCTAATTTCTGAATAATCATTCTTTACAGAAAAGCAAAAATAACTTATATATTATCTGCTAGCCTATTACATGAAGCCATGTGGCATAGCACATAAAAAACAAAAGAAAACATAATATTAAAACTAATATTAAAACTCTAATACACCTCACCACCTACCCAACCTCACGTTACTTTTACCCACCATCCACGTGTTTTGTCGATTTTCATTTCATTCCAACATAACAAACATATTGACAGCCAATGCTAGCCCTTCAATAAGGCACTCTAACCGTGTACTTTAGATATCATGACACATTTTATAGTTTATGTCCAGGTCAATAATCATAACATATTTCCAAAATACCAATAGTACGTATTTGTTAGAAAAAATACAAAAAATACTAATACAAACAAATATATTTTTTTGACTCCTATATTATAAAAACATCAAATACTTAATATCAGTATGTGGCGACACCATCAATTTCACGGTCACAATAGAACATACGTAATTGAAATGGAAAAGAGAAGCATACATAAAAAGTGTAAAAAATAAATGCAGCATGTCCCAAGTGAAAAAAAATTTCGGATTTATGGTTTGCTGTTTATTTCTCATTATATATTTATATATCATAACCGGTTTTGTCTGACTGATAGACCAACCGACTCACCTGATTGACTAACCGACAAAGGGCTCCGTCCGACCAACCAGCCTTAGACCACTTTAGCATAGGGCGACCCTAATGTAAGCCTATTTACCGGAACTAAAATAAACAGAACAGAGTTGTGGGAAAATAGATCAAAAAATAAAAAATGAATACTACATCCTTCTCATAAAAAGTTGTTTCACTTTTAAAAACGAATCATTCCATAAAAATATCCATTTGTAATACCAATACATCATTTAATGTATTTTTTCCAAATATACCTCTATTATAACATTTAATGCTTATATATTCATTTCATATTCGAATAGAGATTTATTATATAATAGTGGTATATATGTCAATCTATCAATTTAATCACCGACACGTTTTGACACGCGCAGTGTCGGAGTTTGTCGTGTCGTATCAGATTTGTGTTTGACATACGCGACGCGCACATCGATTGAAGTGTTCACAGATCATAGTGAGTAGGTAATACTCCTCCGCTCCTAATTATATGATGTGTTGGGAAAAAAACACACATATTAAGAAAATGAGATTTCAAAAAAATCTTGGAATTCAGAATACAGAATGAATATGAAAGATTGATTATTGAATGAATTAAAAAGTTGAAAAGTAGATTAAAAGTTCTGAAAAAAAAATTAAAATGCCAGATGAAAATATAAATACGACATATAAAAAATTGATTTTGATAATTGCAACATATAATTAGGAACAGAGAGAGTATATCATTTTCCTATATCATTTAAGAGCAATACGAACATTGTTGGTAGTAGTACTAACTTTTCATGAAATAATGTTCTAAAAAAAAAAAAAAAAAAATGATATATATACATTACACATTTCACAGAAAAGCATGCTCACTACAATTTTGTTTTAATTGATTAAAGTGATCAATTATTTATGGGATGCCCCAAGTAAAATATGCAGATTGATCATATTGTTTAAGATGTTGTGGGAAAATGTGTAGTGGATGTATCACTAAAAAAAAAAAAAAACTTTTGATGAAATACGAGCCAAGAAATATCTCCGCTGCAAAGATAAGGTTATCCTGTCAGTTGGCAGGGAAAAAAAGAAAAAAGAAAAAAGAAAAATATGAACACAATTTCCAATCCAAGTCCTGTAGCAGCAGGTTCCATTTCAAAGTCATACATATCTCTGCATTATTTTCCCCAGACTTCATCTACTAAAGCCGCCGCTTCAAGAAGAAACGATTATGCACCGGTACGTTGTATTCCATTTATCGTAAATTGAATTGTTCTGCCACTTCTTTTTTCCTTTTTTTTTTTTTTGGGGCTTCAATTTGCAGAATGAAGTTACATATCAAATGATTTATCAGAATGCCTATTCCACGCTAAAAAAAGATAATTATATACTTTTACATCAACTTAAGTTTTCAACATGATATCAAAACATTACTACATCCGTCCCAAAATGTAAGTCTATTTGGGGTTTTTCATACAGATTAAGAAAGTTGGTTAGATTGGTTATTTGTCATTAATTTTAAAGAGAAAATCCAAAATGACCTTTGAATGTTATTAGTGTGAAGTAGTGAATAGTGGGTGGGTAATAATAAATTATGGGTAAAATGAGAAAAATATAATAAATGTTTCCTGGTTATTTAAATGAATCACAATATATATTTTCACTATTGATTATGATGATTGTGATTGAAGCCCACTATAGTAATCAAAGGTATATAAATGTGTTATGTCACTCGCTGTGGCACAAATAAGGGTAGATAAGTCTTTTTTGAATTTTTTCTTAATATGTGTGTCAAATGCTACAATAACGGTAATTATTTCCAAAAATGGTTAAACCCTAGCCATAAGGGTCCCCACTTCCCTGTCCCATGGTTGAGTGAAAATGTTAATCTCAGAATCTAATTGGCTCTGAGTCATTAGTTTGTTATTATACCAAACAATGAAAGAAGTCGCTTTTTAAGAGATTTGAACCTTCACATTCCAAGCTTCACTCCAACTCGCTTTTTAAGACATGCACCCAAGACCTTTACCAAAGAGCCATGTCATCGGGACAACGGTACTTATTTCCATATCCTGACCGGGCAGATCAATCCCCACTCCGCTGCGATTTCATTTATCATGGTGTTAACTTTTATCAGAATGACAAATCATACAAATGTATAGAATTAAATATCTTGTAATATATTTAAGATTTTGAATTTTACTAGATTTTAACTATATACTTGGGGATTTGAATTTATTGATTGATTTTCATGTGTAATGCCACCACCTAGATAACAAAAAGAAGTCAAAAATCTCCAAAGCGTTTGATAAAGATATCCACAGCTGATGGGAAATGGCAAGGCAAATGGAATCTTGAGTACATTGTTTCTCTACATGATCTTCAACTACAAGATTTAACTGAAGATGATGATACTAGCAATAATAATGAGGTTTCCATTGCCCTTAACATCCAAAAGGTCAATCATTGTAAACTTCGTTGCTTTCTTAACAGTAGCACAACTATATACGCATGCATATTTCTTGCCCGTACTGGGTGTAACGCCTTCAAACTTGTCTCTAGTAGCGCTAAATGAGTCATAAATGATCCGGTCAACTACTTAGCCCATCGTCTAAGCTTGGTCTAAAAGGGCTAGCTAACCCGAGTTGAAATACTTTTATGTCTCTATCTTGCTTATATATACGCGGTGAGAATTCTAATGTTTTACCAACATGAGACTCAAACCTAGGGCCTTCGGGTCCTGAGGCCTCAGCAATGACCACAGGACCGTTGCTTCATTGGTGTAACCTTCATTAATTACTTTTATTTACAATTTTATAGGATAACGATACGATCACTATATACATTATAATGACCTGTCACTACACAGTTGTAGACTATTGATCAGTGAGCAGAACCTATATCTATCAATCAGGATTTTGATCAATGGTCTACAAGCGTACAGTGTCACATCCTTCCTTTTATATATTAGGAGTGTATATGGTGAAAAAGAATAAAATAAATCTATATTACTTGGTATAACCTTCGTATATAATTTCATAAAATTAATTTGAAGTTGACAATGCTAAAACTGTGTGTATTTATCAGCATACAGGTTTTGGTCTTTCTGTTGATGGAAAGATTGTGACAATCTTTACAAGCAAATGTATCAATTGTACTTCATTATACAGTAAGGAGGTATATTTTTTCTCATATGAACTTAAATTCAGCAATTGCATATTTTCTTCTATTTTTTTGCTCATCAAATCATTTAATGTCTCTAGATTTCGACGAACTTCAATGTTTGGGTTCTTCCTTCAAGCAAACAAAGAAGCTCAGAAAATGAATTGCCAGAAATCGGGGGCGATGATCCATCATTAAGTCCTTAATCTCTTCTTTTTCGTGTCTTTAGATCCGTTTATTAGAGAGATGAAAAAGACACTTTTGACGCCATTTGTTTCAAGTTTTTTGTTGCGGTTTTACCTATGATGTTTCATCTTGACACTTTTACCCCTGACGTATGTATAGTCCAAAAAGTGTCACGTGACTAACAAGACTAATTTGCTCATTCTTTTGCTATTCAGGTCATCTATGTTAAGCCAGGTTGTGAAGCAGAACTTGATACATTGATTCAGGACACAGTTCGACTAGCTATTTCAGTGAAAGTAAAATGTCTTTAATACCCTTCGATATATATGCGGGTGCAAAATTTGCGCCTTCTTTAAAATCTCTGTTTTTAATAGAAGCTAACTGTTGATCTTTTGGTAATTGCATTTGCAGGGGACTTGTTCAGATACATGTGAGAAGTCTGAGCCTAAGCTTGAATGTAAGACCATTTAATTAAAGGAAATTCAAATTTAGTATGGTCAACATTCGACTTTACAAAAGTCGAATGGTTACATTCTAACTTCTGCAAAGTCAAATGTACCCTGTCCTTCGGTCCACCGGATATATGTTCTTTAGGGTATCAGAGTGATTTTTTTCAAACTAAAATCTGGAATTTCAGGAAAATTATACGTTATAAAATAACATTATAAAAAGATTTAGCTCATCGATCAGACCAAAAAAATTCGTGACTGCTCGTTGCGTTCAGGCAAACTCATCACCTTATCGGCTTCTATGAAAAGGCTGTTTATTTCAGTAATTTTGTTGTGTATTACAGATTTAGGAGCAAAACACACAGCTTCAATTGACAAGAGATGGTCTAGACTATTGCAGCTGAGAAAAGAACTGGGCTAGCCTCAACAAATTCTAAAATGTTTTTCTTTCTCTTTTTAATGAAAAGAAAAAACATGCAATTAATTATATGGTTATCATGGTGGATAGAAAGCTTATATAATGTTAATAATGATCAATGTTATATAAGTGTTAATTTAATAACACTTATATAACCCAACCTCACCTTACTTTTATCCACCATCCACGTTGGGAAGACTTTATCAGAAGATCTTGGATTACACTTTATATTCATCTTCTGCACCAAGTGTTGGTATAATTATTTTACACCCTTATGCACTAGATTTAATAAATTGTTTATTCCATACGATTTACTGTTATGTTATTGAACAAAATTTTCTGTTCCCGCTGTTAGATTTGTTAAGATTAGATCCAGGACAATTTGAAAATGCTCTGTGTGGGACCAAACATAAGTTAGGGTCAGTTTCCCGTGACGCTACCGTCGGAACAGACCGTCACTTGATCCAAACGGTTCTCCGTGTAGTTTAATTTTTGTTTTGATTTTCAAGAGAAATAATATTCGATAGTATTATTGTAATATTCCGATTTTCTAATAAAAAGCGCCAGACGTTTATTTTCATAAAACGAAATATTAGATTTATTATTATAGATTAAGTATATATATATATATATATATATATATATATATATATATATATATATATATATATATATATATATATATATATATATATATATATATATATATATATATATATGAATGTATGTATTTATTACATGCATGGCCTCGAATACAAATGATTAAACCATGGCCACAATCCATGGGAGAAAGAATCGCCAATAGTGATTCTATGTCTTCCTTTTTTGGCCTCCATATTCCGCCTCCATTCTCATTACATAAAATTCTATCTAATAAAATAAATACACCCGCCGCACACAAGCGGAGCTAACGGGAATGAGAATTAACTAATGCTTATTGCTTAAACTCAAACCGCCTCGATACTACATGTTAGAAATCAACGCGGTAACGCAACTAAAATTAAAATTTGATTTCTTTTCCAAGATCGACTTCATTTAAGAATAAAGATAATAAAAAAAAAAGTAGACTATGAAATACCTTGGATGATCTAAAATAGATCATCTTTTGTCTCTGGTTGTATTTTTTGCACGGTTCACCCAAGTGCTCGACCTCTACCGTTAATCCACATTGAACAACCCGCCGGAATCCCATCATGGATTCGCTACTTAAAACTCTGATTCTGCAGACCGATATTTTTCTCTCTCAAAACTCTCTTTAGGAAGCTCTCCATTTTCTAGTAAATTAGAATTTTTCTAATTGTGATCATACAAAAGATTTTGACACCCACTACATATATATAGTGGAGGTGGTGCCACTTATGGTCCCAAACTGATTGGGAGAAACTTTTTGCGTGGAGTGGAGAGAGAAGAAAACATTTTACTAAGTAAAATAAGGAAAATATCTTTGATTAATTTATCTCATTATTATCTAATATCTTATATTAAATATTTTCCAAGATATATATCATTAATATCTAATATGAATATATCTTTAATGTATTATCATAAATCAATTTACATGTGTATGCAAATCAATACTCATTAATATCTAATATTAATATATGATAATACTATTAATTAATTTGTACAATCTAAATGTATCTTAATACACTCAAATTTTTGCCCCATATGCCACAATATTGGCATCCAAAATATTCTTAATTAATTAATATAATATTATGACTAATCAATTTTCAAAATCCATGTGTATCATATACATATAATAATTTCGACCTATACATCAATTATGTATATTTAATTAATCAATATAATTAATATCTTGTATTTAATTTATTCATAATAAATAAATACCAACATATTAATTCACTACTATAACACTTTGTATTCGAGATAAACTTTCCTTATTTGGTTATCACTATAACCGCATTTTAATCCGCTAGAAGTTTTTATGTTTGTGACCCGACAGGCTTTCGAATATGTTGGCGAGTAGGCACAAAGTGCATTTTACTAAAATACCCTCCATACCTAACGATCATGGATAGCGCGTCAAAGAACACGCCATGACCCCAATAATCGGAAGAGTCAAATACAATGACTACTACCTTTCATGTGAAACAATTACAGTGTAAATTGAATCCTATCTTCATTACAATATCCATACGGTCGTGATCTCGAGTGTTAATACATTAACGACGGTATTTTATAATCTGGATATCATGCTTCTCTCGAAATAACTCACTTACTCCCACTTTGGAAAGATTTAAGAGAGCTAGACATTCCTTATAAGAAGGCCTTTCGGATATTTACTCATATTCATAGGATACGCGATTTCTGGACGAGCAACATGAATCCTACGCATGCTTCAGTATCACATCCAATCACTATCGCATGATCGCCCATGGCTAGGGGAACCTCAATAGTTTCAAAGTATGACAATCCACGCCGCGTGATGCCACGAAGACTCGGCCCTCAGGATAATTACACAACCGCCACATAGTGCGACACTTAATAAAGTAAGTGGGTCAGTCTGACATACGCATTCTCTAATACACGTCCACGTACAGTCCAAGTGTCTCTACACTTTGATAGATGAGATCTATCCCTATCTTTAATAAGATAGAATATATATAATACGTGCTAGTCTAATCGTACTATTAATGTCCTATTTGATAGTACATACGACTAGAGACATTTACGTATCAAACCTTTAAAAGTGAGTCGAGATCTCATCAATCATGATCACTATTATGATTTCTCTTTCACAGTTTGACACTAAGGATGTTATAATATATACAATATCATAATTGGTCCATTAAACGAACAAATATATAATAAAAGAAAAGTCATTTATTATATGTATAAACACAAAGAAATAGTAGGAATGATCCGATCCGGTCGGATCCGGTCACACTGATTGGGTTTAGACACTATTTCAACACCTAAGTGTTTCACTCGTTAAGTAAATAACCGCAATGTGTTAAAAGAGCACTACGATCGACTCACAGTCGATTTGGATGTATGGTTGGTTATTACCTCTCGTCGCTCCCAAGACAATGTATTACAAAAGTACCGTGACCCTACATGTCACATGGGGATGTGCCAGTCGTATTACCTAAAGTTGCAACATGAACATGACATGAATACGTAAGATAACACATGACAAGACAAGATTAAGATTATGCTAAGTCAGTAAGGGACATTAACATGATAGGTAGGAAACAATAATGCAACAGTTAGTGGATAAATAAAGTATGGGTCAATAGACAGCTTGCGTAAGTTTGATCAGCAGGCTAATTATAGTAATTAATGTAACGAACAAGTACGTGCAAGATGAACTGAATATAGTTAATAGGCACATGTTTCTATACATGTTTTAAAGTTGGTTTCCAAGTGGTTTTCCTTATATGTCAAGTTTGGATTTAAAATGGATGTTCTTATGTTTCAAGTTACGTATTAAAAGTAGTTCTCTTAAATGCTTCAAGTAATGGCTTTCAAGTTGTTTTGTCAAGTGGATGAAGTAGATTCATGTCATGTCTCCCGCCATCCGACAAGCATGAATCTCTCTTTTGATTTTCTTTCTCCTTACTAAGCATACAACTGGTGTTCACTCCTTTTATTTAGAATAAGAAGAAATGCAGTTAACAACGAGTTAGATAATGAGCATGCAGAGCAATCTTAGGAAAGAAACCATGAAGTTCGTTGAGTTCCGTGGTTTCCTCTTTCGCACAAGTTGGTTGTAATAAATGTTAGTCGTTGTTTATATTTTGGTTTGACGGTAGTTGTAATTCGTTGAGTTTGTTAATGGAAAGTATTAAGTGTTAGCTTCCCAAGTCCCTTGATTGTTTATTTCCACGTTTCCTGATACGATATGAGGCTTACGTGGGATTTATGGTTACTTTAAATGTCACCTGTCGAATGTTTCTTTTTCGGATATTGACTCGATATCCGAGACAAGGACGTTACACAATGCCAATTGAATAACTTTTTAATAAGAAAATAGTAAACACTCGATTTCCAAGTTTTTTTAGTTTTCAGTTGTGTATTTATATTTGCTCAAAAAAAAAGTTTTGTATTTATATTACTCTTAATAAAGCCTTTCTATGGATTAAACAATTAATGCTCTTGTGATAGAAACCAATGGTTCTTTCATATGTTTACATTGATATATAAACATAGTCTCATACATAAATCACTTATGTAACATATATCTTACGAGTAATAATTGATAATTTTGAGGAAATTTTCGTTCTAGGGCATATTGAAAACTTCTACATTTTTATTTTAGTTAATCATAAATTCCAAGAGAGTTATACTCCCTCTATCCCAATTTGTTTGAGACAGTTTAGAACTTACACTATTTAAGAAAATATCATTTAATAGGTTGTTTAGTCATTTAAAATATGTCAGATTTCCATTTTTGTCCTTTTAAACAATGCCATCTAAAGTAAAGACACGGAAGTAAAGACATGGGAAGTAGGGACAACTTAGGTCGTTTAATGGTTAACTTTTTCTCTAAAGGTGGAATTGAGATTTATTTTGGGACAACCAAAAATGGAATAAGTCTCAAACATATTGGGACGGAAGGAGTAACAAGTAGCGAATAAGACGACACAAAAGGCAAATTGTTCAAAGAAATTTTAGGGTTAAGACACACGTGCTAGAATTAAAGATTCATAACTGTAAAAATGGAACAGTCAGTTACATGTGTAGCTGCATAGATATGAATTTGAAATAGATGTAAGAAAACTAATAATGTCAATAACACAGACAAAACGTTCTTTGGGGTGAGACCCTTGCTCTATATCATTCTTTGACCGTGGCAACAGTTGCTTATGGATGTCACCAATGTATTTTTGAAGGAGATTGTTTGCTTTTGATTCAACCGCTCAGATCACCTAAAGAGTATATGTCTGAACTCGGATGAATTCTAAAGGCTTGTGAAGAAATTTTTCCGCTATTTAGTACTATCTCCTTTCGTTTGTCAAAAATCTGGAAACGAGCCAACTCACCTTTTAGCTCGAAAAGGCATGTCTTTGCACTTCTTTAAGGACTCAACCCTCCTTCCGATGTAATTGATGTTTGCACTCTTGATAGCGCATAATAAAATTTCTTGTTTCTAAAAGAAAAGGAACTGAGGCATCCTTTTACTGATACGAAATATACACACGCACACACACTTTCGTCCCCATAGAGACTAGAACCCAGAACCTTCCGGTTAAGTGCCACTGTAATAACCACTGGACCAATACCTTGTTGGCAAATTGAGGGATCCAAGGCACCAGAAAAGGAAAAAAAAACAAAAACGAAAACAAATTGAAGTGTTAAATTAAACATTCGTATCTATTTTTTGATTTCATTTTTATCTCATGTGGCTCTATCTTGTAATAAATACCTATTAAACACTTGCATCAGATACTTTTAACGAATTCTCTATTATACAATTTTAAATACACATTTTGCTAGTTTATAGAATTTCTATCCAATATGAAACTTTATATACACATTTTGTTAGTTTACAGAACTTCTATCCCGTATGAAATGCATCAGTTTCTCCATTTAACATAATACGGTAGATAAAAAGGAAAATTAACAGAATCATGATTAATAAATTTGCAAAATCTGTATATTACAATAAAAAAAATAGAGAATTTACTACAGTGATATTTTTAATGAATTTGTATAAGTTGAGATATCTAAAATACAGTTTTTAAGGGATTTACACTATCTACTGCAAGTGCTCTTACTCGGTGGTCAAATCATCCCCATCTTTCCTGAACTAAATCATTGCTTTCGTAAATACATAGCCGTGTGAAATCATGCATTAATTAGCCAAATTAACACAACCTTTACAATAAAGAGACAGTAATTTAATCACAAAAACCTTTAAATCTAAACCATTCAAATCATAGTCTTAATACATTATTTTAAAGTTAACTCTGAAGTACTAATGACACTCTTTTGGAGCTTTGAAGAAAGAAAAGTAGTAAAAGTGTTGGCTACCCACAATTTGGTCAACTCTTTTACACCTCTACCAGCAAGACATTGTCATGATAAAATGTTTAAACATATTCAGTAAACAGTGAAACGATTTCCTTTCAAGTTGCGCACTAAATCTCTCACATCTTCCCAAAAGACAAGGGGTCTTTACACGCTCGCTACTCTTTCATTTCAATCAATCCAAACTAAAAACAACACGAAATACAACGCATCTACTGCTTTATTCGACATAAAACTCGATAAAATTAAATAACATATTAACTAGCGTTATTCACTGAATAATAATAAGTAAAAATATATTCATGTTCGATCAAATAGACCTTGAACTATTGAAAATGCGAGGAATTCAAAGTTTTATAATAGATTACTATATGCTGTCAATTTAAAAAACAAAATTGTACTCTAACATGCTATGTGTGCCTGTAATTAGAGCCAGCTCTCAACACCACCTCCTCGCCATCTTCCTCAATGGACATATTGGGTTCGCAGTTATTTAGAGAAGCCAAACTCATATGATGAGACAAAAACAATACATTTTTACAATACCTTTTTTTTTTTTCAGGAAATCTCTTCACCGTTCCCTCTGAAGGTCGCAAACAACAAGTCTTCTTTTTGACAGAAAAGCGAGCTTTCTATCCATAACCACGATTTCATTATAAGGAAAACCTCTTATTTTTAAGTCATACTCAGAGGCCGTCCACAACTTTTGTTCATGATCTTCCAATCTCCAAATACTGATTTTGTTTGGACCAATCAGGAGGAAAGATAGGATGCCATCATTATCAATATTTAGCAGAATGGTTTTGTGTTGATCATTGCATTTCGCATTGAAAGGGACAGGACAAGGTATGACCCTGAACACTTCGTTTACAATATCGAACTCCATGATATCATTATTATGACAACTAAATTCGTTGTCATCTTGTTCAGGTTTAAGCAACCAATAAAGGTAATTATTGAACAATAAAGGTCTTGCATCCTCCACCTTAATTCTATTCCTAAATGGATAACTAATTGATTTCATGGATGGATTGGGACCAAATTTAAGCACTTTGTACTGAAATCTTTTTGTCGGTAAACGCGGGCTGACTGAACAGTCAAATATCATTAAAAGAGAGCAATACTCTTTCAACAAAGGATGAAAATATACTCCATAAATGTTACTAAAACTAAGATAGTCGAAAAGAGTTATCGTGACATATTCATGACTAGGCCTTACAGGGTTTAGAATATAGAAATTTGTTTTCAACCCTTTATGTTGTTCAATGACAACTAAGCCACCATGAGAAAATAGAGGACGGTCAAAGTCATCAATCTTTCCGGAATAGAGGGGTAACATTAAATTTAAAAAGTAAACATGCCTTCTAATCTACTACCCAGCAATGCATGATTAATGTTGAAAACATCATCTACTCCTGATATTCATTGCATTCTTTGGAATCTGCGAAATTCAAAGGTAATATATATTAAGATAAAAGTGGCAGTGAAAAATATAAAATCATAGAGGCAAGCAACTAAATACATAAAGGAATCAAACCACAAATAAAAAGAGACTTGCATGCTCTTGATCAATGCAAGTTCTCTTTCCCGCACCCTTTTTAGCTGGAATAGCACAGTTCATGCACATTCTCTTTCAGTTTATGCAATTCCTCCACCATTCATGACCATGTGTATTTAATCCCGAGTAGTGATAATGTCACAACAAATATGCACAACAAAATGCCACAACACACTTTTGGACAATTGATTATGAGATGAGACCTATTGATTCAAATGAGTCCTAAAAACATTAATAGTGGAAAAAGTTGTTGTGGCAGTTGTGCACATTTGTTGTGGCATAATCATTTCTCTTTAATCCCATGAAGTTTGTGTATCCTAGGGAAAAATGGATTTTCAGTCCGGTAACTTTTCCATTTTTCGATTTTAGTCCGTTTTTTACTCCGGTGGGAATTTTGGTCCGTTATTTTTTAAAAACTCGGAATTTCAGTCCTTTCTAGCCGGAATGCTGATTTGGCATATTAATCCGGTGAGAGCTGATGATGTGGCTGCCAATTCATTAATTACGTGACATTTTATTTTTTTTTAAGTTGGGGTTATTGGATTTTTAGTCCTATGACTTCCGTTTTGAATAAATAGTTTTTTTGCTTGTAGTAGATTTTGACCCTATAACTTTCTCTTTCCTGGATTTTTAGTCCTTTAAAGCTACACCGTGTATCTCACTGGTTTTGAACTATTTTATATATATTGTTGACGACCACAACAAATTATTTGTATTTTAAAGGTTAATGTCTTGTTTTTTTGGTTATTTTGAAAGAATATTAATTTTGGTGTTTTGTAATCTAGACAAAGAATTATAATGGTACAATCACCGTATATTATTTATCAAAATATATTAACATTTTCTTCACGCATTGATTTTCTTTCATGAATGTTGAGCTTGTTTAATGAATCGAGAAGCAGGAATGGATTTTAATTTATCTCATTAAATTAAACGAGTTACAATTACGGTCAAATACGTGTTTATCGATAATTGGTCAATATCTGCCATTTAGGTACATCATCCGAAGACCGACTCAAGAACAACATAAAAATAGCTCAATATCTGGTTCATATAAGCTTGGCGGACACAAGATCCCGTGTGAGAGGGCGATACTATGGACGAATGTAAATTTTAAAGGGGAGGGGGTGCAAAAAAATACACAACATACATAATAGTGTTTTTTCCGGATCCGAGGGAGGGCGATTGCCCCCACTAACACCTATCTACATCCGCCCCTGCATATAAGGATCATTTAAGGCTCAATTCAAGCTCGGTGGTCAAATCATCACCATCTTTCCTATACTAAATCATTGCTTTCGTAAATACATAGCCGTGTGAAATCATGCATTAATTAGCCAAATTAATACAACCTTTACAATAAAGAGAGTAATTTAATCACAAAAACCTTTAAATCTAAACCATTCAAATCATTGTCTTAATACATTATTTTAAAGTTAACTATAAAGTACTTTACAATAAAGAGACAGTAATTTAATCATAAAACTCAAAAGACACGAAATACAACGCATCTACTGCTTTATTCAACATAAAACTCGATAAAATTCAAATAACATATTAACTAGCGTTATTATTCACCGAATAACAATAAGTAAAAACATATTCATGTTCGATCAAATAGACCTTGAACTACCGAAAATGCGAGGAATTCAAACGTTTATAATAGATTACTATATGCTCATCACATGGACAGATCACTGGCTGTCAATTTAAAAAACAAAATTGTACTCTAACATGCTATGCGTGCCCGTTTGAAAGACCTTGACCTTGACCTTCTATAATACCGGGCGTAAGGGGATCCTGTAATTAGAGCCAGCTCTCAACACCACCTCCTCGCCATCTTCCTCAACGGACATATTGGGTTCGCACTTATTTAGAGAAGCCAAACTCATATGATGAGACAAAAACAATACATTTTTACAATACCTTTTTTTTTTTTCAGGAAATATGTTCACCGTTCCCTCTGTAAGATCGCAAACAACAAGTCTTCTTTCTGACAGAAAAGCGAGCTTTCTATCCACAACCGCAATATCATTATAAGGTAACCTTCTTTTATTAAAGTTATAAGGAAAACATCTTTTATTTAAGTTATAAGGAAAACCTCTTATTTTTAAGTCATACTCAGAGGCCGTCCACAACTGTTGTTCATGATCTTCCAGTCTCCAAATACTGATTTTGTTTGGACCAATCAAGAGGAAAGATAGGATGCCATCAATATTTAGCAGATTGGTTTGGTGTTGATCATTGCATTCCGTATTGAAAGGGACGGGACAAGGTATGACCATGAACACTTCGTTTACAATATCGAACTCCATGATATCATTATTATGACAACTAAATTCGTTGTCATCTTGTTCAGGTTCAAGCAACCAATAAAGGTAATTATTGAACAATAAAGGTGTTGCATCCTCCACCTTAATTCTATTCCTAAACGGATAACTAATTGATTTCATGGATGGATTGGGACCAAATTTAAGCACTTTGTACTGAAATCTTTTGTCGGTAAACGCGGGCTGACGGAACAGTCAAATATCATTAAAAGAGAGCAATACTCTTTCAACAAAGGATGAAAATATACTCCATAAATATTACTAAAACTAAGATAGTCGGAAAAAGTTATTGTCACATATTCATGACTAGGCCTTGCAGGGTTTAGAATAAAGAAAGTTGCTTTCCACCCTTTATATTGTTCAATGACAACTAAGCCACCATGAGAAAATAGAGGACGGTTAAAGTCATCAATCTTTCCGGGATAAAGAGGTAACCTATGAACTGTTAACATGGTTGTTCGTGCAAGTTCCCACCATTGATCGGTTGTTCGTGCAAGTTCCCACCACTTATCGAGTGTAAAGAATTCAAATAGCCGAGAAGGCGTCAAGTTTGAAACAAGAATAGTTGGAAAGCTGTTTTTGAATTGTGAGTCCACAAAATCACAAGACAGTGTTAAATCTCTCAAACTTCTGCAAACAAGCCTAAATCTCACGACACTTTTAACGGGAAGGAAGCTGAGAATAATTATGATTATTTCATCAGGAAAAAATAATTCCATTCCTTCGGTTTTGAACATTTGGTTGGTTACTTTTCCGCTTTGTAATCCCAATATTTACTCGATCAGACCTTAGTATATCGGAGATGAATACAGAGACTTACTAGCGTTAGAGAAACCAGGCAGCCGGCAATGACTCCTCTCCGATCTTCAATGCAAATCCGCTTGAACGTCAATTTCTGTGGGATGACAGACGGCAGAGACGACTTTATTATAGGGCTTTTTATTTTTTGATTAAAAGAGGGTTCTTTATTTTATTTTATAGATAAATAGATTTTTTTTTTTGGTTAATTTATAAACAGAAAGGTGTATTTATCCCCAAACCCTGTGTCTCTCTAATTTTATTTTTTTTAAATTTGTTTTGTTCATACTGTAACTAACAAAGCAAAAAAATCACATCCCTTCCAATTTTTTACCCTTCTCCAACGTCGGTTATTTTCTCCTACCCTCATTAAAATAAAATATAAATCATTCAACAATTCAATTATTTGTATGATTATATAAGTAATCTAATAGATTTATACATTTGGTATCTCCCATTATATTTATATATATATATATATATATATATATATATATATATATATATATATATATATATATATATATATATATATATATATATATATATTGCGTGTCAATTTTTTTTTAATGTATTTATGTTTTTGTGTACGTCTTAATAGTATACACGTATATTTTTCCATCATATAAAATAAAACATTCATTCCTACCTTATTATTCATAAAATTATTTAGTACATTAAATGATACTTAAAAAGACTTCTACTCAAAAAGAATTATTATCATAATCTTTTGCTAAATAATATACATTAAAACACGCTGAATTGACATTCTTTTATCTCATTAATATTATTTGGATGTTGATTCAAAAAAAAAAGTGGTTATTAGTTATAAGGCCGTCGTTAGAGACTTAATGATCATTTAGGACACTCCAAAAACTTATTATGTTATAAGGACAATCTAATTTCTTTTTTTTAATTTGTACACACTTTTTAAACGAGAACCAATACTCAATTGAAGAGGAGGATTCTGGAGCAGAGGTTGAAGACGCCAACTTATCATAGTTGTCTGGCTAATGAAAAATCAAGTCAGTGGGTAACCAAGAGGATCAAAAAACGGTCACTGATTTTTAAGGAGCTCTGTAAATCTATAGGATCCCATTTGAGGCATTTGAGACAATAATCTGATTCAGTTGCTTATCTTTTTTTGATCCCTATAAGGCAACGGCCAACAACCATGCTGTCCTATGATACATTTGTCATGATTTGTACCATCATTTTTCTTATCCTCGTGGCTGTTCGTCGTTGGCCTCGTAGGGATCAGAAAAAAGAAGCAATTGAAGCATACTACTGTCTCAAAAATTGTTTCCTGATCGTCTTTGTCACCCACCCGACGTTTGATCTTTTCTATTGTCTGGAAACTGGGATAAGTCGACGTCCCTCTTCAATGATTACTGGTTCCTCCATGAAATCGCTCTCGCTTGCAAGCTACGACATTCACCACCTTCCGCTTCTTGGAAGATGTTTGGACCTGCTGCTAGCCTGCTACTTGGTCTTTTTCCGACAAAAGATTTGGATCCAGATGTTTTCCTTTCCTCTGGCTCACCATTTTGGAAGGAGATTATCTTGTATCCCCAAGTGTGTTGCAGAGGTGGTGGTTTATATAAAGGCTCGTATTACTGTAATACACAAGCATGCAAATATTTCTTGTTATGCATGTGATATAATGAGGGTTACACAAGTAAAGATAAAAAGTGCACTACCTACTACAATAACAATGATAAAAAAAGCATAGTCTTTTCACACAATACACCCTATTCTGACCCAATATAAGTCAGAATGTGGTTGATTATTCTGATTTAATATGAGTTAGAAATTAAGTATTTTTAGACCAAATACCGGTCAAAAAATTCTATTTCATACATTTTGATTCAATTTCGGACATATTAAATTGGAAAAAAATCATGTGTTAAAATATTTTTGTTTTATGAAAAGGTATTCATAAAATCACAACCCCAGCTTGTATTTGATAGTTAATCTGGCGGGCCTATTAGTGCAGAGTGTGTTTTACTATGTGTGCAAGAGTTACCATCATCAAGAGATTGACATAAGTGCCCTCTATGATCATCTTGGTGGTCTGGGCTTATGCAGTGACATTGCGGACTTATGCAGTGACATTGATGTTTGATGCAGGAACATTGATGAATTATGCAGTGACATTGATGTTTGATGCAGTGACATTGATGTTTGATGCAGTCAATAGCTTTTCGATGTTTACTTACGGTCTCCTTTGTGTTTATATGCATTTTTACAAAGAAGTGTAAGCTCAAGAACTACCGAAGTAAGAATTATTTTTCTGATTTACATGCTACTTGATGGAGTGACATTGATGACTTATGCAATGACATAGATAAATCGATGCAAATGACATTAATGACTTATGCAGATGACATTGATGTCTCGATGGAGGACACCGATGACTTATGCATTGACATTGATGTCTCAAGCAATGACACAATAACACGCCTAGAGGAGAAACATTGAGCATTCATAGATTGTGTTTTACTAATTAGTTGACAGTGTATTTGGATGTTTATAATAGATGATATAGTCCATTTTGCTTTCGCAGCACAACTACGATCTAGGAGGCTCTTTATTACCTTCTTATGGGTTTCACTCACCATGGTGGCTTACAATTAAGTCTTTTTTGGGTTTCTGGTGCTGCTTATAATAGCTGTGGATACTCATAGTTTGGGGTTGTTTTTCTTTTCTCTTATGGTTGTCTTTGTCCTGTTTCTGGGGTTGCAGGTCGATATAAGTGCTTTGTGGAATTTGGCTAGCGTGGTTTCTGTATTGGATCCGGTTTATGGGCTTGCAACTATGAAAAAGAGCTATCAGTTGTTAAAGGGCAGGACCATGATAGCTTTCAACCTTGTTTTTTGGTATATGGCTATTTGTGTACTGATCACACTATATTCTCATCAGTTGTGGTTAATGGTGGGGATAATCATGGTGTGCTTACAAGAATTATGGTTGGTGGATTCTTGGTTGGGTTGCTGGTGATAGTTAATCTGGCTGGCCTATTAGTGCAGAGTGTGTTTTACTATGTGTGCAAGAGTTACCATCATCAAGAGATTGACAAGAGTGCCCTCTATGATCATCTTGATGGTCTGGGCTTATACAGTGACATTGCTGACTTATGCAGTGACATTGATGACTTATGCAGTGACATTGATGTCTAATGCAGTGACAATGATGACTTATGCTGTGACATTGATGACTTATGCAGTGAAATTGATGTCTGATGCAGTGACGTTGATGACTTATGCAGTGACATTGATGACTGTATTTACAATTAGATAACTGATGTAATGATATTGATGTCACCGCATATACAACTTGATACACACATTTGATAACTTTGTAAAGTAACTTTATTTCTTTGTTATCTTTAAATATTTGATTGATCTTGGTTTATTTGATTAGTGTTGGTTTAAATATTCGATAACTTTGTAAAATAACTGTATTTCTTTTGTTTTTTTGTTTAAAGGCAAATTTTTACAACCAAAGATGTGAATAAATCATTACAATAACACATCACTGCATAAATCGTTACAACCAAAGATTTGGCGTTACCGCAGGATCTGGTGCCTGCCATTTCTTTCCAGGATTTTATGTCTTTGATTCATTGAATGCCTGCACTTTTGATTGTAATGTGTTTATTATTCTTGAAAGAAAGCCTGGATCTTATTGTCAAATTACTTTTGTAATGAGATTGGGACAAGTGAGGAAAGTTTTCTACACACTCTATAACTTCTCCCGAAACAAGTTCTGGTGTTTTTCTATGGGGTCAGTCAGTTTGTGCCGCCACCTGCATTAGTACAGAAGCTTCTCCATAATCGTTCAGAGCGGTTATATTTTTTTCTCCCTTCAATATATATATATATATATATATATATATATATATATGGTGTGTTATTTTTATTTTTCACTTTTAATACTCGCTCTCTATACAACACAGTGGGTCACAAAGGAAAGGATGTAAGAACATTGTAAGTTTGGATCTCTCGATGGTAATATCCTTTTATCTAAATCCTTTTGTACGTACTACTTTATATCTGTTGCTGCAGGAAAATGATCAGTATTTCATATTTAATGCTTTACTTTCGGAAATATTTTTTGCTATCTACTGAATGGGAATGGGGTCGTGTTCCTCCTGCCCTGCCCTTATTAGAGATTTTCCTCAGATTTTCAATGAAACATATCACTCGTTCAAAATGTTCTTTTTTTTTTTTTCCTTCCTTCCTTTTTTTCATTCTTCCTCGTTATCCACTTGAAATTAGAATGTCCTTATAACTAAATAAGTTTTCTTCTTAAAATTGTAATGTCCTTATAACTAAATAAGATTTTGAGTGTCATATTCACCTAATAAGTTGAAAATCATCCTTTTAAATAATTTGCCAAAAAAATTATTTAGATGATATTAATGTATTTTTGCAATAAAATGATACCGTTTCAGATTTCTTTGTAATGTTGACAAGAAGTATTGACCAGAAGTAGACAAGTTTTATTTTTATTTTTTTATTTATATTATTGTTGACGATCACAACAAATTATTTGTATTTTAAAGGTTAATGTCTTTTTTTTTTTTTTTTTTTTTTTTTTTGGTTATTTGTGAAAGAATCTTAATTTTGGTGTTTTGTAATCTAGACAGAGAATTATAAGGCACAATCACCGTATATTATCAACATATTATTAACATTTTCTTCACGTATTGATTTTCTTACATGAATGTTGAGCTTGTTTAATGAACCGTGAAGGCGGGAATGGATTTTGATTTATTTCATAATCGTGAAGGCCGTGAATGTTTTATATAATGTGAATGCACAACGAATATATTAAAATAAAATAAAAAGAACAAAGACAGGTTTTGGGGATTGGGATTGGGGACAGCATCCACGAAGCCCAAATTTTATGACGGTTCAGCACAAGTATGGTTCGATTGTCCTTATTAGGAAATCCCACAATATCTTTGTATTTATTATAAAATATTTTTGTATTAAATGCAAAGATATTACGGGATATCCTAATAGTCCTAACTAATAAGAATAAAAAAAAGGAATTTAGAAAAAAAGCAACCACTTTAAATTTTAAAATAAGAGGATAAATTGGGTGAAGACACCGTGATCCTGTTTTCTGATCATAAATCCGTATGTGTAATAATAATCTATCCCGTCAACATCGCCTTATTAATAAGAAGAAAAAAAAAAAAAAAACCTAAGTCGTTTTGGCAAAATTGGGTTGAGAGAAGAGGAAGTTGTTTACTTTAACGCACCCGTAAGTATTGTTTTTTTTCCTTTCTCTGGTTTATTATCTTTCTCTGTGGTTTTATTGTATTTAGGAGATAATGGATACAATTGACAAAAAGTTTAGAAAGAAAACCAAAGGCCCAACTTTTTTTTTTTTTTGTCTGAAACGAAATACCTATAAACTACGGGGATGAAGATCGAAGCCAGGTCTCCCTCCACTGGAGTCTGGGTAGACCCTAGTGCCCACCTTTTCTTCCTGATGAAATAATCACTAATATTCTAATCAGGCTTCCGGCTAAAAGCGCAATGAGATGTCGACTTGTTTGTAGAAGATGGAGGGATTTAACCCTGACCGGTGAATTCGTGGAATTAAACTTGAAAAACAACGTTTCAGCTATTCTTGTTGCATATTTTAGGGAACTTTCGCGATTAAACATTTTTGTGCTAGACAAGTGGTAGGAACATAAAGAAAGGTCTACGAGTAATATTCATGGATTCAGTTTTTTTTTCCAGAAGAGTTAGTAGTGTATTATTTTCTCATTGTGGCCTAATTGTCTTACGGGAAGACGTGTTCCGTCCCGTACAAACAAAGTTCATTATTTTTAACCCTACTCGGCCTAGGAATGAATGTGTAACGATAACCCTTCCCGAAAATCTCCGGGAAAGCAAGATTTATGGGGTGTATTATCATCCTTCTCTGAAAGAGTATTGTTCCCTATGGAAGATAAACCATATCCAGTACAAGATGCTTAATTTAGGTTTCAATCCATCTTTTAAAACGATAAGTAATCCGTTTAGCAACAGGGTTGAGAAGAAGTATGCATATCCATTATTCATCAACAATTGTATTTATTGGTTGCTTGAATCTAATCAAGGTTCCAAATACACTGGTTGTAATGATATTATTGAATTTGATATCATAAAGGAAGGATTCACGTGTTAGGTGTAGTGCCCGAAAGATAATTATCTAATTGTTTTAGGACAGAATTAATAATTCATCTTATTATATGCATGCATGCTTATAATTAAGACACTACTGAAAACCCTAAGTACCTCGTTTATGTAATCACATAACTCAGTGTATGACTATACACTAGAGGATTGAGTTAGTGAGATGTACTTAAAATTAACTTAGTCCGTAGCGTTGATTAATCTGAGTACGGGTCTCATGATTAATATGCTAATAATACGCCCAGAACACTTTACGGTGTGACAGTCTTATCCGGATTGTCGGTAATAAGGTACCTAGTGGGGCATTTATATATGATGATAAGCATCTCAATGGCTTGCTGCCATGGGAGATGAAATGGAGTCATTACTGAAGAATCAGACTTGGGATCTAGTTAAACATCCAGCTGAAAGGAGAGTTGTTACTTGCAAATGGATTTTCAAGAAGAAGGAAGGGATAACTGAGGCAGAAAGAGTTAAGTATAAGGCATGTTTGGTTGCAAGAGGGTTCAGTCAGAAAGAAGGGGTGGACTTTGATGAGATATTCTCACCCCAGTGGTCAGACATACTTCAATCAGAGTGTTACTAGCAATAGTGGCACAACAAGACTTAGAACTTGAGCAGTTAGATGTGAAGACAGCTTTTCTACATGGTGAGGTAGACAAAGAGATATACATGACTCAGCCAGAAGTTTTCCAAGTTCCTGGTAAGGAAGATCTTGTGTGTAAGTTGAAGAAGTCCTTGTATGGATTGAAGCAAGCTCCTAGACAGTGGTATAAAAGGTTTGACAGTTATATGATCCAGTTGGGTTACAGCAGAAGTCCTTATGATTGCTGTGTCTACAACAGTCAGTTGAAAGATGGATTATACATCTATCTTGTGTTATATGTGGGTGACATGCTGATAGCTTCAAAGAAGAAGTCTGATGTTCAGTATCTGAAAGACCTTGTCGATCTTTGAGTTTGAAATGAAAGATTTGGGTGCAAACCAAGAAAATTTTGGGATGGAGATCTGGAGAGATAGAAATCGAGAAGAAAATTTGTTTTATCTCAAGCAGGCTATATCTGTAAGATTTTGTCAAAGTTTGGCATGTCAACTGCTAAGCCAATAGATAATCCTATGGCATTAAATGTTCATTTGTCAGTTTTTGCTTCATAGTCAGCAGAGGAGAAGGAGTTTATGTCAAAGGTTCCCTACGCTAGTGCAGTTGGCAGTCTGATGTATGCCATGGTGTGCACTAGGCCTGATCTGGCTCAGGTAGTCAGCAGGTTTATGGCTCAACCTGGAAAGGAACTGTTTAGGGCCAAATTATAGTGATTTTCATATATATTTTATGAATCAATTTCCCCCATATATGGATTATTTTCATAGATATCGGGCCTTATAGTCAAATATTGAGTAAATAAGGTTTTTAATGATTAAATATGAAAACGTATCGATTTTTATGTTTATTTGATGTTTTTATATTATTTTGGAAATTATTACGTTTTGGTATGTTTTTGATATTTGTAGATACCCAATTAATGATGGAAAAGATGATCCTAAAAGGATAAATTCGAGATGGAAGAGGATCAATTAAAGATATGGAAGAATAAAAGAGATAAGGAAAGAAATAAATCAAGATAAAGATGGAAAAATCAAGAAATTCGATTTCAAGTCAATATGGACGAGCGTCCATCTGAAGCAGACGAGCGTTCAATAGTGGATGGGCGTTTGGTGAAGTGAACGAGCGTCCTAGAAGAGATTTTACATTCAGAGTCTCCAGACGCAAGCTGAACGAGCGTTGACTCTCCGCCCAAGGCAAATGGACGGGCGCCCATGTATTCAAACGAGCGCCCGCCGCCGCTTTGCCTAAACCGACTTAATCTTCTATTTAAACAGCCGTCGCCCCAACCCTAATTCATCAATATTTTTCTTCACATCAAAAAGAGAGCACAGCCGCATCTTGGAGAGTTGAAGGCCGGTCACCCGAGCCTTGTGCTCGGGTGAACCGAGGTTAGATTAGGAGTAGATTATGTAGCTTTTCTTTTCGTTTCCATGGTGTTTCAACCATTGTATCCAAGACTATGTGAGTTCTCTTATGATTAATTTAATTCCAGTTTTTCTTCATGACGTTTGATTTAGTTTGTATTTTTCTATGCGATTTGTATGCCATGTGAATTAGAATCGAAAGATTAGTTCACGATTGATGTTTATAATACGGAAGTTGCATAAACGTTAGATCACCATAGAAAGATAGGGTTTTAGCCATTAATGATGACAAGTTAATGAGTTAGATTCCTAGGTTGTTAGGTTCTTTAAAAACGAGAGTTAATTGAATCTACACCGAGTTTTGTTTGGTAAATCAGTCTCAACATTCGAAAGATGAGAGATAGATAATTGAATTCACTACAAAGTAGGCTTTCATAGCTTGAGAGATAAGTTCACTAAGAGATTGGGATTTGTGTCTCGTGGAAAGGTGAAACCACAAACCGAATTAGAATCATGAGATTAACTAGAATTGAAATCACTTAGGTTTGTACTTTGGTTGTTCCCATGTTTCTTAGGTTAGATTTATTTTGATTGTTCGTTTATGTTTTTTCTGCTTTTATGTTTTTATGTTTTGTTCTTTCGTTTCTTTTGTTTATTCATTCTTTGAGTAACAATTGAGAGAGTTAATGAAATTAGATTCAACATCCCAATTCCTCGTGGATCGACCCTTACTTATCTCGCTCTACTATCAACAACCCGGTATTCGGCCGGTTAGGAGTTAGTTTTGCAATTAGGTTAGGGTTTATAAATTTTCTTTTTGTTTAGTGATGCAAAATCCCTCCAACAGGAACACTGGAAAGCTGTGAAAAGAATGTTCAGGTACCTTAGAGGTACAACTGATGTTGGTCTCATTTATTGAGGTGATACTGAGAAACTGATCATAGGATACTGTGATGCTGATTATGCAGGTGATGTGGACAGTAGAAAATCTATGACTGGTTATGTTTTCACATTGGGAATTCAGTTGTCAGCTAGAAAGAAACTCTTCAAGCAACAGTGGCCTTATCAACCACTGAAGCTGAGTATATGGCTAATGCGATACGATCCCAGGAGATCGACGAAAGGATCAATACGAGCCGAAAACCCTAACCTAACTGAGCAGCAGTCTAGGAAGAGGGCCAAGAACAACTCAACGCTTTGCTCAAGAACGCTGATAAGCTCCCGAAAGGGGTGCAATCTCTACGACAAAGAGATCACTCGCTCGCAAGCGATGTTCTTGATCAATCACAGACCAAGGAAGAAGAGAAAACTCTCAATTTCATTATAAAGATTTAATCATTGATTGTCTTATAAAATTACAAGTGGTTGCCTTTATATAGGCTACAAAATAAAAGACTGACAATCTCCTAACCGATGTGGGATAAATTACATGTAATTTTCGCCACTTTATTTTGTAACAAACCTAACTCAACCCTAATAAGCCCAAACAGCTTTTATTTGCTAAAAATAAACACCTGGCCCAATATACTAACATATGGGTAACTTTTGACACGGGCCTAAGGCCGTTTTAATCATTAAAACACCGAAAACTAAAACAAAACAAATAAAATGTCTCGGGATGGATCACATCATTCCCTCCCGGTTGGAAAGGATTCGTCCTCGAATCAACAGGACGTCATAGAAGTCAGCATCAGAAACCAATCCCGAACAACCTACATAAAACATCAATGCTATGCCGGGATCAAATATAAGACGAAGTGAAAACCCCAAATCAACCTGATGCGAAAAGGACGACGCGTGCTGCAACAATAAGACAGAAGAACAGAATTGTGGCCTGACAAAACTGTGGGCGAAACATGGTGTGGCAGCAATATAACTAGTGCAATGCAATATCGGAGCCGCATCAACACATGCAAAAAAAGGATCAACAAAATGATGCGCCGGCTTCCCACCAACCACCTGGGAAAGATCAACTAAAGGAACAACAAGGGCTGCCTTGGACGTATCCAAGTGGCTAGTCTCCACCTCATATGGAAGATCATCTTGGACCTGCAAAGATAAGTCAAAAACCTCAATTTGGTGTACCAAGAACTTCCTCATGCTCAACAACACTCTCAACATGACCATCAACAAAGGCCTCATCAACGTGAACTATCTCATCCACAACTAATTCCTCATCACTCTCCACTACTTCTTCCATAATCTCATTCTCCTCGGTGATTGCATCTACCACCATAGACTCTTGGATTACCTTCTCTTGAATGCTAACACTCTCTTCGTTGCTTGCTTCAACCAAGGCTTTTTCCTTTTCGGATTCACGTTTCAAACGAGCTTCCTCATGTGCGGTTGCCAGTTTGAGTTGATCTTTGTGGGCATCTTCGGGGGATAAGGAACGGAGTGTAAGTCTCATCCTCTTATGGCGCAAGGTGTAGCTATTCAAATACCCATCATACGTAACCCTCCTATCATATTGCCACGGTCTCCCAAGTATGATTTGACAAGCATGCATAGGGACTACATCACATAAAACTTCATCATCGAGCCTACCAAGATTAAAAGATATTAAGGCCTGTTTGGTAACTCGTGACTTGACCAACATCACCGAGTCCTTGCAACGTATATGGTTGAGGATGAGGTGCCGTAGGAATAGCTAAATCGGAGACAAAACCAGCACTTATGATATTGGCACAGCTTCCCGCATCAATTTTCATTAAGCAAACCTTCCCACTAACCCAAACCCTCGTATGAAAACTATTTTCTCGGTGCAAATCATTCTCCACGTTCACCACACTACTCAAGGTTTTCTTTACCACAAACATCTCTCTTTTCAATAATTCATACCCTCACAGATTCCTTAGTGTCACAATCAGTCGTGTTTGTCACTCACCCTCGTTCTTTGAGTAGTAGAGCACCCTTTGTTGAGCAAATCAGAATACGGGCAACCGAAAAGTGAACCTAAGATCTACTACCTAGATGTGGACACTAGGATAAAGACAGGAAAATAGCGTTTGAAAGAAGGAATATGGTTATAGAAGGAAGATAGTAGCACACGAACAGGTTGGCTATGCAAGAGAAACGAGTCGGGAAAAATGTTTTTTTTTGTTGGTCGAAAATCAGCAAGTGTCACACCGGGGGTGTGATAGAGGCTGTTTTGGCTCTTCTTCTTTTTTTTGACTTCAGCCGAATAGGAAAAGCAAATCAAAATAGATCAAATTAGGTCAATTAGAATTGTGTTCTATGGCTGCACGAACATATCAATAAAAGGACGCCGGTTTCTTTTTTTTTTTTTTTAATGAACTGGACCGAATTGAATAAAAGAATACAAGTCAGGGAATCAAATTAGGTCAGCTAGGGTCACTTTTGTTTTATACGGCTGGGTATAACACCAAATTTGATCACAAAGCTGGGAACGAATTATGGGCTATATCACGAAAGCTGGGAACGAATTTCACGAAAGAAAAAAAAGAAAACAAGATCTGGGCTATATTTTATTTCTTTGTTTATCTTTGTGTAATGATGATGCAGGATGGACGAAGGAGAAAAGAAAGTAAAGAACACAATTTTTTTTGTGTGGATGAATTCGGTGAACTAAGAAAAACAAACTAGGGGATATTTGATACCTTCGTCGATGAGCTCTGCTACCAACTGACGCGATACGATCCCAGGAGATCGACGAAAGGATCAATACGAGCCGAAAACCCTAACCTAACTGAGCAGGGGCCAAGAACAAATCAACGCTTTGCTCAATAACGCTGATAAGCTCTCGAAAGGGGTGCAATCTCTATGACAAAGAGATCACTCGCTCGCAAGCGATGTTCTTGATCAATCACAGACCAAGGAAGAAAATAAAACTCTCAATTTCATTATAAAGATTTCATCATTGATTGTCTTATAAAATTACAAGTGGTTGCCTTTATATATAATTACAAAATAAAAAGACCGATCAATCTCCTAAGTGTGGGATAAATTACATGTAATTTTCGCCACTTTATTTTGTAACAAACCTAACTCAACCCTAATAAGCCCAAACGGCTTTTATTTGCTAAAAATAAACACCCTGGCCCAATATACTAACATATGGGCAACTTTTTGACACGGCCTAAGGCCGTTTTATTCATTAAAACACCGAAAACTAAAACAAAACAAATAAAATGTCTCGGGACGGATCACATCAATGGCTCTTCTTCAAGTAGCCAAGGAGGGTGTCCGGTTGAAGGACTAGTCGATGATTTGGGGCTACATCGGGATCAAGTCGAGATTTATTGTGATGATCTAAGTGCAATTTGTCTAGCTAAGGATCGAGTTCATCATGAGAGAACCAAGCATATTGATGTGAGGTATCATTTTCGAGAAATGAGAAGAGGGTTGTAGTGAAAAGATCGGCACCAAAGAGAATCCTGCTGATATGTTCACTACGCCGCCTCAGCAGCAAGTTTCGGTTGTGTTTGGACTGACTTTGAATATTCAAAGCTTGTGGCGAAATCTGAATACTCGGTTGAGGACAGATCAACTTGAGTGGATTCTCGAGGAGAAGTCTGCATCTTGTACATCCTGGCATTGTGAATGCATCCGGTACAAGTACATCCGATTATGCAATCGGTGACGTTGAATGAGAGTTCAAGTCAAGGTGGAGATTTGTCGATTTTGGTGACTTGATCTTTATCTTGAGAAATATCTAGTGGAACTAATCGGGAAAAACCGAGACCGAGATTGATGGTCGATTCGATTAAGTATATTCGATTCGTGAAAGTCGGTTTGATGAAGTGCAATTGAGTTTCTTCGAAGTCGATCAGATGGGCAGTGCGCTACGTTATCCGAGTATAGCCGAGTTCTACATCGGGCGATTGATTACAAGTCCGGGAAGTCGATTTTGAGTGAGTTTCGCCCTGGTGGATAAAAATGGAGAAGTGGGTCCACATCTTGGGTATTTATGGTAGTTCCGACAAAGATCTATGGCGGTTAGGGTTTGGGACTTGTATCTATAAATACTAATGTTGTAATCAATGCAATGTGTGTCTTTCAAGAGTGTTGTCCACACACTTGTGAAAACCTTGTAATTCAATGCATAATAAAATATCTCATTTTCTCGTCCGTGGAGTAGTCGGCGCAACGCCGAAAACCACGTTAAATCATTTGTGTTCTTCTTGTTTCGTGTTTTATCAATTCCGCCATTCTTACGTTTGCATTGCTATCTCGTGTTTGTTTTTTTCTTAAAGCGCATATTCCTATCTCGTGTTTATACAGTTTTTTTTATTTCAGGTCATACTTTGCAACATTTGAAATCATGTTATATATCCGTGGATAATAACTACCTTCAGTAGCTATTTATTTATATTAGGGAGGAGATATATATATATATACTAGATGGGAAGGCCGCACAACGCGCGGCTTGTACACACTCGTTGGATATGAAATGGGGGATACATAATTGTGCTTCTTTGATATTTTCCAAATGTAATTAAATTGGAATCGGATACATCTTAAGCACAACACACATAATAAGATTAAGAATAAATTAAAGCTAATGTGTAGATTAAAAATACAATTGAAAGTCTCTAAAATGGAACAATTTAACTCAAACCCTTCACACAAAAAAAAACTTTTTAAATTTTGGTACTACTAACGAACAGTAAAAAAATAAAAAATAAAAATATTTTTTAAAACTACTGCTAGATGAACATTAAAAAAAAAAAAATACACGTGGCCACCCTCTTTGCATTTTCCCCACCCAATATTATAAGTAAGTATATATATATATATATATATATATATATATATATATTACTTTTAATTAATTAAGTAGAAATACAAGTAAACAAATTTATCCGTGATATATTTTAAGGGATTATCCGTGATTTTTAGCTTATAACATCAATTATGAGCAATATTTTTACACAAACCGAGGAAAGTCATGCTCTGGTTTTTCTATCAAGTCTACATCTCCTACGAGATAAATCTTTAGTAGCGATTTTCGCCAGCGGTTTCTGCCGAATCTTCAGCCGCCGCCACAACTCTTCACCGCTACCATCAAATATTTTTTTATTTAATTTTTTTTTTGAGAAAAACATAAAAAATCTGGAACCTTGCGATTGCCATCAACGACTCCTTTTGAATCGTTATTTCTTTGGTCTGAACTCTGATGGTAGAGGTTGATTTATGGCTGATGTCCCAATTTCTCTGAATATTTTTAGTTTAAAAGGTTTGGCGTTAAAGGCTTGAAGCTGTACTGATATTAGAGGTCGCTGATCGGTGGGATTTACAAATTGCTGGATAAGGTTCGGTAAGTCTTTGTCTTCTTCTTTAGTTGTTACAAATTGATTTAGGGGTAAATGGACACAATAGCTGGGAAAACGGTTAGGAAGAAAACCAAAGACAAACCATTTCTTCCCGATGAAATAGTCATTAATATATTAATGAGGCTTCCTGCTAAAAGTGCAATGAGATGTCGACTTGTTTGTAGGGGATGGAGAGATTTAACCTCTTCCCGGTATTTTGTGGCCTTAAATTTGTGGACTTAAATTTGATAAATGGCATCTCAACTATTCTGGTTGCACATCCTAAACCTACTCGATTAGACCTCTTTGCCCTTGATAAGTGGTGGGAACGGGACCTCTTTGCCCTTGATAAGTGGTGGGAACGTGCGGTAACCAGCTTATCGATTCATAAGTTTCCTTCTTATTCTGAAGAATATTATAACAAAAAACTTGCATTATTTTCACATGGTGGCCTCATTGTCTTAAAAGAAGACGCATATCATTTACCTCAAGCAAAATTCATTATTCTTAACCCTGCTAGGCCTAGTAATGTGTGACGCCCCGTTCAAGAATCTGAAAGTCTTATCCGTCATCACGACGCGCGGCATGCATATATTAACTTTTAATAAATCAAAATTAATATATACATAAGCCTCTCACAATCAATCGAGTAAAAGAGGAATAAATTAAATCTAAAAGCTTACTCGGAAAAGAAAGTCAAACGACAATCAAAAGGATCACCAAGTCCCAAAATCTACGTCTAAGAAAACTGAAACGACAAAACAACGATATAAATGTTGTTTGACTCATTACTTCCCAAATGAAACGGAAACGGTACTAAGTCTATGTCTCAAAACTGAATGACTAAAAATGCATAAGATAAATGTTCAAGTCATCGTAACTTTAGAAAGCTCAGCGTCAACTCTATCAACTCCATCGTCATAACCAAAATCATCATCATCCCGTCAACCACCTTCTAGGGGTGGGAACAAAAGAGAGAAGAGGTAAGTACTTTACGCATCTAGTAAAGAGAGAAGAAACGGTACATTAAATAGCAATAAAGATATATACATATAACATGGCATCGCTCTACAATCACTACCACATAAGGTTGTAATAGTAGAGCTCTCTCACCCTCCACTAGCCCGTAGTATATCCTCACACAAATAAGGTTTGTTACATCAATACCAAAGGACACTACGCGACGGTGAACAATCGCACCGCAACACGAGAAGCACCTCGAGGGCACGGGCTTAGTCCCCGTGAGGAGTCACACGCGCCCCTTGGCATCGGACCAAGTAGAGGGTGCAAAAATCCCATGCTAAGAAGAATAGACGTGCCTCACCAATGATATCGACGCTTTAGCTTTTAGACAACCACATATGTATTTACGATTTAAGTTCTAACCACCAAACTTCATTCACATAAAAGGCTTCCTATGAACATCTAGTCCTGTACATCTAGTTACACTACTAGCACGTTGTAAAAGGATCATTGGCTACTAAGTCAATGTCCCACAAGGCCTAAACAAAGCCTTCCGGTGCTCCCACCTTCTCCCCGCAGAGGTCCGGTTGTGGTGCGATTTGATACCAAGGCTACTGAAGTCGTTGTTAGACATTGCAAATTAACATATAATGTCTCACAAAGACATGCATACTGCACCATAACATATTGTGTGATACGAGTAATAACTAAACAAGTTGAATAGTATCACATCGTATAATACTTAGAAACATAAATACTACCCTTGTATTTCATTATCATTATTATTATTATTATTATCATCATCCGAAAACAAACAAATAACATAGCCCCTTTTTGTTTCTGGGAAACCGACGGCAATGCAGCAACAATATATATTAGTTTACCTTTTTTCTTTTCTTTTCTTTTTCTTTTTCGATCTTTCTTCTCTACTAATAACTAAAAATAAACATCATGCAGTATGAATATATATAACTGCATATCTTTCCCCTTTTCTTTATAACCATTCGAAAGCATTGCATAGTACCTGTTGTTCCCCTTTTTTTTTTAAATTTATTATTATCATTATAACTTTCCGAATGTACATGAATATATGTTCTTTCCCTTCTGTTCCCAAACATATATATCCAAAACGAAACCTTTACCACACCGACAGGAAGCAATTAAATAATTAAAACAAATGATAACACAATTAAATTACGGTTGAACATCAAAATCCGTTTAAAAACACCCCTTACCTTTTAGCAATCCAAAATTGATTCGAAAGCGAAAACGAAAGCAAAAAGCCGGAATTCTTGAATCAAACTCCTCTACGAATAACCTACGATATTTAGTCATTACTACGATTAGGCAACCATTCTAATCCATGAAAACGCAGGTTTATCTCAAGAACAAAAACGGATCTAGATTAGGGCTAAAGGAGAAATCTTACCGAAAGGAAAAACAATTAGTATAAAACGACCGCCTCCTCGCGGTGATCAATTTCTTCTACTATGGTCTGTACCGAAAATCAACCGTTAAACCTCGAATTTGAAAAACAGCGTTCGACCTTTTCTTTTCTATGTGATGCGTCGGCTCGCTCTCAATTTTCGGAAAAACCGTGTTTGACATAATGGGGATTTTTGGTAACTATTTCTTTAAATAGCCAAAATTAAAATCCATTAATAAAATCCTTTAGTTTCTTTTTTAAAATAATCTCTTAGTTAAAAATAAAATGGGAACATATAAAATATATTCCATTTTACTCTTTTACCCTTCTTAAATTTTCGGGTTTTACATTCCTCCCTTAAGAAAAGTTTAGTCTCCTCGCCTGAACATAACTGAAGGTACTTGAACTCCGGAACTTCGCAGCGCGTCTCGTCTTCTAAATCTCATGTCGTCTCTCGCAAAGGTGTGATCGCTTCAATCGAACCAAGACTAGTTGTACGCCTTCCTTCTTAACTTTCTTCATCTTCCGTTCTAAAGTACACTTGATTCTTCCGTGTAGGTTAAGATCTCTTCATCCATTTGAAGGTCAATGCTTGCTTCCATAACAATGTCGGTTAATCATTCCCTTAGCATTGACGCGTGGAGGACGTCATGCACCCGTGAAATGGATTCTAGTCACTCCAAATGGATAAGCTAAAGGTCTAAATTTAGCTAAGATCACATAAGGACCTTCATAACTGAGGCTTAGTTGCATGTCTGCTCAGGCCGTCTTACTCCTTTGATTGGGAAAGTCTTTGGATATACTTTATCTTCAACTTCAAACTCTTGTAGTCTTTTTCTTCTATCTTCCCAACCCTTTTACCCGTCTTGCGCCATTTTGAGGTTGCGACGATCCACTTCAATCTACTCGTCGGCTTGTTGTATCGACTCTGATCTTGTATTCTGTTACTATTCCACTTCATCCCAGAAAACTGACGTTTTCAACACTTTCTACCTTGCAGAGCTTCAAGAGGTGGCATGCGGATCTGTCGTGATAAGCGGTGTTGTAGGAAACTTTACTATCTCTATCTTCACGAGAAGGTGGCCGGCGATCTTGTTTCAACTCTTTACACATCCTGGTTGCTCCGGGTGAATCGCAATTGCTATCGTGTGGCCTTCATCCACCACTATCTTCTTCAAATCTTCCACATCCAGAACACGAAGCCGACCTTTGACGTTGAAGGTTGCCATATTCATCTAACTCTTGACCACTGGCTGGTTTGATCTTGACCAGTCACTTGTAACTATCAACAACCGCATCTTCATCTTGCTTCTTCACGGTCTCATCAACTGCCTCGCATCTTGCAATCAACGGTACAACTCACTTTACTTCGGTTTCTTCGATCGAATCGAGATTGCTTAATCCTCCAACCGATCCGCAACTCTTGGCACTATTGACTCCCTTTTTTTCTTGACTTCCTCATTGCGGAACAAGCTTGTTGTAGAACTGCAAGGATTACATTTGGAGGGTTTCCGAGACTTTTCGGGAAGAGAGAAACACGTAGTTGCCGTACTTTCTCTCTATCGGTCTGATCCAATCTTTGTGGCGGCGACCTTTAGACGTTTTGATTATACCAAGGGAACTTATGCTGGCAAAAAAAAGGAGTTATAAAATATCTGACAAAAGTTCTGAGGACGGAACCGAAGTTGAAACAACGAAAGCTGAAAAGTGGTACAAACAAGGAAAAGAGAGATAAATGTTTGAATTTAAGATCAATTGGTTTAGACTTAACCATTACCGGTTACATTTTTCTTTGGTATTGGTTTTTTTTTCTTTTTTTTTTCAGCTAAAACAGTTGAGAAGTGGCAAGTTGAGCACCAGGGTGGTAAGTCAACTTGGTAAGCCGAAGTAGAGGTAATAAATTTTCAAAACAAGTGAGGTTGCATGGGTTACAACCAAAACAAGATGATTCCAGATTGATGTAAGTAAGAGATTAGTTCAAGATTGAAGGATGAGCGTTGTATCATAGTATAAAAGATAACCACTAAAAGAAAAGCAAAATATTATCTTGTAGATGAAATTCTTTTAAGGAAGTGGAATTCGGCAAGATACGGTAGTCGCAAAGGAACTCGGACCGTTTAAAAGGGAGATAACGAGCTTTTACATAAGCCCCTGAAAGGTGTGAACGTTAAGAGAAACATCACATGATGGTCTTGGAGACATTTAATGCAGAAGGAAAAATAAGATTGGACTTGAGATTACTTGGCAAGTGACCTTAGTCGTCAAGGATATGATAAACAAAATGGATGTTGGCGAAATAAGAAGGTTCTCAGTTCACATGAATGCTTCAAGGGATCATTCTTCAACAAAAAAATTAAAAGTGCAAGGTTGAGCACCTAAAAGGCTACACAACCGAGAAATCAATAAGAGAGCAAGAGTCCGAACATGAAGGAGCTATGGAGACAAAACAAGTACACCAAAAAGTCTTAGAATGAAATGAACACTTGTCAAGAAGTGTCCAAGTTTGTATTAGTCAAAGTGAGGTCACTCAAGATTTAAAGGGTATAAAGTTTTCTTCAAGATAATGTAGAGGAAAATCAAAAGTTTTGAAAAGGGTCTGCGATAAACGGGCTTTGGAGTGAAAGAGAATAGAGACTTAAGAAATGTTGGATAAAGTTTGATTTCATAGAATTAGTTCATACTTTCAAAACAAGTGTGAAAGATCATTGATGATCCAATTCAAAGTGGTTCAAAGTTGCACCACTCGAGAGGTGTAGTACAATGCCAAAGAATAAATGCTTAAGGTTATTCCTTATGAGGGAATGAAAAGGTTAAAACAGAATAGACACTTCATTGGTTTACCAAAATTGTTATAGAACAACAAAGTCATAAGAGGGAGCGCCAAAAGGTGTGTCGGTGGTTCATGGCTCTAAATGGCTCGAAAAAGATTTAAAGTTGAAAAGGCACAAGGTGCATTAATCAATTGAAATTAATAAGACTGTGGAGTCCATATGTTGGTTGGCAAGATAAGTTGAAGGCATCTTGGCAAATCGCTTTCTACTTGAAACCTGGTTTAGCATAAATTGCCATAAGGTTAAAAATAACTAATTGAAAAGGAAGGTCATGGTAGGCTTAAAGATACTTGGCATGAAGGTGAAATGCATACATTGAAGGAATGGCGACATTAGATGGAAAATTTACAACATCAACACTACCTTGGAGGAGGAAAGTGAGAATAACCACAAGTAAGAAGAATGTTTTTTCATTAGAAGGTTTAATCAAATTGAATTTGAAATAAAGGATGGGAGCGCAACAATACAAAACTAGAGAGAATTTGTTTCATATATTTAGAGAGTAAAAAGGCAAGAACTTGTTCAAAGGAAGAACTTATGAAGATATATCATTGAGATAATTAATGACAGAAGATGGCGAAAAGTTATTGAACTCAAATACCTCAAGTGAGGAATAAAATGGGGATTAATTTCTTTGGAAAAGGAATGATCGAAGAAAGGCATAAAAATACTTGAACATCAAACATGGTATGCTGGAAGATCGCGTCTTAGTGCTTGTCCATACTGCAAAATAAGCCATAACGTTAGCTTTACAACCATCCTACTAAAGGACTTAACCCAGAAGAAGATCGACTTCGAGGAAACTTCTAGAACATAACAATCATAACTTATTACACTCTTAGTCCTAGCCTTAAGTCAAAGAGGTGGGAATTCCCTTTAGGGTGTAGTGTATGATATTTTACGCGGATCTGATATTATCGACTAATACAGCTCAAACCAAAAGATTTTGCGCACGATCAAAAGAGAAGATATTTAGATACTGGGTTTCCAGGTGACACAAAAGATTAGAATTTTTGGATGAGAAGAAGTCCATCAAAAACAATTATTTTTGCCGAATGCACAAGCTGTCAGAATTTACAGATTAGTAAACACTGTCTTGAATTGCAGATTCCGATCAAACTAAAAAGAATTTGAACTTAATACCAAAAGTAAAGTTATAGATGAAAGTGTTGTCTGCAACATATCAAAAATTCAGATCATTTGAATGTGTTTAACCTGTTCAAAACAGAAGAGAAAGTGAAAGTGCTGCTGCAGATTTTCTGGACAGAGTGTCCGGTATCAACATGGATTTTCTGGACCATCCTCAATGATTATCGAGTTGATGTAAAAAGAGAAATTGTAGAAAAGTCAATGTTTTACCTTGATGAAAATTTTCAGAATTTTTGGAGCAAGGGAAACTGTTTTACGTGAAAGGAATACACGGGGACGTAAATTATTCACCCGTGTTGCAAAGGTTAATCACAAGGATGATGAAAAGCATGTGTCAAGCAAGAAACTTTCAACACTGGTAATTGAAATGAATAGGAAGCACTTGGCAAAGGTAGGGTTAAACATTGGGTTCGTGTGGAACTCATCCCGAGCAAAGCAAGGTCAAAAGAAAATTTTATTTTGATAAACACAAACCAAGCAATAGTGAAAAAGAGGAGTGAAGGAAATGTAGAGTTGAGTCGGACCTCATTCTCTACAAGAATAGGTCGAGCTAAAGTGTAGGCCGACATCGAGGTGTAAGAGAAAGTGGAGAGGTCACAATAGGGAATGTAAAGAGAAATCAACCAAGAGGACCTCAACTTAAAGGTGTAGGCATAAGACTCCGATCCCAAAGCTTACTTAGAGGGGTTTCACTTAATCCTAGGTGACATGGTTTGGTTTAAAGACTTCATCCGTAGGGTTGATTGCTTAACATACTAACTTACTAGTGCTCCTTGTAGTCTTCTTAGCTATCTATCAAGAAGAAAGGGTCACTAAGTCGCTAAAGAGACTTATAAAATCCAACTTAAGCTACGAACTTAGACGAAAGATAGGAACTTTCTCTCTGATACCAACTGTGACGCCCCGTTCAAGATACCGAGTACTTATCCGTCACGAACGCCCGGCATGCATATATTAACTTTTAATAAATCAAAATTAATATATACATAAGCCTCTCACAATCAATCAGAGTAAAAGAGGAATAAATTAAATCTAAAAGCTTACTCGGAAAAGAAAGTCAAACGACAATCAAAAGGATCACCAAGTCCCAAAATCTACGTCTAAGAAAATCAAAACGACAAAACAACGATATAAATGTTGTTTGACTCATTACTTCCCAAATGAAACGGAAACGGTACTAAGTCTATGTCTCAAAACTGAATGACTAAAAATGCATAAGATAAATGTTCAAGTCATCGTAACTTTAGAGCTCAAGCGTCAACTCTATCAACTCCATCGTCATAACCAAAATCATCATCATCCTGTCAACCACCTTCTCGGGGTGGGAACAAAAGAGAGAAGAGGGGTAAGTACTTACGTACCTAGTAAAGGATAGAAGAAACGGTACATTAAATAGCAATAAAGGTATATACATATAACATGGCATAAATCTACAATCACTACCACATAAGTTGTAATAGTAGAGCTCTCTCACCCTCCACTAGCTCCGTAGTATATCCTCACACAAATAAGGTTTGTTACATCAATACCAAAGGACACTACGCACGGTGAACAACTGCACCGCAACACGAGAAGCACCTCGAGGGCACGGGCTTAGGTCCCCGTGAGGGAGTCACACGCGATCCCTTGGCATCGGACCAAGTAGAGAGGGTGCAAAAATCCCATGCTAAGAAGAATAGACGTGCCTCACCAATGATATCGACGCTTTAGCTTTTAGACAACCACATATGTATTTACGATTTAAGTTCTAACCACCAGGTTCATTCACATAAAAGGCTTCCTATGAACATCTAGTCCTAGACATCTAGTTACACTACCTAGCACGTTGTAAAAGGATCATTGGCTACTAAGTCAATGTCCCACAAGGCCTAAACAAAGCCTTCCGGTGCTCCCACCTTCTCTCCATGCAGAGGTCTCGGGTTGTAGTGCGATTTGATACCAAGGCTACGTGAAGTCGTTGTTAGACATTGCAAATTAACATATAATGTCTCACAAAGACATGCATACCAGACCATAACATATTGTACACGAGTAATAACTAAACAAGTTGAATAGTATCACATCGTATAATACTTAGAAACATAAATACTACCCTTGTATTTCATTATCATTATTATTATTATTATTATCATCATCCGAAAACAAACAAATAACATAGCCCCTTTTTTGTTTCGGGAAACCGACGGCAATGCAGCAACAATATATATTAGTTTACCTTTTTTCTTTTCTTTTCTTTTTCTTTTTCGATCTTTCTTCTCTACTAATAACTAAAAATAAACATCATGCAGTATGAATATATATAACTGCATATCTTTCCCCTTTTCTTTATAACCATTCAAAGCATTGCATAGTACTGTTGTTCCCTTTTTTTTAAATTTATTATTATCATTATAACTTTCCGAATGTACATGAATATATGTTCTTTCCCTTCTGTTCCCAAACATATATATCCAAAACGAAACCTTTACCACACCGACAGGAAGCAATTAAATAATTAAAACAAATGATAACACAATTAAATTACGGTTGAACATCAAAATCCGTTTAAAAACACCCCTTACCTTTTAGCAATCCAAAATTGATTCGAAAGCGAAAACGAAAGCAAAAAGCCGGAATTCTTGAATCAAACTCCTCTACGAATAACCTACGATATTTAGTCATTACTACGATTAGGCAACCATTCTAATCCATGAAAACGCAGGTTTATCTCAAGAACAAAAACGGATCTAGATTAGGGCTAAAGGAGAAATCTTACCGAAAGGAAAAACAATTAGTATAGAAACGACCGCCTCCTCGCGGTGATCAATTTCTTCTACTATGGTCTGTACCGAAAATCAACCGTTAAACCTCGAATTTGAAAAACAGCGTTCGACCTTTTCTTTTTCTATGTGATGCGTCGGCTCTGCTCTCAATTTTCAGGAAAAAACCGTGTTTGACATAATGGGGATTTTTGGTAACTATTTCTTTAAATAGCCAAAATTAAAATCCATTAATAAAATCCTTTAGTTTCTTTTTTAAAATAATCTCTTAGGTTAAAAATAAAATGGGAACATATAAAATATATTCCATTTTACTCTTTTACCCTTTTTAAATTTTCGGGGTTTTACATAATGAATGTGTGAAGATAAACTTTCCCAAATGACTTCATGGAAGCAAGATTTATGGAGTGTATTTTAATCCTTCATTGAAAGAGTATTGTTCTCTTTGGGAGATTTGCAAATCAGGCCAGCCAAAACAAATCCAGTATATGATCCTTAATTTTGGTTGCCATCCATCCTTGAAAACGATTAGTAATCCGTTTAGTAATAGAGCTATGAGGTGAGGAGCTATGAGGTGGGGTGCAGTTCTATTATATATGGACAATCACCTTTATTGGATGCTTCATTGCGACAAATATGGTGGTCGTAATGATATAATGGAATTTGATATAATAAGGGAAGAATTCATGGTCATGCCTTGTCCTGTCCCTGTTGCGGAGATTTTGCATCAATAACAAAAGAAAATTTATAACCCTAACCTATATGCAAAACTAAATCCTAACCGACCAAAACATCGGGTTGTTGCCAGTAAAGTTTGATAAGTACGGGTATCGATCCACAGGGAAAAGGTATGTTCAATCTAATCCATTAATCCTACCAATTGCTACTCAAGAAAACAAATAAACGAAAGACAAAACATAGAAACAGAAAATAATTCAAATAATCTAACCGAAGGAATAAAATAAACAATCTAATCTAAAGACATGGGATCAAATAATGCACAAACCTATGTGATCTCAATCCTAGTTCAATTCATGATTCTAATTCAATTTGTGGTTTCACCTTTCCACAAGACATAAACTCCTAATCTCTTAGCGAATTTATCTCTCAAGCTATGAATCCCTAATTTCTTAGGTGAATTCAATTATCTATCTCTCATCTTCGAGTGTTGAGACCGATTTACCAAACAAAACTCGGGTGTAGATTCAGTTTACTTTGATAATTGAATCTAACAACCTAGAAAATTAACCGATTAACTTGTCATCATTAATGATTAAAGATCCTATCTTTCTATGGTGATCTAACGTTACTCAACTTCCGTATGTTGTAACTATCAATAGTAAACTAATCTTCCGATTCAATCACATGGCATCATAAACATAGAAAAGATACAAAACTAAATTAAAGATCATGAAATAAAAAGGATTGAATAAATTGCAAAAATTACAAACTCACATAGTTTGGACACTTGGATGAATCCATGAATCAACGAACTAAAGAAACGAAAAAAACTACATCCTAATCTAACCCCGGATCACCCGAGCACAAGGCTCGGGTGACCGCCTTGCTCCAGAAGTTGCCGCCCCTTCTTGTGAATTGCATTTGGAATTAATGTATATGAATTATGGGATATTGCATGCGATATTTATATGAATTAAAGGCGGCTGGGATACAATTAGGGGTTGCATGCTGATGTCGGCTGAATGAATTCCTTATTTAATTAGGATTTGGAGTATGTCGGTTGCTCAATGCATGAATTTAGGAATGAAACTTCTAAAATTCATATCTTGAGTTGTAGACCTCCAAAAATTATGATCCGAATGTCATAATTAAGCTCTCGGAAAACTCTACAACTTTCATTAAGGACTCTTCTTCAGAAAACGCCTTTTGATTAGCCCGTCAGACACGAGTCGTTTTGGGATTTTCCAATACCACAGCATCATTATCCAAACTTGTAACGCTCATATCTCGGGCCTCATAAGTCGGAATGAAGTGATTCAAGATCCTGTAGAATCCTCTCTTCAAGCCCTACAAATCTTCTCTTGAGGTCGAGAGTCAAATCAGTGTATATCATATCAAGAACTGCATCGGAAGTTCGGCTGCTTGAAAGCTTCATTCCAAGCTTTATCTCCATCTTCCTTCCATTTCACTTCTCTTCCTTGCAAAACCTCATCATTTAATCCTCTTGCATGCCAAAATATGTATCTATAACATAGGAAAATATACCAAAGCGTAACACAATCCCAAAATAACATAAAATCACAATTTAAGCACATAAATCGTTACATTTTGCGATTAACCTATTAAAAACACTATTTACTCAATTAATCGATTATAAGCTCGATTTCTATGAAAAACATCCATATACGGAGGAAATGGATGTAAAATATATCATTAAAAACACTACAAATTGACCCTGAACAACACCCCCACACTTAAACTTTTGCTCGTCCCGAGCAAAACAATCAAAGATCAAGCTCGAAACAAATAAACATCCATACAAATATAAAGCATATTCAATAACTTAGAAGTTCACCCATGTAGTGTGTGCATAGCCATAATAAACTTCCACTAAGATCCACAATTTGAAAGTTATTCAAACCAAAACTAGCCAGGTTTCCCATCTAAGTTAGAAATATAAAAACGATTATAACATGCACTTTACAAAACATACATGTCCCAAAAAGAAATAGTAGAGAATATCTAAAACATTTCTGACAGACTCAGAGGATAATCCCTACAACATATCCTTCAGTTTATACTGGGTATAAGATTAACGATAACTAAGTCCTTACTTATTCATTATAATATATTTCAATATTTTCACTTTTTCACACTTTTCTAACACACATCGAATAAGCTTTTGCCTCATAGCGAATAGGACATTTCAAGATAATCCCCTACCTTACTCCAATCATAAGGCGACTATAAACTGACTGTCGTGAGCTTTTGGTCATCATAGTGGAATAGGACATACATGGTACACCCTACCTCACCCAAATCATAAACCGACTTCCGACACACACACAATTACAATTACGTTTACTTAGAGATTTCTCGGCAAAGTGGAAAAGATTATTTTCTAGTAGCAATGCACCACCGAGCATAACACCTCAAGTAAACAATTTATTACTATTGCAAAGACTTAATCACGTTTCACTTATCACATTCAAACTTACAGATATTCACAGTATGTCATACTTTAACTCTAAATACAAACTACTAAACTTTTCAAGAATTGTACATAAGCAAAGAAACATGCTATAATCATCAAAAATCTCCAACTAAAATGGGGTAGGCTTTCAACATTTAGTTCATCATCTACTATGGCACGTGAAAAATAGTGTTGGGTGAAACAACTAAAATTACTAAATATACAGAATACAGCATCAATGATTATAAAACTCAAACAAAGATATGCAATGCTTCCGTTTGTTGGAATAATAATTTAGCACTTTTTCATAGAAATATAATAGAAATTGAGCAAACGACTCATAGATACATATAAACCATCCTCTCCCCCACACTTAGATTGCAACTTGTCCTCAAGTTGTGCAGAAATAAAAATTAGAGAACTTAGCTGATTGTATCTCCAAGCTTGGCAATTTTGGAAAGACCCGCATGAAGAACCAAAACTGCTTATATATCCTGGACATGTGGAGCATCACAGGAAAACTGATATCGTCGTTACAGCGCACAATCGCTATCAAAAAGTGTCCTGCATACTTGATCAGTGCAAAAAGAGTCTACGGGGAAAAAGAAAAGATTACATATATAAAGCATATGGAAAAGGAGATATAGAGATATTTCAAATTAAGCTCACATAAAGATGGAACATATACATGGAACATTACACAACAGTAGGCTAGGTGCAACTACATGAAAATATACTATAATGCAACCTACATGATATGCAATCCTAAAAATAAAATAAATAAAAATAAATTCTGACAGGCTCAGGCTGAGCAAGTTGACCCATGACAACTCTACAGTGACTACGGCCTATGCAGAAACTAAAATAAAAACGAGGTAGTATTACGGAAACCGACAGTTAACTACGCTCAAGAAAAATAAAAGACAAATAGAAAAACAATGCAACTAGATGACATGCAACTAAATGATATGCATCTAAATGATATGCAAAAATAAAAGAAAATAAAAGAAAGAAAACTAGCCCCCTCATTTGCAACATGACATGTATAAAATAAAGGTCTACCAAATAATGACAGGTTACGATAAACGACAGTGCTGTTCATTACATGCCGTGTAGACGCGCTTTAAGACTCGTCAAAGGTGATAGCATTATGGAAAACCAACAGTTAGCTATACTAAACAGGTATAACTCATATGGAAAAGGACGTAGCATACGGAAAACCGACAGTAGCTACCCATATGAGTTACAAAAACAACAAGGAAGCACATAAGTCTCAAAGCTTAAAAGATTCATCACGGTATGTAGCATACGGAAACCGACATTAGCTACTAAATAACAATAAGAACGATTATAGCGTCACGAGAACCATACAAGAACTATAACTTGCATAGATGAATCATGCATATAAGGAATTGATCAATTATCTAACATGGATTCATAGATGGAAAGGTAAAAACATATAAGTTCAGGACATCTATGTAAACATCAATTAGCCACGTAAGCTCGAATGAAAAATCCACATCAAATAAAAGCATTAAAAATAAAATCAAGAAAAACAGAACCTGGATCGAACCCCAGCATTTAACGTTCACTTAGCGCTCGAGAATCGATTTAACGTTCATCTTTTCAAACGCTCGCTTGCTCTTGAAAACCTCCAGACGGGCGTTCGTAATTCCAGACGCCCGCCTCGATCCTTCAACTCGTAAGCAGCGTTGAAACCTTTCTCGGACGGACGAGCGCTCATACACCCAAACCCGTTCTTTCACCGCAAGTTAGGGGTCGGACGGCGTTCACTTACTTGGACGCCCGCCCAAGCATCAATTTTGCACGTAAACGCAGGAAAACACAAAGAAACCCTAATTTCTTAAAAGATCATACATCAAATATCACAGCAGCAAACACATCAAATTAAAGCACAGAGAGGTTAGACTAGACACAAACAAACATATAGTTCACGTTTCACAAATCGAGTAAAAAACTTTTGCACATTCTTAACCCACGGTTATCGAAACACGGCAAAAATAAAAACTCTCGATTTGGTAAACGCTACTTTATTAAAACGAAAAATAAACGTAACAAAATCAAGAAATAATAAGATCAGATTCAACATGACACCTATTCCCCGGCAACGGCGCCACTTTTGTTGCGGAGATTTTGCATCAATAACAAAAGAAAATTTATAACCCTAACCTATATGCAAAACTAACTCCTAACCGACCAAAACATCGGGTTGTTGCCAGTAAAGTTTGATAAGTACGGGTATCGATCCACAGGGAAAAGGTATGTTCAATCTAATCCATTAATCCTACCAATTGCTACTCAAGAAAACAAATAAACGAAAGACAAAACATAGAAACAGAAAATAATTCAAATAATCTAACCGAAGGAATAAAATAAACAATCTAATCTAAAGACATGGGATCAAATAATGCACAAACCTATGTGATCTCAATCCTAGTTCAATTCATGATTCTAATTCAATTTGTGGTTTCACCTTTCCACAAGACATAAACTCCTAATCTCTTAGCGAATTTATCTCTCAAGCTATGAATCCCTAATTTCTTAGGTGAATTCAATTATCTATCTCTCATCTTTCGAGTGTTGAGACTGATTTACCAAACAAAACTCGGGTGTAGATTCAGGTTTACTTTCGTATAATTGAATCTAACAACCTAGAAAATTAACCGATTAACTTGTCATCATTAATGATTAAAGATCCTATCTTTCTATGGTGATCTAACGTTACTCAACTTCCGTATGTTGTAACTATCAATAGTAAACTAATCTTCCGATTCAATCACATGGCATCATAAACATAGAAAAGATACAAAACTAAATTAAAGATCATGAAATAAAAAGGATTGAATAAATTGCAAAAATTACAAACTCACATAGTTTGGACACTTGGATGAATCCATGAATCAACGAACGAAAGAAACGAAAAAAAACTACATCCTAATCTAACCCCGGATCACCCGAGCACAAGGCTCGGGTGACCGGCCTTGCTCCCAGAAGTTGCCGCCCCCTTCTTGTGAATTGCGGCTGGAATTAATGTATATGAATTATGGGATATTGCATGCGCATATTTATATGAATTAAAGGCGGCTGGGATACAATTAGGGTTGCATGCTGATGTCGGCTGAATGAATTCCTTATTTAATTAGGATTTGGAGTATGTCGGCTGCTCAATGCATGAATTTAGGAATGAAACTTCTAAAATTCATATCTTGAGTTGTAGACCTCCAAAAATTATGATCCGAATGTCATAATTAAGCTCTCGGAAAACTCTACAACTTTCATTAAGGACTCTTCTTCAGAAAATGCCTTTTTGATTAGCCCGTCGTATTACGAGTCGTTTTCGGGATTTTCCAATACCACAGCATCATTATCCAAACTTGTAACGCTCATATCTCGGGCCTCATAAGTCGGAATGAAGTGATTCAAGATCCTGTAGAATCCTCTCTTCAAGCCCTACAAATCTTCTCTTGAGGTCGAGAGTCAAATCAGTGTATATCATATCAAGAACTGCATCGGAAGTTCGGCTGCTTGAAAGCTTCATTCCAAGCTTTATCTCCATCTTCCTTCCATTTCACTTCTCTTCCATGCAAAACCTCATCATTTAATCCTCTTGCATGCCAAAATATGTATCTATAACATAGGAAAATATACCAAAGCGTAACACAATCCCAAAATAACATAAAATCACAATTTAAGCACATAAATCGTTACATTTTGCGATTAACCTATTAAAAACACTATTTACTCAATTAATCGATTATAAGCTCGATTTCTATGAAAAACATCCATATACGGAGGAAATGGATGTAAAATATATCATTAAAAACACTACAAATTGACCCTGAACAGTCCCCATGAATACAGTGTGCAAGCACTACCAAACATATTTGTTGAATATTAATGGCGTTCTCTCTTTCCTCCTAATTGATCGACGCAAAATCACTATATGGAGATTGGAGGATCATGCCGCACAGTTGTGGACAACCGATGAATATATCTTGACCTCAAATTTATGTTCTAGTCGGGAAATAGCTCGTGGAATTGCTATTGTGGATGGAATGCTAGCGTTTAAGTTTGGTTCAAGACTCCTTGTTTGCAACCTTATGGATGGAATAGTGAAGAGCTGTCAAACAGAGGAATATTGTAGTGATGTATCGTTTTTGTCTCATCAGGTGAGTTTGGCTTCTTTAAGTAATTGCAAACACATAATAGAAATATACCAAGACAACAACGTCGATAAGGTGGTGGCTGTATAATGTTGGGAATTACTTTTTATGCTCGGAGGACTCATGGATTAGCTTATACGAAGAAAAAAAAATAAAAATAAAAATACATATATATATATATATATATATATATATATATATATATATATATATATATATATATATATATATATATATTGATGTGTGTAGTAGAGCTGCCCACAATTTGAGTTGTATTTTTCCTTTAAATGGTTAACTTCGCACTTTCTTATCTTGGCTAAATTACAATTTTGGTCCTCTAACTAGACACGTTTTTCGATTTTGGTCGTGGTTTTTCTCCGGCGACAATTTTAGTCCTGTAAGTGGTCTTTCCGGCGATAATTTTAGTCCTGTAAGTAAGTGGTCTTTCCGGCGTTCAGGACCACTTACAGGACTAAACTTGTCGCCGAAGAAAAACCAGAACCAAAATAAAAAAATGTGTCTAGTTAGAGGACTAAAATTGTAATTTAGCCTTCTTATCTTTATCTAGCATTTCGGTAGATATATCTGTGACAACAGTTTTGGTATATATTATGAGGTTTGCTACTTGTATTACTACTTTGTTTAGTTTGCATATTGAGGACCTGTGTCAAGTGTCAAATGTCAATAAGCGTATATAAGGGACTTATTTTATCCCTTTTGTTTAGTTTACTCTACGAATTTGTTTATTTTGAGAAGATATCGATTTTTGTAAATTGTATGTGCATAGATGCAAAAGAAGAGACCGACCTAATAAATTAAATAATTGAATACTCTCGATCATCAAGAAATTACCGTATAAATTGCATGTCTCTCAACATTATAACCAGTGGCGGAACCAGTAATTTACTATGGGGTGGTCTTGGTTATTTTGAGGTGGTCTTGGTTATCAGTTTGATCTTTATTATGGGGTACTACAAACATTCTCACTAATTTTTTTTTTTTTTTTTGATGGGCTTGAGACCACCCCGGCCATCACTTAATTCCGCCCCTGATTATAACCACGGTAAAGAGTCATTTCTCGGATCCAAGTCACTCATAGGCTCAAAGTTATTGTAAGATATAGTTAATTACTTTTTTTTATCCTAAAAATGTTGGGTATAGTAATTACTTGACTAAAATAAATATTATGGTGATTAGCCCTCGTCATGGCCATTTAAATTTAAAGACAATGGTTGACTACTGCAATTTGATATGCATGGTCAAATAAATTTAGGAAAACAACTCATTAATTACTTTTTTTTTTCTTAAGCTTAGATTATCAGAAATTATTATGTGATTGATAGGTGTAGTTTACAGCCCCAGCCTCAAATTCTCCATGTATTTAGCTCCCCTGCCAACTCAATATTCAACCTTGTCTTGACCTGACATCCTTTAAATAGCACCCCTCCCAATCCCAACTTATTATTATTATTTTCATCTTATATATAGTCTTTAGTACTTTCCAAAATTTTAAATCTTCATTAACCGCCATTTAATTTAATTTACAATGTTTCGTTTTTTTCTTCTTGTCTTCTCTTTCTGCGTCTTCAATCCCCTTCTTTTTGGTGCATCAGAATCAGATTCAAAAATTTACGACGATTTCGCAACTTGTTTAGCAAAAAACTCCATCCCAAGTAACGAAATCTCTAAAATTCTTTATGGTCAGACAAATACATCCTATTCCTCTGTTCTTGAAGCCTACATTCGAAACCGTAGGTTCAACACATCTTCAACTCCAAAACCTGTAATAATCGTCACACCACTTCAAGTTAACCATGTTCAAGCCACTGTTTCTTGCACAAAATCTCTGGGTTTATGGCTCAAAATCCGTAGCGGCGGCCATGATTACGAGGGCCTTTCATATGTTGCGGAATCTGCGTTTGTGATTCTTGATATGTTTAATCTCCGAGCAATCACCGTCGATATCCTGACTGAAAGCGCTTGGGTTCAAGCCGGAGCGACGCCGGTGAACTATATTACCGGATTCAAGAAAAGAGTCAGGTTTATGGTTTTCCCGCCGAGTTTGTCCCACCGTCGGTGTGGGAGGTCATATAAGTGGTGGTGGTTATGGTGCTATGTTGAGACGTTACGGGTTAGCCGTAGATAATGTTCTTGATGCACAGATTGTTGATGTTAATGGCCGGGTTTTGGATCGGGCTGCTATGGGTGAAGATCTTTTTTGGGCGATTAGAGGCGGTGGGGGAGCGAGTTTTGGAGTTGTCCTAGCTTATAAATTGAAGCTTGTCCGAGTACCTGAAATCGTGACCGTTTTTCGAGTTTTCAAAACATTGGATCAAAATGCAACAGATATCCTTTATAGATGGCAACAAATTGTTCCTCAAATGGATAACAATCTATTCATTCGAATTCTTTTGCAGCCGATTACAGGAAATGTACAGAATCAGAAAACCGTTAGAGCAACATTCATAGCTTTATATCTTGGAGATTCCAATACGTTAATGTCTACGATGAATTCTGAATTCCCTGAACTTGGATTACTGAAAACAGATTGTTTGGAAATGAGTTGGATTAAATCAGTTCTTTGGTGGTCGAATTTCGATCAAAACGCATCTGTTGAAACACTCCTCAACAGGACTCAGATTCGATCAAATTCTGAAAAGAAAATCGGATTATGTTGATACCCGATTTCAAAAGACGGGCTTAACTCAATTTTCAACAAACTCGCTCAACTTGGAAAGGTAGGGTTTGTATTCAATTCATACGGTGGACAAATGAGCCAAATACCGAAACATCAACTCCATTTCCACATAGAGCGGTGAATTTTGTACAAGATTCAATATTCGTTAGTTGGGACTCAAGATCAAGTTTCGAGACGGAATATATTGGGCAAACAAGAGAATTACACAGTTTCATGACGCCGCTTGTGACCAAAAATCCAAGACAAGCTTTTTTGAATTACAGAGATCTTGATATCGGCACCACAGACAACGGAAAGAACACTTTTGTTGATGGGAAAGTTTATGGTCCTATGTATTTCAAAGGAAATTATGATAGATTGGTGAAAGTCAAAACGGCGTTGATCCGGAAAATTTCTTCAGGAATGAAAGCAGTATACCTCCTCAACCCGGTATTGTTCGATCTCGCCCCGTTCTTAATGACCGGTTCTCGTGTTTGATAGAAGGAATATGCATTCAAAGTGTTCGACATCATGGCTAATTGATTGATACATTTAGGTTTTATTATTTGAATGGATGTAATCGTTATGCATACTATTGGAATTATAAATGAAATTTGTTCGGCTTGCATTTATACAATGAATGTTTTTTCAGGCCTGGAATTTCTATTTAAAGTATTTATTTTAAAATTGGCCGCAACCATTTTTATTTACTTTTTTTCAGGCCGTTAACTTAGACGGAAAATTTGAAATTGTCCTAAAAACGAAAAAAAAAAAAACACAAAAATGAGGTCCTAAAATTGTCATTTTAAAAGATAAGTGATGGGTACAAATAATTCCACCACCTCAACAGGAGGAGACAACCCACCGCAGACCACCTCCGGCATGACAAGAGAGATCGCAAAATGGGCGGCCGTTGTCTTACCTCGCGCCGCGATCAAGGCATCTGCGGCCTCGTGCAAAGGCAGCAGAGACCGTGAAATCTCATCCAGCGAGTCGGAATGGTCGCCAGGCGAGGCCAAAGAGGGCTTGCTCCTTGCGACCCCTGAAGTGGTCGCCGATTGATCCGAGATCTTTTCCCCACTTGTAACTTAGATATTTCATCTTGCTTAATATCTAAGTAAGACCTATCTACTAGTAAAATATCTAATAAATTACTTACCCCTAAGTTAACCACCTCTATAAAAGGGTGGTCATTGTAAACTAAAAATATATGAGAGATATGAAATACACACTATATTCCCAAGCAAAAGCTCTCTCCATTCTAACTCTCCACACCACCACCCTACCGGAGCATCAACACACCTTAAATACACCGAGATATATCCACCGTCGAACACACGCAAGGACACCCGTGAGGATTTAGACGCGTCTTGATTGGCTCCGTTACCGGAAACCGATTGTGTAAAAATCACCTAGAGCTCTCATTCAGGAGGTGATCATCTTACAAAGAAAAGTCCTCAAACCGCCTTTATTTCTTCCCTTTACCAAAGAAAGCGCTCAAAAGCCACCACGTAGAGATGGTTTGGAAGTAAAGCGGCATCTAACACCCCAAACCCCCCGCAAAAGGTACTATGCTACATCAAGCTCGTGGGGAAGGCGCAGGAGAAACACTAGACAATCTCCTCGCAGGAAGAGAAGGATCCAGAGAGGGTCTTAGCCCAGCGATGCTCGAAATGTCATTAATCAAAAACCAAGTCGAAAGAGGCTATTGTTGCCCTGGATGGAACTCAGAGAGAGGTCACAACAAAGCCAAAGATCGATCCCGTAAATACAACCGGGCTGGGAGGACCAGAGGTCGCGAAATGAGAGGAATACGCCAGTACGCCAAACTATGTATCTCACCAATTCCGCCTGGTGGCTAAGGGCCGAGCCCCTATGACGATTCGACCCAGAATCCTCCCGAAACGAAATCCCTCTTGCGGTCGCGCACTGGGGGCCATGAGCCAAATTCAAAGCAAATCGACGTAGAAGAGCGCGCACACTCTTTGGTCGCTATGGACCGAGGAAAGAAATTCCACGAACCTCGGCCCCCCAAGATCGCGACCATCAAAAAGGAAAGAAGATCGACAAAGGGTCCGCGTTTAATAGGTTGGGTGAGAAGGACAAGGCTTTAGCCCCAAGTCGTCTCAGCCTTCCTAGAGAGGAGATGCCTATCCATCAGGATAGACCCGCACAAGATGCTCGCACAATTATCAGGGAGAAAAGGGCCCGCCAAGAGGGATCACAAAATCATAGGGAATCAGAGCGTAGAACGGAGCGAGCCGATACGCAAGCACAGTCACGACCCAGAATCGACCCTATTTTGGCAGAACAGATGGAGGTAATGAGAAAAGAGCTTGCAGAATTAAAAAAGTCGAGGCCCGTCGAGAAAATCGCCCCTATTTCGGGATCGACGACTCGCTAAAGCGGATTATCAAACATTGCCTCGGCGAGAGAAGGTTAGCTATCCCGATTACAACTACTACAATGGAAATTCATGCCCAAACGATCGCTCGCGCGTTCAGGGTCGCATCACCCTTGCTACACAAAATAAATCCGCTGGTGCATCGCGTTAGTTGGCAAGATGCGAGATAGGGTGCGTCCTGGATACGCGGGCTTTCTCGCGCTCGATTGAAAGTTGGGAGGATTTGTCGGAAAAGTTTGTCGAGAGAGTTTGAATCGGCAGCCAGGCCGAAGAAAACCATTGAAGACCTATATGAGGTTCGTATGGGAGGGCATGAATCGGAAAAGAATATTACGAGCGGTTCGTCGAATATATGATCAAACAAGGAACATTCCGGACGATGCGGTCATAACATGTTTCTCACCGGAATCGCCAAAGGCCCCGAAAATCGAATTCAATCTGCGGCCCCCAAAGCCGGTCTCGGGGAGATGTTAGAAAGAGCCGAATGATGGGGGTCGCCGAGGCGCCGTCTGCCGGGAAAGCAAAGCCTAAGATGTGAGCCACGTTCGCGAAGGAGGATCGCGTGGATGACCGTAAAAAAGAAAAAGGACGAGATACTAATCGCGATCGTGAGGTAAAGAGGCCGTACAAGTTTAGCGAGGATAATTTTACCCCGCTCAACACCAAAGCATCCCAAATATTGTTTGAAATTCGTGAACATCTCGACAAACCAAAGCCTATGAGGCGATCCCGATAGCCGCGATAAATCCAAATATCTGCGACTATCACAAGGACCATGGCCACATCATGGATGAATGCTTCACCCTAGGGCGCGAGATAGAAAGGCGGATCCGTGAGGACCAGCCAGTAAATATAAACGCGAGGGGAACAACACTTCCGGTCAGGACGCCAACCTCGTCTCATCGAGAGAGAGGTTCAGTCATCCACGGGAATATTCCCAAAGAACCATCAATCAAATCTCGATAAATCAAATCAATACCCGCGCAAGCGATTGTGTTGGGAGAGAATGAGAAGCGGAATCATATTCACAAAAAGCGAGCTAACAGCGATCGGTGGCTTATGGAGATACCCTCATTCGAAGGTGGGGGTGAACGACAAACACGGCGTCAACCGAGTAATGGTCGATACGAGGGCGGCCGCGACGTCATCTATTTCGATTGTTTAAAACAGATCGGATTCGGGAGGCCAAGTTAAAACCCTACATTGGGGTCCTCGAAGGTTTTACCAACGACACAAGACGCGGTCAAAGGCACGATCGACCTCAATATCATTTTGGGCGACTATGAGCCCCAGAGAACGGAGATAATAACTTTCTTGGTAATCGACCGCCTCTTACTACAACATGATTTTGGGAATCCCGGCTATGAAGAAGTTCCAAATGGTGGCGTCCGTTCTCACCAACGGGTCAAATTTCACGTAGGGGAAGAAGTTGGGGTCGCCATCACCGACCGAGCTTTCCTCGACTATATGACCAAAAGCAGGGTCGACTCTAAGCGACCACGATCGGATGGTCTTAACACAACTCACGGATCGATTACACGTGATGATGAAAGAAATCTCGAGAAGGCCGTAGAGGTAGAAACATTGCAAGTTCGGGACGAGCCCGACTTCACCTTTGCCGAAGACGAGTGATCGAAGTTATGATAAACATCAAATATCCCGATCAAAAGATAAAAATAGGATCGAGGACTACCGAGGAAGAAAGGGAAGAGCTGATCAAACTTCGAAAGCAAACTTGGGACGATTCGCACGGGAGGTAATCGATATGAGAGGTGTAGAATCGAGGTCGCCTTACATAACCTAAGTGTCGATCCCAACTTCAGGCCAATACAACAAAGTGGGCGCCAATTTCTACTGTAAAAGGAGGTCGCAATAAAAATTGAGGTTGAGAAACTTTTAGCGCGAGCATAATCAAAGAACTTCAATACCCCACCTGGTGGCAAATGTGGTAATGGTGAAAAACACAACGGCAAGTGGCGGATGTGCGTCGACTTCACCGATCTAAACAAAGCTTGTCCAAAGGACCCTACGCGCTCCTCGAATCGATAAAATGGTGGATGGGATCGCGGGTTTTGAGACCTTAAGCTTTCGACGCCTATTCCGGCTACCACCAGGTCGAATGGCCGATGAAGATAAGGAGCCGACGCGCTTCGTGGGGCGCCGCGGCTATATTACTATGAGATGATGCCGTTTGGCCTAAAAACGCAGCTCAACCTATCGAGAGAATGGTAAAGCGAGTTTTCAAAGACGCAGATAGGCAAGAACATGGAGGCCTACATCGATGACATGGTCGTGAAATCAAGTCGCCAAGATCACTTGGAGGACCTTCGCGAAACCTTTGCAAACGTAAAGAATCACTCGATGAAACTAAACCTACGAAATGCACTTTTGGGGTCCAGCAGGAAATTTCGGGCTTTATGGTAAGTCAAAGGGGATCGAGGCAAATCCCGAAAAAATCGAGGCCCTGGTCAACATGAGCGAGCCTACCAAGATTAAAGAAGTACAAATGCTCAACGGCAGGATCACAACTCTGGGTAGGTTTGTCTCAAATCTGCAGAGAAGAAGTCCGCCTTTCTTCAAAAATTCGAAAGTGGTGGCACCTTCTCTTGGACAGCGGAATGCTCCCAAGCATTTAAAGACCTCAAAGAATACTTATCAAGACCGCCGTTGCTAACTAGCCCGAGGCTCGGGATACTGCTTTTATATTTGGCACCTCGAGATAGGGCCGTAGCCGCAAAGACTCGTGAAAGAGGAGGAAGGCTCGCAGGCCGCTTTTTATGTTTCCAAAGCTCTAAGCCCCGTTGAAAGTCGTTATTTTAATATAGAAAAGTTGGCTTATTGTGTTGTTATAGCTGCCCGCAAATTAAGGGCTTACTTTTCATCGCACACCATCGTAGTGTTATCGAATGCATCGCTAAGACGGAGTTCTTCACAAGCCGGACTGTCCGGTCGATTCTCGATGGGCCATCGAGCTTACTGAGTTCGATATCCGATATGAGCCCCGGAAGGCTGTAAAGGCCCAAGCTCTCCCAGATTTCATAGCAGAAACAAGCTTCAACGAAGAGGTGAAAGAGCAGCTCTGCTCCGAACACGACCAAGATAGGGTCACCACAGAGGACGAGCCTATCAGGCCAAGTCACTGTTGGCAGCTCTACGTTGATGGCTCCGCTAATCACAAAGTGGTGCGCGGGAATAATCCTGTTAGAACCAGGAACATCAGAAGAAATTGAGCAGGCTCTGAGATTTGATTTCACCGCCTCTAACAACCAGGCAGAATACGAGGCCGTCATTGCTGGGTTGAAACTCGCCAAAGCCATGAAAGTCGAAAATATACAAGTATTTTGTGACTCACAGTTGGTAGTAAATCAAATCAAAGGGTCATATGGCATTCATTGCGAAATTTTACAAAGGTATATTAACCTCGTCAAAAGACTCGAAGGCAGCTTCACATATTGTCAATTCAAAAATATCCCTCGAGAGGACAATCATAGGGCCGACTACTTATCCAAATTAACCAAATAAGACGCGGCGCGTGCGATCCCAAAGATCATGGTCGAACATCTATCAGAGCCCGCCATCTCCCAGGGCGAGATCATGGATTTCCAACCCAGTAACACTTGTTGGATCGACATCATAAAATCTTATATTGAGTTAGGAGAGCTTCCGAGCGACCCTTGCGAAGCTAGGGCCTTAGTAAGAAGGGCCGCAAGATATACGATTATGGACGACGTGCTTTACCGTCATTCATTCTCGAAACCCCTTCTACGATGCGTACGACCTGAGGAGGTGACGGGAATCCTAACAGAGCTACATGAGGAATGTGCGCGCCATTTCTCCAATCGAACACTAGCACGTAAGGTACTTTAGCCGGATATTATTGGCCAAAATTAGATGAAGACGCCAAAGCTCATACCAGCGCGTGTGTGATACTTGCCGAGGTTCGCAAATATCCCCAGGCTACCTCAATCGAACAAAGCATAGTGGTATTTGCACGGCCTTCGACATGTGGGCAATCGACCTCATCGGACCTTTGAAGAAGTGGTCGCTCAGGATGCGAGTACGCTGTCGTCGTCGCGGTTGATTATTTTACTAAATGGGTCGAGGCTAAGGCCTTGGTAAAAACCAATACCAGGGGACATAACATACTTTTGCTCGATCAAATATGGACAAGATTTGGTGTTCCAAGAGTGATGGTTTCCGATCACGGACCTCAATTCGAGAGACGAATTCGACAGATTCGTGGAAGAGAACAATGTTAAACATTGGCAATCATCCGTGTGCTACCCGCAAGGAAATGGGCAAGCCGAAAATGCCAACAAACAGGTCTGAGTGTGTTAAAGAAGAGCCTGGTGAGAAGGCGGGCCATCGGTCGGATCACCTTCCAGCGCTCTATGGGCACTCAGGACGTCGCGAAAAATCACAATGAGGAAACTCCTTTTGCTCTAACATATGGGTGCGAGGCTATGGCACTGTGGAAATGGCCTTACCAAGCCCTAAGTGTCGTTTTTACAAACGAGGTCAATAACACAGTAAGCGCGTAAACTCGAGCTCGATCTAGTAGAAGAAGCGCGCGCACGCAGCATACAAATCGTCTGGTCAACTATAAACAGCGGCAAAGCGTCATCACGACAAACGTATTCGCAATCATCACTTCGCCGTCGGGATTACGTTCTACAAAAAGACAAGCCACGGGCCACGGTAAAAAAGGAAAGCTATCCAAACCGGGAGGGCCCTCACGGATTTCGCGAGTTATCAAAAAGGGACGTACATGCTAAGTGACAAGGAGGGGCATGAGTATAATAGGCCATGGCATGCAGACAATACGAAAAAATACTATATGTAGCAAGACAATTCAAATAAAGTCGTTTCTTCCAAATTGTATTTACATCCTTGTCTTTTTTCGTCATCAAAAAAAAAAAAAAAAAAAAAAAAATGAAAATGACGAGGAAAAGTTTTTTCAAACATATCGATCAAGCTCGACAAACTTCCATCAAGCTGCAGGAGGATTATCTTCCTCCGATCACATGTGTGGAGGTCCAAAACGGCATCATGCTCGCAAAAGCTCCACGGATAAGTTTTTTCAAACATATCGGTCGAGTGTATGGAAGGGACCTGGCGCCATTGCATAATTTGGATATCGGCGATGCGAAAGGCATGCGGCGCGAAGATTCACGGCGACCTTGAACCGCCGAGCTCGCATATCTTATTGCCTCGCGATGGATCAACACTCCCGTCTATATCCACTCTACGGTCGCGAACGCGCGTGCGAATGAGCGCCGCTCTCACTAACAACATCAAGATCGGCAAAGTGATAAGAGCGCGGGAATTTATAAACTTCTTCCACTCACGGTCGCCTGCGAGAGAGGTCGGACGCGTGAATACTCCCCAAGACCAAACCCGCCGATTCTCGGGGCGGCTCGCAGACATCGCAATACCTGCACGACCTCGCCTATTTTCCTCATCCGCAAGGTCCCAGGCGATCTCATAATGGGAGGAGGGATTTATCGCGGGTATGTTAAAAACTTGGTTGATTCTCTCCGGAGTAAAGATAACGGAACACCCGGAGAGAAATGTCGCTCAACGCCCGCCAGAGGCTACATCGACAACACGGAGTAAAATTCCCGTATCATGGTAACATTAACCGCCTCCTGAGGCTCGGCAATAAATTCCCCACCACCCGGAAAGCGAACGCAGCGCATGGAGCCGTCTTCTATTCGTTGTTCATGTAAGCCCTCTCCCCATAATATCACGCCACTCAAAAAAATCCGAGAAATAATCCTTGGCTGGGGAAAGTGGTGAAAAAGGGAAACATCCCGGATGGGGACGAGCTTTGAATATCCGAACCTGGCTGCTTTCCCCTGGATGAGACATGGAGTTTGAAGGATAAACAGTGAAGAGGATAATGAACGATTGAGGGAAGAAGGCAAAATTCAGTATGAGGCAAGAGGTAAAGTGAGTTCCAGAATAACCCCTTTATACCTGGAGGAGGGGTATGATCAACGGTTGGGATTAATTGGATCCTAGGGCCAGATATGCAAACTGACCCGAAGACCAAGGCAACAGGAGCGCCAGACCATAAAGAGACCGAAATTTATGGCTACAGTTACAACTGACACCTAGTCATTAGGGGTCATAACTCTGCGTTAATGACACAGTCAAAGGCTGCTGTAACAGGCTCTATCTTCTGACAAAAACACTGCTCAATAAGGCCGCTGAAACCTTGAAAAATTAGCGTCGCGTAGCGACTATGGTTAGAACAAGACGACGACGTCTCATGACAGATCGACGTCGCCAAACTATTAAGCGACTTCGCATGAATCAAGAGGACAGCACAGAGAACAAAATAGCCTGTCACAGCCTCGCGAATCGCGAAAGGCCGCCAGATCGAATCAGCGACAAGAAAAGCCAAGTATAAATTGAAAAAATGCAGAAAATAAATTGTCAAGCTATTACAAATCAAGGTTCAGTCAAATCACAAAGTAAATAGTCAAAGTTACAAATCAAATTTTCAAAGAGCTCGCAGAAAGTCCGAGAAATCTAGAGCACGCGGAGTAGGCGGGTGTCGATAAACTCGTCGCCTTGCTCGAGGCGGCGGCTTCTTCAACATCTCAAAATTCACAGGATTGACAAAGGCGGGATCCCAAAACAGCTCGCCACGTTTAAGTCATTCATCGAATCGAGGTAATGAGCTCGCTTGCATAGGGATTTCCGGATGAAAGGCGATGAATTGGGATGACCTTGATGCGTGTTCACCCACCGCAAAGATATCCTCCAGAGTGATGTGCCCCGCCTCGATCACCCAGATCAATGAGCCAGGTGACTAAAGCCCTGGTCAAAGCTATTCTCCATCAGTCGAAGAAGTCATCCGAATTTTTATAGGCGACGACGGCCCAGACTTGGCCTCCTCAATGACCTCGGCCGTTTTCTTCGCAGCCTTCCTCCATAGCTTTCTCAGCGGCCTCTTTGGCAAACGACTCCGCCTCAGCAAGCTTAACCCTCAACGCGGCGATCTCCTCCTGCGCCCCCGCATAATCCTTTGTCAAAGATGCAACTTTCTCATTGATCTCAGCATCCAATCTAGAGTGCTCCTCCATGATCGCCTTCATCTTCTCCACCACTTGACCCGATGTTTAGCTTTCTTTTCGGCGGTAATCCTCGCCTTATCAGTTGCTCCCAGCTGCGCCGTCACCTTCTTCACCTCTGCATCGCGCCGCTCAGCGGCCTCAAGTACCCTGTTTAAACGAGCACCGAGCTGGGAAAACAAGGGATGATTAGCAAAAAAAAAAAAAAAAAAAAAAAAAAAAAAGAGGTCTTACCAGAGAAGCTGCAATCCCAAACTGTCCGCTCAAATCTCTGATCTCAGCAATCTCATCTTGAGGCGGAGAGTCGTCTTGAGCCGCAAAGCGGGCCAATATGCCCCGGCCAATCTCCACTTGAACATGATCAGGATAACCGAGAGGGATCGGCCCAAGAGGAATCACGTCAGCGATTAGCCGCAACCCGCGAGCTTTGGATAGGTCAAGTTCTGGGTAAAGCTCGGATCCAACCACAGGCCTCTTTCCCGAGAGTAACCTCGGGGCAAAGTCCTTTGCGGCGGCGTCTCAGCAGGTGCGCTCTTCTCCACGGGAGTTTCAACCTCTTCAAGATGCGCCGGGCTGGGAGCGGACCGTTTGGGTGGGCGATCATCCTTCGCCTTCTCTGTTTGAGGTCGCTTCTGGCCGTGTGACTCTTTAGGGGGATGAGTCTTTTTTGAGGCAACAGCGGCAGAGGAACCCGCAACAGCGGCAGAGGAACCCGCAACAACGGCAGAGGAAGTCGCAACAAAGCGGCGTAAGAGGTCGCGACTTCCGGGTTAGGTGTCTCTTCGACAATCGAGGCATCTCTGATTCGAGGCACCTTCCCTAGAGCTTTCTTCAAAGCCTCCTGCCGAGCACTGGCCGCTTTGTCCGCCTCCGCATTAAGCTTGTTTCGGTGAGCCCTGCGAGCATTTGGATCCATGCCTACAAAAAGAAAGCGGTTTAGAACCCAGGAAAACAAAATGAGCATTTACAAATAAATACAAGTGGACAAAAAAAAAAAAAAAAAAAAAAAAAAGTTACTCTGCGGCCTAAGTATAGGATCGCCCCCACATTCCAAACACTCAGAGGGGAAACATTTGTTGATATGACAACCCCCAATCCAGTCCGGATCACAGCTCTCTGGACCCATTTGTACCATGGGCACGGCATTCCCTCTGCCCACCAGGCCCGCCATGCATGCAAAGGGCTCGGCTAGATCAAGAAGATCGACCCAGGAAACGTTTCTCCGAGATGGCGCCGCCCCGTCCGACTGAATCAACGTCATCAGCCCCTTTACGTAGCGCCGCTCACTCACAGGGGGGTCAAAGAGTACAAGCGTGGATTTGCCTCCACGAACTCCTGCCTTAGGAAAAGGCCAGCCTACCTTCGACTCAACTTTCAGTACCCGCTGCCCCCATTTGTGAAACTTATTGGGAAGCGAGAATAGTAGGCGAGGAGTCTGCGACCTCAGAGAGATTTGCCCAGGAATAGACGTCCCACAAAAGGAATAAAATTGCCCCAATAAGGTCAACGTCGGCTCGATCTTCAGGATCCGACACATAACGATGAAGGCCATCAACTGGATGATAGCCCCGACGGCAAAATCGGAGGGAAGCGCCTCCATCTCCCTGCAGATCTTCACAAAGAAAGGATCGAAAGGAGGCCTCAGACCCGCACATAAATGATGGAAATGGAGGATAAGGGTGTCCTCGGATCGACGCGCGCATACATAATCCTTATGGTCCCCGGGTTTAAATTTATCGGACTCCTTCCCATAATCGAAAAAAGAAAACCGATACACGCTGGTGTCGATTCGAAAATGCGATTAATGGTCTTGTTGAGATCGCTATTCTTGCACGATCGGGTCCATTTCTTGTCAACATCCTTCTCAAACGCCGCCCGGCGCAAACTCGCATACGCGCCTTCGGGATTATTAGGACGAGAACCCTTCGGCTGGGAATCGGCCGCGGCGGCTTCACCAACGGTCATGGTTGGGCTCGCAGTTTTCTTTTTCTTCTGCTTTTTCGCAGGCATCCAGACATCCTTCCGGGGCAATTCCGCATTTTCGTCCTCGCTGGACCCATTAGCTCGTGAACGCGCGCGCCCCGAACATAAGCCTCGTCATGATCAGGAGCGCCGCTAGTGCTCGGAGCCGCAGTTTGTTCTTCGATCGGGAAAGCGATTTCTTCAGCCTCACGAGCTGTTGGAGATTTTTGGGCCCGCTCCTTCTCCGTAAGACTCACTCTGCGCGGCGGATTTCGGGCAGAGATGAAGGCCTCCAACTCAAAAGGGTCCACATCCATATGTGCGACCTCATCAGCGGTAATCTCGCCCATATCTGCGCGACCACTTTCCACCTCAACCTCGTCCAACAGATCGCCGACTGAGGCAGCGGATAGTACGGGGTCATCTTCAGCGTAATCGTAAACCTCCCTTTCCGTAGAGTCGTCGCCAGAATTGTCATTCCCCGACATCCTGCAAAAACAAGGGAGGAAAAAGGTGGAGCTTTGGACTGGTATAATAATAAATTAACCGGGAAGGTGATCGCACCCACTTCAATACCGCCTCCTCCGCTTTTACAAGAGATCGCAAATAAAATCACAGAGGATAGCGAGGAGCGGGTGAAACCCCAATTTTCCCAGAAAATCATAAATCTCTCCGGGAAAAATCCCGTTTTTAATCAAAAACAAGGCGATCTTGCATCTCCGTAGCAAAAAAGAATGGCGAAATTGGTATATATGGAAGAACAAGGCGAGGATGGATGAGTAAACAAGTTAACAAGAGGATTTCTTACCGATTTCTTTGAGAAAAATTGGAAAACCGCTTGAAAGCGGGAAATACTCAAAGAGGTGGCGGAATCTTCAAAAGAGCGCCGTGAAATCCTAGAACCACCGCAAGGACACCCGTTGAACCTTCAAAGCTCGCCCCAAAACTCGAGAATTCTAAAAGCAACAAACAACGGAGAAAATAAGAAACACTAAAAGTGTGAAGGGTGAGAAGCGAAGGCTTTATATAGGCAAAGGGGCCACGATCGAACGGTTGGGAACGCTTCATCCAACGGTTCGGATTAGGCGGCGGTTGTCGATTTTGAAATACTAAAAAGCGCCCCATCAATACCCACGCACAACTACCAGCGATTCTTTGAAAACGGCCGCATCACTCCTCCGCGAAAAGACCTGGAGGGTCGACGTCACCGCGATTGATGGCCTCGCCCGCAAAAAATAGACCCGAGTTGCTTTGAGGTCGCATGTTTTGAAAGCACGGCTCTTAGCGAACAAGTCGCATCGCAGGCGACAAGGTCGCAAAAATAGACCGAGTTGCTTTGAGGTCGCATGTTTTGAAAGCACGGCTCTTAGCGAACAAGTCGCATCGCACGACAAGGTCGCAAAAATAGACCGAGTTGCTTTGAGGTCGCATGTTTTGAAAGCACGGCTCTTAGCGAACAAGTCGCATCAGACGACAAGGTGGCAAAAATAGACCCAGAGTTGCTTTGAGGTCGCATGCTTTGAAAGCACGGCTCTTAGCGAACAAGTCGCATCAGACGACAAGGTCGCAAAAATAGACCCAGAGTTGCTTTAAGGTCGCATGTTTTGAAAGCACGGCTCTTAGCGAACAAGTCGCATCAGACGACAAGGTCGCAAAAAATAGACCCAGAGTTGCTTTGAGGTCGCATGTTTTGAAAGCACGGCTCTTAGCGAACAAGTCGCATCAGACGATGGGATCATAAGTGTTGATAATTACTCCATCCTTCATATCCTCAGGGAATGTCATTAAAGCACGGAGTAGGGGGCCATTGATGGGTACAAATAATTCCACCACCTCAACAGTAGGAGACAACCCACCGCAGCCACCCTCCGGCATGACAAGAGAGATCGCAAAATGGGCGGCCAGTGTCTTACCTCGCCGCGATCAAGGCATCTGCGGCCTCAGGCAAAGGCAACAGACCCTGTGAAATCTCATCCAGGCGAGTCCAGAAGGGTCGCCAGGGCGAGGCCAAAGAGGGCTTGCTCTCATGCGACCTGAAGAAGTGGTCGCCGATTGATCCAGCATCTTTTCCCCACTTGTAACTTAGATATTTCATCTTGCTTAATATCTAAGTAAGACCTATCTACTAGTAAAATATCTAATAAATTACTTACCCCCTAAGTTAACCACCTCTATAAAAGGGGTGGTCATTGTAAACTAAAAATATATGAGAGATATGAAATACACACTATATTCCCAAGCAAAAGCTCTCTCCATTCTAACTCTCCACACCACCACCCGCCGGAGCATCAACACACCTTAAATACAGCCAGATATCCACCGTCAGAACACCGCAAGGACACCCGTGAGGATTTAGACGTCTTCAATAAGGATCAATTTTGACACAATGGTAAAACATGAGGTCTTAAAACTGTTAAAAGCCCTTTTAAAATTGACTGCAACCATTTTCATTTACTTTTTTTTCAATTTTAATTTCTTTTTACATCTATTATCTTGTTGTAAATTATTTTGATAGATTTAAAACATATTATGATCAATAATACAAAAATGTTATACGACACATGTTTTAACTCGATGTGTGAAATCACATTGATCCAATGTTTCGTTAGGTATTTTTTATTTTATGGATATTTTGAATTTTCCATCACATATAATTACGATCACGGGTTGAGCATGTTGAAAAATAGTCTTTGGTTGGATAATTTTTACGAAAATGAATAACATAAATTTGTAGAAACAGATTGCAACAAGATGAACACATAACAAGAACGAAATTTATTCACATATGCAAATTCTTCAACACATTCAAATGAAATGCGTAAAGTTTAAATTAAAACGAAAACATATTCAGATCGAGGCGATTTTAGAACTATGTCCTTACGACATTATTGCCACGACTATGTGCACACGGATATGGCGATATGTCTTCCATGATACAATGATCTACCTTGTTCTAAGGTTGCAATTAGATGTGAACAAGCAATGAACTTATCCGGCCTTGAATATCTCTCGAATATATGTCAATGTTTATGTAGAAAAATGGCTTTTTATTTTGTGAGACATTTGAAAAATATGAGAGAAAATTTGTGTTGTTTTCATTCAAGAAATGAGATTATATAGGCATTTATGATGACCTTTAGTAGAGGAATCAACTGCTTGAGTCGGTTGGAGGCGGTTAATTCATTTATGTTAGACATATTTAAGTTTTAATGATGAGTGCTAGACTAATTTGTTATAGACAAAGGCAAAAAGATGTTTAGATTGAATGTATAGATTTACTAGAGTTTGATCTTTGTATAGGTTTGATCAAACAAGCAATGTAAAGAGGTCGGCTGACTTGATCAGCAGACCTATCTAGGTCAGTAGAGTGACTAGGACTCTTTGATGGTTGAAGGCTGAGGGTTCAAACTCAGTAATAAAGGCTAAGGATCAAACTTAGTATTTAAAGTCAAGGATATGGGGTCAGAATTTAGGGAAGTCTGCGATGACCTGAACTGATCACATACATCTTGTGTATAATGTCTAAGTTCTATAAAAGTTAAGTGGTGTTTGGAACTTGGTTATGGTTAAAATGGTGTACTCTAACTTCATAACAAAAAGTTAGATGAGAAGCAGTTAGCTGATGTGTTTATAAAACACAGCAGACTAAAAGTCAGCTGACCATATGTGGACATCAGCAGACCTATGCAACAGGTGTATGCTGAATGCAAAAGTCGAATTAATCCAAGTTTTTCTGGAAGATTAAATGGATAAGGATAAATTACAAGCCTTGGATTAATTAGTCAATCAATGGCCAAGATGAAAGGGACGTTGTAAGAATTTCAGAGCCATATCAAATGGAATTAAATCATTGGTTGTGATTGGTATCACGATGACATCGATGATGTCAAGACGGGTACAACAGAGAGGAATTTCAGAATATTCGAGAAAATCCTATAACGGTTGTATTTGAAATTCAAATTCAAATCACAAGATCTACACCTATAAATAGAGGACTCTCGATTTGATTGTAGAAATATACAACACTAAGGCAAACAACTAAGTTTTTGAGCTAGAAATCGATCAAAGTGCAATCTTACCCTGATGATATCAACAGAGCTTTAATTTACTAATCAAGGATTTTCTTCAAGTGTTTCTGCAATCAAGTTACACCCAGTATACACACTTGAAGACTACAAGTCTGTTGATCTTTTCATCCCGATCAAAAGCTTCTTTGAAAAGTCGAATCACTTTCTTGATTCAACCCTTTCTTTTCAAGAAGAACACGAAGACAGTGAAGCACTCTTTGAAGTGTCAAGGATCATTGTGTTTTGTGGTGTGAGTGGTGAAGAGGCAATTCTACCCTTCAAGGACCAAAGTGGAATACTTAGAGCAAACAATCCTACATGTTTCTAGTGTTCGGTTTGTGAAGCCATAGTCATTGGTCAAGGACAAACAGTTTAAGGATGTTGTAACAGCTATCTCAAAGTCTCTAGTGAATTTCCTCCAACATCACAGGAGAAGAGTGGGCTGACATGATTACACCACCTGGAACCACTATAAAACTTGCCTACTTTACTTTACTGCATTTACTTTCTACAATTTACTTAATCTACTTAATTATCACATCAATCTACTGAACTAGCTGTTGAATCGCACTACCTGCACTACTGAGTATCCAATACTGAGTATCATCTTTAAAACAACAAGTAACAAGGCTTAATCTAATATATTCCGCCGCAACAAATTCAATAGCTTCAATAGTCAGTAGACTGCTGAAGGTCAGCAGACTATTGACCCTGCTGAGTTTGTAAAACTCCAAAAAGTTTTTAAGTGTTAAGTTTATTCACCCCCCCCCCCTCTCTAAACTTAAACAAAGCCTTTTAAAGGGACCAACAGTTTATGAACCAGATTTTTCGAACCGATGCATCTGTTGCCATTTTCGAACAAGCACAGAGCTTCAGGTCCGAACTCATGCTTATGTTCAGCATTCGAACTGAATTGAACATTTCTGTTTGATTTAATTCAGAAAATCCAATGTTGACTTGGCCTAAAAATATTAATGCCAGGCTGAGCCAAGCCCAATGCCCAACCACGAACCACAAGCCCGAAACCGAGCCAAGCCGGCCTGACGGCGGCGACGGAGCGCGTGTGTGTGTTCTGAATCAACAAGCATCTACGTCTTCCTTCCTTAAGAAAATTCTCTTGCCCCTTGGGGCTTGCCTCTAACTCTAACTCTCCGCCTTATATGTAGAGAAATTTAAAGCTAAGTTTCTTGTGTGAGACAAATCAACACACATTGTTCATTAACACTCCACACATCTTACTCTATGTTTAGGCATTAGTTTCACATTCACGATATCGGAATCGAGTGATTCAAAAGCCTAACATCAACTACTATCTTAGTAGCTTCCAAAAATGTTTTTAGCTCCCAAAATTCATTCCAATCCGGGCCTAAAGTTGACTATTCGTCACTTACACTTAAACTCATTTCGGAGCTAAAACACCATAAAGTTCCAACAGAGCATAGAATTTCAATGAAATTTATTTTGAAAATTTGGAAGGAACAATATTTTACTATCGTTATTGACCAATGTGACTTCTAAGTGACTATCAAATCTAAATCATTATGACCATAAAACAAGGTGAAATTTGGGTAGGCAAAAATTGAACGGTGAACAGTTACATTTGGACCAACGAAAAATACTTTAGACCAAATATATATACGAGAATACTTTGAGCTTTGAAGTTGTCCTATAATCTATCGTGATGAAGACAGTGGTAGCCGAAACCGAAACCTCAGCCGACAACCGAGAATATCCATTCATCAAGACGTTGCCAGCAAATGTGTTTGACCAGCACTTGGAAAATATGGGCCTTAAGGACATGCCACACCTACTTCTGGAGGAAGTTGAAGATGCTAATAGTTAGTAGGGTAATTTATTGGTATGGTTATATCAGTGGTCGTTCGGTAGCTCTTATGAATAGTGGAGTAAAGTTGATCTATATTCTTAAATAGTGTAGTCTTGGCTCTATGGTGATATGACGAAAAGATTAATAAAACGGATGATTCGACTTAAGTTTTGTCAGTCGTTCGAATCATTGGATCTTTTGGATACATGACCATTGTCCACGGCTTTTCTCTTGTAATTCACATTAGTAGCACTCCTCGATAGTGGAAATTCGTTTTTTTATTTTTTATTTTTATCTAACGCACATCTATATGATAAATTGAAAGTTGGGTAAATGTGTTTTTCTTTATAAAAAAAAAAGTATAAAAGTGTAATTGATGAAAAATAGTTTTTCACAAGGAAAAAAGACAGTCATGATTTATATATGAAATAACAAAAATTATGGAGAAATGATTTTTTTGATTAAATGACTTATAAGTGGCAATTAGAAATTAATAAGGAATTTGTTTCCTACCTTGACTAATTTCTTAATATGATTAATAAGACTTTTTTTTTGGCCAAAAGTGTGCTACCTATTAAGTAAGAAAAAGCCTAATGTGTATTTTCTAAGGATTTAAAAAACCTAAATGTGCTTGGTGGCCTATATAAGAGAATTAAGTGTACTTAAGGATAAAGATCCTTCCTGACGCACTAATAAACTCTATAGAATGATAGCATCCTACAAGAGTTAAGTCCTGATCTTCAACTCTTTTTCGGGCTCCGTTGTAGAGAAGTATTTTGGGGAAACATAGATCTGGACACTTCCTCTTCATGGTGCTAAATCGTTTTTTGAGCTAGGCCGGACCGATATGTAGTTTTTGTCTTTACTTTTGTACGTGTTTGATGTAAAGACCGGTGCGACGAGCCTATGTTATTTTTCGTATCATCCTCCCCGTTTGTGCACTGTATTAATTTTATTATAATTTAATAATATTGAACGTAAGATGCAATATTGGGGCCATGGAAAACAATTACAAAACTCGAGGTTGACAGACAAAGAGTCCCCAACGGTTTCATCGGTTTCCATTTGAAGTCCATGATCTCCTTGGTAACTGTTTATGCATTTAATTATTTATCTTACGATTTTTTTTTTTGTTATCGACTTTTGTAAATTGATGCAGGTAATGAATTGTTATGTGCATAGATGCAAAAGAAGAGACCGACCTAATAAATTAAATAATTGAATACTAAACAAGAAATTACTGTATGTTATGAAATAATATCATTGATGGATTATCTATTATTCTGATTGATTTAAGTAGATTTGTGATTAATTCAGATTATTGTGTTCACATTGTAATCTCTACTATAAATACCCCTTTATATCATTGGAATAAGATACAAGCAATTTTCCTTTCTTCTATAATTGTATTTCCTCTTGTTCTTCCTCCATTATCTTCTTAGTTTTATAACACGTTATCAGCACGAGTCTCTACATGTCATGTACAAAATTTCCAAAGTCCCATTAACACTTTTCAACCCACCCAATGACGATCTTATCACCGGTGAGAAGTGTTGGATTTGTAAAGCTTCTAATTTGATTTATTGACCAATGGGTGAAGCTACTCTTGACCACCAGCTTTTGCATATAATCAGATATATGTCCATCAATCCACGGAAGGGAAGCACTCTTAATACTGATTTTCATATTTATTCTTATTTGTTTTAATATTGTAGTATCAATAACCGATATTGGTGCTTTTGATGGATGACCGACACAACAGCTCTTGTTGGGCATATGATGGCTTTGATAAAGAAAATAAATAAATTTCCTGATCTTTTCATACTTAGATTTATTAAATTTTGTTTTGTTATACCTTTCAATATATTAATTATGTTGTTCAGATCAAAGATTTGCAGGAGAGAAGATGCATCAATGAAGAAATATTTCAAATTGTGGAATTTCTCACTTACGGAAGAATGTTTGAATCTGGAAAATGGTTCAGTACTGAATGTCTAAGGGAAACCATTGACGGGTATGTTTAGTCCGAAAAGGAATGTTTGAGGTAAAATATTGAAATCTTCTGTCATTTCAATTTATTTTACAATGTTCAATAGTATTATACAAATTGTATTATTCTATATGATATTGATGTAACATGACACAGTATTATTACTTGATCTAATAATCTTGATTACATCAATATAATGATGGATCTAGTAAAATTATGCTTTATATCCATAAGTTGGATGAGGCTTTTAGAGGCTGAATTATCTAAGACAAAATTATTTTGTCATTAAGAGAAAAAATTTATGATCATGTGAAGAGGATCAATATCCTAAACGAGCATATACATATATACGGACTTTATGTCCATAAGAACGGTATAAATCTCGTAAAAGTGAATATGAAATTCACATAAATGTACATGTCAAACGGTGACGAAAGTGAATATGAAATTCACATAAACAAATGTCAGACATGTCGAATACTAATATTCAGATATAATAAATTACTGAATATATCATGAGAAGAAACAAAGTGATTTTTCAGAAGATCACGCCACATGTCAAAGTTAGTGGCGATTTCTAGAAATTGTTTATACGATGCATTCAAAATTAAGCATCGTTTATTAATAATTGTTTCTTGTCTTGGCCTTATTTTGATACGGCTAAAGTGTTTTGTGATATATATAGTAGCTTTGGAATTTTATTTTATCGATTGTGTATAATTGATACGTGTGACTAGTTTTCTTCAAAAAGGAAAAAGGGAAAATAATTGTATCATCATGTATTTTTGGTAAGTAAATCTTGTTATTTGACCACAATAATAATATATGATTCTCAATCGCTGGATTAATCAACGTGTATATTACTTTTGCAATCATATTCATATTAATTAAAGTCATTTTAAATAGTTAAAATTAAATAGATTGTATTTTACATGATTGTGTGCATAGTTGTGTTAATCACTTACATGGTGCACATATATGATCTTTATTTTGATACGACGTGATAATGTTTTATACGTTGCTTTATCATTTAGCAATATATTTCTCAGTATAAAGTTGATATGATATGAAAAATAAGAACATGATATTGTCATATCATTTAGCTAATTTGATTTATATTACCCATAACCTTACAATAATTGCATGATCATTGAGGCAATTAATGCATTCATTGAATTTTTGGAAACAGTATTTGCATTGATTTTAATAAATAAAATCATATTTGGCCAATGAAAAGATTTTATTTTGCATGATTATTGTAAGAGTAGTGATAATCATTAATGTGATTATTTATACTTATTTTTATTACAAAATATTCAACCTGCGTTTTTAAAAAACGAATACCATGTATATGGTCTTTGATTGTAAGGCGCATTTGCTGTATGTTATTATCATATTCAAAATTTGTTGTCTTGTTGTGATAAGAATGAATATATATTATAGTACTTTATTGGTGAGTGAAATTATTCATAATGACTGATTCACGAATTGTAATACTGGATAATTGTCTATCGGATACACTAGCATTTACAATATCAATTTGATTTGCTTGAACTGATAAATAATGTCATCTTCTATTTAAAATAATTAATCATTGTAATTCATTTATATTATGTGACAATTGTTATATTTTGAAAAATTAATTGCTCATTTCGTTCTAAGGAAGAAATGGAGTCGGAACATGAGAGCAATTAAATTGCCTCGTCGATAGTGACACACACGTTATATTGAGAAACAAGTTCTCAAAAGAATTAATGAGAGATGCAAATGGTGATGCAAATGGTAATGCAACATTCAAGTGCTGTATTGAAACAAAATTGTTTGAAATAAAGCACTATACTCTCTCAAGTCTCGATTTTTTTGAGTAATATGGGTGTTATATCGAGATTGAAATATTTGCTTTATATACTATTTCCCGTTGAAATGTGTATAAACAATGTGTTTGAAAATAATGAGATATATCCATTCCACGAAGAGAATGTGACTGATACTACATGCATCATTTAAAACAATGATATATGTATCATATTACATGGGATGCATCACAATCATTATGTGAAATGAATGCGACAAAATTACGTATTTAAAATGCATATGGTGATTTTGATTATTGTGGTTATAACCATTCTTTATGTGAGAATCCCACTAGAATTGGGATGGTGATTCAAGAAAATTGGTATTACTCGATACATTGTATCCATAATTGTGAGAACGGATATAATATCTCCATATGAGACAAAATTTCTCCACAAATCGAAAAATATAAAAGAAGTTTGTTGATACCCGCATAAGAGGATCTCACATTAAAATGTTGAATCCGTCGCGGGTTATTGCAAATTTTCGATATATCGATTATGAAAAAATGTTGCCCGAGAATGAGGGGAGGAAAACCCAATATGAATTATATCTCGTGACAAACTTCGACATAAATAAACTATGAGTTCACATATCATTCAATGGTATCAAACCTATGAAGGGTAGCTTTTATGCACATTTTGCATACATCAAATATTTTCTGAGCAACATGGAGAAATGAACCAAAAGTTCAATATCTCGTTCGAGGGATTTCTCTACATATGATATGTAATTTGAACGATTCTTGAAGAATCTGAAATCACATAGTGGTATATAAAGCGTCAGAGAGATAATATTTTCAAAAATCTCATGAACGAGATATTTAATGAAACCACTATGTTTTAAATGTGTAAATCGCTTGAAGCGAATAAAAGAGCATCAAGGTATAGCTCGGTGCAACATGTTTGATGAAGATCGATTCTCGGCATTAGGGGGAGATAAAGAAAACCCCATGATGAATAAAAGAATGCCGATAAACTTTCACAACATAAACGATCTTCCACGCATCAGTTTAACTGATTCGCGAAAATAATTTACTTGTAGTATTTAACAAGTAATCCGCCAGATGCCGTTATTGAAATTAAATGAGTGACTATTTATAAAGGCACCAACAATATGATTGATGATATTTTCATGCGTAAGCGTAGAATACCGATCGGTGTAAAGATAAATATCCGCGGAAAATAGATTCATATTCGACCACTCATGAAATCTCTTAAAGAGATCCGTCTTCAAGACTAAAACCCCAAAATAAAATTGCACGTCACGATGATGATTAAATATTGGGGTATGGAACAACCAATCCATACATTGATAAGGAATTGGTTTATGCTAATATCAAATTAGCAATGAATTTTATGGGAGAAATTATAATAAAATATAATAGTCGTCGACGACATATTTGCCTCTTTAATTGCTATTATTATATACGGATCCGAAGATTTAAGTCATTCGCAGAGTGCCATAAACACTCGGACTAGGTAAAAATGAAATAAGCAATTGAGGTTGAGTTTGAATTGGAAATATTTGTTTGTTAATGATCAAATATATTCTCCCATTATAGATAATATAATGTTCCGCTAACTAATATATCTCGGCAAAAGTAACTTTATGTCATGACGGTATATTTACGGGTCGTTAGACATTAATATTGATATGAAAATCCTTGGTGGATTTGAAATGAATTAATATGACAATCGCAACATGCATATGGTTAAGGTCGTTATCATTCATGTTGAATGTAGTATGACCAGTTGAGTAGATTCCTATTGAGAAAGGAATATGTAAGTAATGCATGGTTAATGTCATAAATTTTAAGGAATTACGATGCATGATAGTGGAAATATATGCATGCAAATTTCGATTATATTACTTCCCCCATTATTTAGCTGATTACAGTGTTGATTGTGTTGCATGTGTTGCACAAGTGAGTAGTGGGAATGACACTTATTAGCCCCTACATTTGACTATCCAATAAACTCTAAAAGAGAGTGATATGAAAAAGTACGCTCAAGTGACAATCTAATAGATTTGTTCACTAAGATTATTCCTACATCGGTTTTGGATAATAAGAGTTTATAATAATGGAATGCGTACATTTGAAAGATAGTTGTCGTCAGGAAGAGCGACAACTTCAAAACTTTTGTGTGGATTTGGTCTTAAAACCAATGATTGTACTCTTTTTCCCTTTAACCAAGTTTTTCCCAAAGGGTTTTCTTAGTTAAAGGTTTTTAATGAGGCAGTCATTGCTACACATAGAAACGCATATGTCATGAATTATTTACCTTGTCTAGTTTTTTTTCCCACTGGGTTTTTCTAACAAAGTTAATAGTACATGACATATACGTTATGCAACTACGATCGAGACAATCAATTCTACCATTTATTCATTGAGACATTGTCTAGATGAGAATGAAAATCATTTAACTGCACTATATGAAGACAATGCATCTTGCATATCTCAATTGAATTGGGCTATATTAATGGGGATAGAACAAAACATATTTCGCCCAAATTCTTCTTTACTCATGATTTGCAAAAGAATGAGGAGATTGATGTGCCACAGATCCGGTCAACCGATAATCCGGCAGACTTATTTATCAAGACAGTGTCGACTGCAACATTTGAAAGACCATTGAAGAGCATTGGGATGCAGCAATTGAAAGATCTAAATTGACACTTGGTTCAGGGGGAGTAAATCAAACAGATAAATATGTACTCTTTTTCCTTAACTAAGATTTTTCCCACCAGGTTTTCTTAGTAAGGTTTTAATGAGGCATATCATATCTGTTGTATGTTTAAATAATAGATATCCAAGGGGGAGTGTTATGAAATAATATCATTGATGGATTATCTATTATTCTGATTGATTTAAGTAGATTTGTGATTAATTCAGATTATTGTGTTCACATTGTAATCTCTACTATAAATACCCCTTTATATCATTGGAATAAGATACAAGCAATTTTCCTTTCTTCTATAATTGTATTTCCTCTTGTTCTTCCTCCATTATCTTCTTAGTTTTATAACACTGTATAAATTGAGTGTCTCTCAACATTATAACCACGGTAAAGAGTCATTTCTCGGATCCAACTCACTCATAGGCTCAAAGTTATTGTAAGATATGGTTAATTTCTCTTTTTATCTTAAAAATATTGTGTATAGTAATTATTTGACTAAAATATTATGGTGATTAGCCCTCGTCATGGCCGTTTAAATTTAAAGACAAAGGTTGACTACTGCAATTTGATATGCATGGTCAACTCATTAATTACTTTTATTTTTTCTTACACGGTTGTTAAGCTTTAGATTATTCGACATTATTATGTGATTGATAGGTGTAGTCAACTCCCAATCCCAACTTATTATTATTATTTTCATCTTATATATAATATAGTCTTTAGTACTTACTGTACTTTCCAAAATTTCAAATCTTCATTAACCGCCATTTAATTTAATTTACAATGTTTCGTTTTTTTCTTCTTGTCTTCTCTTTCTGCGTCTTCAATCCCCTTCTTTTTGCTGCATCAGAATCAGATTCAAAAATTTACGACGATTTCGCAACTTGTTTAGCAAAAAACTCCATCCCAAGTAACGAAATCTCTAAAATTCTTTATGGTCAGACAAATACATCCTATTCCTCTGTTCTTGAAGCCTACATTCGAAACCGTAGGTTCAACACATCTTCAACTCCAAAACCTGTAATAATCGTCACACCACTTCAAGTTAACCATGTTCAAGTCACTGTTTCTTGCACAAAATCTCTGGGTTTATGGCTCAAAATTCGTAGCGGCGGCCATGATTACGAGGGCCTTTCATATGTTGCGGAATCTGCGTTTGTGATTCTTGATATGTTTAATCTCCGAGCAATCACCGTCGATATCCCGACTGAAAGAGCTTGGGTTCAAGCCGGAGCGACACTCGGTGAACTATATTACCGGATTCAAGAAAAGAGTCAGGTTTATGGTTTTCCCGCCGGAGTTTGTCCCACCGTCGGTGTGGGAGGTCATATAAGTGGTGGTGGTTATGGTGCTATGTTGAGACGTTACGGGTTAGCCGTAGATAATGTTCTTGATGCACAGATTGTTGATGTTAATGGCCGGGTTTTGGATCGGGCCGCTATGGGTGAAGATCTTTTTTGGGCGATTAGAGGCGGTGGGGGAGCGAGTTTTGGAATTGTCCTAGCTTATAAATTGAAGCTTGTCCGAGTACCTGAAATCGTGACCGTTTTTCGAGTTTTCAAAACATTGGATCAAAATGCAACAGATATCCTTTATAGATGGCAACAAATTGTTCCTCAAATGGATAACAATCTATTCATTCGAATTCTTTTGCAGCCGATTACAGGAAATGTGCAGAATCAGAAAACCGTTAGAGCTATTTTTATAGCTTTATATCTTGGAGATTCCAATACGTTAATGTCTACGATGAATTCTGAATTCCCTGAACTTGGATTACTGAAAACAGATTGTTTGGAAATGAGTTGGATTAAATCAGTTCTTTGGTGGTCGAATTTCGATCAAAACGCATCTGTTGAAACACTCCTCAACAGGACTCCAGATTCAGTCAAATTCCTGAAAAGAAAATCGGATTATGTTGATACCCGATTTCAAAAGACGGGCTTAACTCAATTTTCAACAAACTCGCTCAACTTGGAAAGGTAGGGTTTGTATTCAATTCATACGGTGGACAAATGAGCCAAATACGAAACATCAACTCCATTTCCACATAGAGCGGTGAATTTTGTACAAGATTCAATATTACATTAGTTGGGACTGAAGATCAAGTTCGGAGACGGAATATATTGGGCAAACAAGAGAATTACGATTTCATGACGCCGTTTGTGACCAAAAATCCAAGACAAGCTTTTTGAATTACAGAGATCTTGATATCGGCACCACAGACAACGGAAAGAACACTTTTGTTGATGGGAAAGTTTATGGTCCTATGTATTTCAAAGGAAATTATGATAGATTGGTGAAAGTCAAAGCGGCCGTTGATCCGGAAAATTTCTTCAGAATGAAGCAGTATACCTCCTCAACCCGGTATCGTTCGATCTCGCCCCGGTTCTTAACAACCGGTTCTCGTGTTTGATAGAAGGAATATGCATTCAAAGTGTTCGACATCATGGCTAATTGTTGATACATTTAGGTTTTATTATTTGAATTGATGTAATCGTTATGCATACTATTGGAATTATAAATGAAGTTTGTTCGGCTTGCATTTATACAATGAATGTTTTTTCAGTCCCGGTATTTCTATTTAAAGTATTTATCTTGATGAAGACAGTGGTAGTCTAAAACCAACACCCTGACCGACAACCAGCAGATCCTCGCACCAAGACGTTGCCAAAGAAATGTGTTTGACTCCGCACTTGGAAAATATGGGCCTAGGGACATGCCACACCTACTTCCAGAGGAAGTTGGAGATGCTGATAGATAGTAGAGTTATAAGTTATTTAAAAGAGTTATAACTTGCTTGATTGCATAGAAATAAATGTCAATGCCCAAAAATTCATAAAGGTTCGTTATATAACCATAAACTCAATGCATGAGAGTTATGTATGAGGGGATTGAGTTTATGGTGTACTGCCTTAAATATTGAGTCCGAGGTGAATTGAATAAAGTTTATAATTGACCGGAGTTCATGATCTCACAGTCATACCACCATTAGTGTCCTAGAACACTCAGAGTGTGACCGTCTGATCCGGACTGTCGATGTTGGAGACCTCAGTGGCTGCACTTATAGGTGAAAGTGTTCTCGTAGGACTGGACCGATTCGATGTGATTATCTCTTACTAAGTTCGTAACGAGAAATTCTAGTTTAATCTATTGATGACCGTTTATGGAATGAATCTTAATCCTCATGTGATTATAGACTCGTGTTTTTTCAGGTGGTGGCGTTTGATTTTGCGGTACGGTTAGCTAAGTGGTGCTTTCCTCAATCTTGACCATTTTTGCACAACTCAAGGATTAATCGAAAACAACATCTCTGCTGAGAATAAATCTATTCTCTGCTGATGACAAGATTCTATAACCATTTACCCCATCACCATACCCCACAAACACTCCCTTCTTGGCTCTTGGTTCCGGTTTCCATTCACTGACATGATAGTAAATTGTGCTTCCAAAAACCCTTTGAACTGAGCAGTCAGCAGGCTTGCCTAACCACTGTTAGTAATACCATCCGCAACGGAAGCGATTTTATGGATCTAGATCTACATAATACACGTAATAAAATAACTAGATCTATTCTACAAGGGGGATGTAGAGCATACCTCTTGGATCTCAAAATCCAAGTTGAAGAACCGCAATTAGGAAGAACTTGTGAAGGTGTGAAGAGCACCACAGTCTTCCGATCGTGTGATCCAAGCAACTCCCGGTGGAAGGAATTCTCGACTCGAACCCTTCCGATATGCTACCCGGAAAAAATCTCCAAGATTTTTCCTCCTCTCCCTTGGCCGAAAATTCTTTGCTCCTTACTAAAAGGTGGGTGTCGAATTTTATTGTGTGTATTAAGGCTTGGGAGAACTCACTTTATATAGGAGAGTAAAACTTAGCCTCCAAGGATTTTTATTTATCAAACAAAATAAATCCTTTCAATAAAAGATAATTCCATAATATTCTAGAACAAATCTAGAATAATATTTATCTTTATTATTTACCATAAATATTTATCCAATAAATATTTTATGCACATGTCTTATTAATCACAAGAAAAGTAATTTCTTGTTCCAAAAATAAGAGGGGGCTTAAAATCATTAAATTGACCTAGTCAATATTAATTTTTCCATTACACAATAATTGGACCAAGATTATGGAAAATGTCTTTTCCACATATTTAATTATTTAGCCCAACTAATTTAACAGTCCACTAAACAATTAATTCACATATCATTTTAATAAAGTCCAACAAGAACTAAATTAATATTATTAAGATTCGACGTCCGAGAATAGCTATGCTATATTAGGAGGCACGTCGGGGACCATGGACTAATAATAATCGGCTCCGACAAATCAAATAAATAATTATAGAATAATTATATTCGATAAATCAATCATAGGAATATGCCACCATAATCCCGTTACCGCACTCCTCCGATTATAAGATTATATTTATCTACTCACGAGAATAATAATAAGCGTCCATTGATATAATCATTACATATGGATTAATCCTCCATAGATTATTCATTCTAAATCGAAATTACCGTTAACCCTTTTAGAACCTCTTATCCTTATTTACCATTAACCCCTAGTGATCAATTAATTCATACAACTCCTTTGGTAGCTAATCATTGTAATATGAACTCGCACGATCGATCGTTTCTAGGATTAACAAATAAAGAGGCTGTTTATCTACTTCCATAAATGGAAGGAATGGATTCCGTGATCTGTGATAACACAGACTATTCACTCAATCCAAGACAATGCCAAGATGGGGTAATTCGCACCACAGACTCGAGTGTAATCCTTAACCGTCAAGTCAAACTTCATACCGATTCAAGCAGCTTGATCGTGATCACCTCGGGATTAAGATATATCCATAAATATCATCATCCTTTGATTCGATAAGACTTTCGATTACGGAATTATATCGTGAACTCTAATCAAATCGGTCCAAATTTCTATATGATATATCTATCATATATAAATGCCCCATTAGGTTCTCTTAACCGAAAGTCCGGATAAGACAATCACACCTATTGTGTTCGGGCGCATTAATAGCACGTTAAAGGAGAGACCCGATACTCGATTAACTTCACTACGGGCTAATTGTATTTTAAGTACATCTTCACTAACTCAATCATCCCTGTGTATATACCATACACCGAGTTAAGTGATTACATAAACGATATACTTTAGGGTTTTTTCAGTAGTGTAAATACTATTGTCACATCGGTGAATATGAGAATAATAAATATGAATAATAACATCATTTCATTTATTAAATAAAACAATTACAAAATTGTCTTTCGGGCATCACACCTAACAACCATATCTAAATTGGTGTCTTGAGGTTGATCCTCGTGAGAGGACTCTGTTGATTAAGTAGCAAGATGTGCTTACTGACTCTCTTCCCAAAATCCGCTTGATAAACCAAAGATTAGAGAACATACATCTTGCCCTTTCCAGAACAGTTTGATTTAGCCTCTCAGCTACCCCATTCTGATGAGGAGTATTCTTGACTGTGTGATGTTTGGAAATACCCTCATTTCTGCAAAATTCATCAAACTCGCACAGTGTAATTTCGGACCATTATATGTATGAAGCCTCTTGATATTCTTCCCCAACTGATTTTCAATAGAGCCTTTCATTGCCTGAAGCTCTTGAATGCCTTACTTTTGTGTTTCATCAACACCACCCAAGTCATCCTTGAATAGTCATCTATGAATGACACAAAATATTTGTGACCACCCAATGACTCCACCTTTGATAGCCCCCAACAGTTAGAATGATTGTAATCAAATGATGACTTTGTGTTGTGTACCTATTTTGAGAACTTGCCCCTATGAAGCTTCCCAAACACACAATGCTCACAAAGGTCCAGATGCTTGACCTTACATCCCCCAAGAAGATCAATCTGAGAAAGGACATGCATCCCATTTTCACCCATGTGACCTAGTCTCATATTCCACAATTTTGTCAGGTGTGACTGGTGAACCTCAACAGATGCCAGAACAGCAGACCCTTATAGAATATACAAGGTCCCCTTCTTGACTCCCCCGAGAACCACAGCTGAGTTTTTGTAGACACCCAGCATTTCAATTTCACCTATGAAATTAAACCCCATGTTGTCCAAAGGACTAAGAGATACCAAATTCTCGGTCATCTGTGGAACATGTCTAACATTACTCAATGTACATAATATCTACCATCATTTGTCCTTAGCTGAACTGAGCCAATACCAACTACCTTGCTAACCTTTCTGTTGGCCACATAAATATGACCACCATCTATCTGCTAATAATATGAGAACCACTCCTTGTGAGGGAAAATATGATAGGATGCCCCAAAGTCCAGAATCCACACATCAACATGATGTGTTGTCTCTCCTGCCACAAGAACCATGTCCTCATCTGAGTCATGCTCACTTCCACAATGACTTTGCTAGATCTATTCTCCGATGTTTCTTCCTCTTTTGACAATTGGGCTTTCAATGTTCTTGCTCCTACAAAGAATTGCAAACATATAAGGACTTACGACCTTTGCACCCCGCTTCTTGGAATTCATCTTCCTAGGTCGCCCATGCTTTTTCCCACTATCGATGTCGACAATTAACCCAAAGACTTGAATGTCCGCCTCGCTACCTTATGTCTCGGCTCCATGGCATGCAAGGATGGCCTCACATACTCCAAAGCCATTGTATCCTTCCCAACTTTGAAGGAATATGCACAAAGTTCTCAAAGGAAGGTGGTAGTGATACCAGCAAAAAAAGAGCAGCATCATCATCCTCAATCTTCACATCAATATTCCTAATATTGTGTTTAGCTGATCTAGGTGATCCCTCAGTTGAGCCCCCTCATGCATCCTTAGGCTTAACAACCTCTGTTTCAGTAGCAACTTGTTGGTCAATGACGTAGTTGTTAGGTGTGATGCCCGAAAGACAATTTTGTAATTGTTTTATTTAATAAATGAAATGATATTATTATTCATATTTATTATTCTCATAATCACCGATGTGACAATAGTATTTACGCTACAGAAAACCCTAAGTATATCGTTTATGTAATCACTTAACTCAGTGTATGGGATATACACGGGAGGATTGAGTTAGTGAAGATGTACTTAAAATACAATTAGCCCGTAGTGAAGTTAATCGAGAGTATCGGGTCTCTCCTTTAACGTGCTATTAATGCGCCTTTAACACAATAGGTGTGATTGTCTTATCCGGACTTTCGGTTAAGAGAACCTAATGGGGCATTTATATATGATAGATATATCATATAGAATTTGGACCGATTTGATTAGAGTTCACGATATAATTCCGTAATCGAGAAGTCTTATCGAATCAATGGATGATCATATTTATGGATATATCTTAATCTCGAGGTGATCACACCAACCGCTTGAATCAAGATGAAGTTTGACTTGACGGTTAATGATTACACCGAGTCCGTGGTCCGAATTACCCCATCTTGGCATTGTATCGATTGAGTGAGTAGTCCGTGTTATCACAGATACGGAATCCATTCCTTCCATTTCGGAAGAAGAGAGAGATTCCTCCTTATTTGTTAATCCTAGAAACCGATCGATCCATGAGTTCATATTACATCGATTAGCTACCGGTGAGTTGTATGAATTAATTGATCACTAGGGGTTAATGCTAAATAAGGATAAGAGGTTCTAAAAAGGGTTAACGGTAACTTCCCGATTTAGAATGAACAATCTATGGAGGATTAATCCATATGTAATGATTATATCAATGGACGCTTATTATTATTCTCGTGAGGAGATAAATATAATCTCATAATCGAGGAGTGCAATCACGGGATTATGGTGGCATATTCTGTGATTGATTTATCGAATATAATTATTTCATCAAGAAGATAATTATTTATTTGATTTATCGGAGCCACCGATTATTAGTCCATGGTCCCCGACGTGCCTCCTAATATAAGCATAGCTATTCTCGGACGTCGAATCCTAATAATATTAATTTAGTTCTTGTTGGACTTTATTAAAACGATATGTGAATTAATTGTTTAGTGGACTATTAAATTAGTTGGGCTAAATAATTAAATATGTGGAAAAGACATTTTCCATAATCTTGGCCCAATTATTGTGTAATTAAGCAAAATTAATATTGACTAGGTCAATATTTGGTGTTTGCGCCCCATGCTCTTTTTGGAACAAGAAATTATTTTCTTGTGTGTTAATTAAGACATGTGCATAAAATATTTATTGGATAAATATTTATGGAAAGAAATAAAGATAAATATTATTCTAGATTTGTTCTAGAATATTATGGAATTATCTTTTATTTAATGGGATTATTATAATTGATTTTGTATTAATTATTAAATCATTGGAGGCTAAGTTTTACTCTCCTATATAAAGAGAGTTCTCCCAAGCTTTAGACACACAATAAAATTTCGACTTCCATCTCTTAGAGAGAGGAAGGAAATTTCGGCCAAGGGTAGTTGGGGAAAATCTTGAGATTTTCCGGTAGCATAACGGAAGGATTTGAGACGAGAATTTCCTTCCACCGGGAGTTGCTTGGATCACACGTACGGAAGATCGTGGTGCTCTTCACATCTACTTGCAATCTTCCTATTGCGGTTCTTCAACTTGGATTTTGAGATCCAAGAGGTATGATCTACAACCCCCTTGTAGATAGATCTAGTTATTTTATTACGTATAATTTATAGATCTAGATCCTTAAATCGCTTCCGTTGCGGATGGTATTACTAACAGTAGTCATATACAGGCTTTCAAGCTTTGACCATAACTTGGCAGCGGTGTCTTTCTCAACAACTTCTATGAAAGCATCATCAGACAAGCACAACATGATGGTTGAATGTGCTTTCTCCTCCAGACTGGCATAATTTGTTGCACTGGCATCCCTTTTATCAGATAAAAGAGTCCACAATGATTTGTCATAGATGAAATTGTTCCTTCCTCGTAAATATGTCTATCTTAACGCTCATTGTCGACATCCTTCTTGCTAAAGAAAAGATCTTTTGATCCTAAAATCCTTGCACCGGTCACCGGTCTTGGTGACGATCAATACCATTCAACTCGCAACTTCCTCGGAACCAACATTCGACACAAGTTTGTTAAAACAGATGAGGAACTTGTTACACAAGAAAGAACAAACATAGAAGCAATCAAACGTAAAAGATTAATGGCAAAGACAAAAATAATGGAAGCAAGAATAACACGGTGATTTAACGTGGTTTTGGCGTTGTGCCGACTACTCCACAGACATTAAAAGAGATATTTTACTATGCAGAGAAATACATGAGTTTTTCACACACTACATTGATTACAATCATTGGGTATATATAGCCTTGGAATTCTAACTCTAGCCGTCGTTATGACACTGTCGGAATTCCTATAAATGCCCTCAGATATGGACCCACTCAGTATGAATTCACCAAATGAAACTCAAGATCGCTTAACTTTCCAGACTTGTAACCATGCACAGTTGACAGTAACTAAGCAAAGATTCATAAATTAAAGAGACAAAGAAGTCACTGACTTCACCAGCTGACTCCCATAGACATGAACACTCTTGCTCAGCTAACCATCATTCTCAGCTGACAAACAGATTAGTTCCACCAAATTAAAGATCAAGTCACTTTGCTGACAGTTATGGAAATCAATAGTATTATAGCATCTATTCTGGCAACTGGGGAAATGATTTATCATAGTCAATACTTTTCTACTGATTGTATCTTTGTGCCACTAGTCTAGTCTTATCCTATTTATTTTACCAAACTCATTCATCTTATTTCTATACACTCAAGGTCTTACCTACAGGCAATGAGACAAGTTCCTAAACATTGAAAATTTATATCAGCCCCGTGCCCCCTTTAATGTTTTGGTGGTTTAATATAGCTCCATTTCTTATAAAAATAACATTTCTTACATATTTATATAAGTGTATACCTTTTTTTTTTTAACGACAAATGTAACTTTTATTAAAAAAACAGCAAGATGCTGAAACGTTACAACTGAAACACCAAACAGTGCACCTAAAACCCCAAAGAGTTCACAACGCCCAACCTACGCAAGAATCAAAGAGTCTACCCCATTACATTTTTTTAATTTTTCTTGAAAGAAGTCTACCCCAGTACATTACCCAACCAAAACCACTATGACACCCCAAATTTTCACACACCATTTTCACATGTTGCAACCCCGAACTGTTGTACGAGTTGAGTAACTGTAGAAATCGTAGAGCCTGGATCGAAATTTCTGCCACATCTCTTAGGTCGTCTAACGCTTGAAACCAATGATTTTTCAACGGAAAAATCATTTTCCAAGGCATTAAGATTTATCCATAGATTTATTCTTGTACTCGTCCTATACTTTGCATCGGTAAATGTCCCTTCTTTAACTTGGGTCAAACGAAGACCTCTTTGCAACCGGAATTTTTTTAGCAACCGATCTCTTGTTCCCGCCAAATGGGTCCGACCCAACATCCAAAGCCCGCCCAACACCCTTAACTTCAAAAGTTGGCCCAACACACTTTACTTCGCTTTTAGAATTTGAATTCAAAGAAAGTCAGCAAAAGTTCACCATGGAATCAGAATTAATTACTTTATTATTGGTACCACCAACTCCTTTTGCTACATTTTCCATGTCTCCATGTTATAAGTATATACTTAACGTTTACATTTAAAGACACACTAACATATTTATATTTTGATAAGGTTTACGTATAAAATATAATCACTATCTTTTTTTTTTTTCCATATAATATTGCATTGGAGACTTCGTCGATGAGATGAAAGACAATGATATTTAGACTAAATAAATAAAATAGATTGTAGGACGCAAGACTAAATCAACTTCTGCAAGTGGATTAACAATGGTTGATAATGTCAACTAATTCGAAAAGGAATAAATAGCGTTTTGAATTTGATGCCATTTGTTTAATGATTTTTTAATATATAATATTCATAATGTTTCCTCCTTACATTTTTACTCATCATCTATACATATTTTTTTGGGGCTTAAGGTTAAAAAGGGTGTTTGACCACAAATCTTGGGGATATAGTCTTTTTTGTTGAAATACAGAACAATATCTCTTTTGAAAGCCTCTAAATCTTTCGCGTTTTAGGTGTTTTTGAACCAAACTAAACCCTAATTGGGAAGGGAACCCTATATGATTTGAGGACCTTAAGATCGTGTAGCATTGTCAAAAAAATGGAGAAAATCGCGTAAAAAAACGGAAAAACACAAACAAGAGAATTTGTTGAAAAAAGGCTATATAGCCAATTCTCCCTATTTTTTTTTATTCTATTTTTATTACTTATCAAGTTATTATTGATTGATCCGGAGAATGAGTTTTTTTAGCGGTGGTTTAAAGGACAAAAAAAAAAAAAAAAAGAGGGAATCAAGACAGTGGAATATAAATTGGGTGATAAAGACAAATTCATTGTTAATAACCCCAAATATATTGTTTGATGCAGTGGAACATGCCTCAAATCCAATATTTTACTATTTCACTGTTTATGAAGAAATTGAAACAATTTGAAACAGTTCTTCATACAAACTGATGAAGAACACAAGAACAAATTTGAAAAATAAAAATGCGGGAAAGCGGAAACAAAATTAGAATTTGTGATTTCATTGATTCTCAAAAGTTGAAGTTGCAGAAATGCTTCCACTAGTATATATAGTTGTAGTCTAACTTAACTACATGGAAAGCGGTTACAACTAACTTAATTGACTACAACCACTTCCAACCGTTTTAGGTTGAAAGTGTTCGACGTCATGTTGCTAAGAAGTTGTTGATGAGTGTTCAAAGACTGCGATGTCGTCGTCACGAACAAGTTCAAGACTCCTTGAATAAACATTCATTTCACCCCCTCAAGCCGGACTATGAGTAGAAAAAATGTTTGAAATAGACAACTTGCTTAAGATGTGTTTGAATATAGGTCCATCTAATACTTTTGTTAGTATGTCAGCAAGATGGTTATGTGTTGAAACAGACAAGAGCTTAACTAGGCCGGATTGGACCTTTTCTCTCACCACATGACAATCAATTTCTATGTGTTTTGTCCTCTCATGAAAAACTGGATTGTGAGCTATGTGCATTGCACTCTCATTATCCTGAGAACATAGGTATTGGAGTAGAATCAAATCTGTAAGTCTTGAAGGATATAAAACAACCATTGTAACTCACACACTCCTAATGCCATGGCTCAGATTCACCTCTTTGAACTCCTACAAACAGTTGGTTGTTTCTTGGATTTTCAAGAGACAATGGCAGATCCCAAAACACGCAAGAACTGTTATAGATTTTCTTGTACCCCCTCAATCAGAGTCAGTAAAAGCTGTGAGTTTGAGATCATTTTTGCTAGGAAAGAATAGACATTGAGCTGGTGCTGCTTTAATATACCGTAAAAGTCTATTAGCAGCTTGTAAGTGATTTATGGTAGGAGCAGCTAAGAACTGACTTAAGCGGTGGACAAAGAAATGATAGATCCAGTCTGGAAATAGTTAAGTAGAGGAGCTTTCCAATTAGGCTTCTATATATTGTATTATCCGGTAAAACTCGAATCACCATTTTGTAGGTGTGCCTTACTTTGCATAGGTGTCTTTGCAGTGTTTGCATCCTGCAAAACCATATTCTTGGGAGATTCAAAGGCATATTTCCTCCGGCGCATGTAAATACCCTTTTGTGATCTTGCTACTTCTAGACCTAGAAAATACTTGAGCTCTCCTAGATTTTTTATTTGAAACATATCATGTAAGTAGGACTTCAGTTCAGTGATCAGTTTCATGTCATCACCGGCCAAAACAATATCATCTACATAAACTAATGCTGCAATAAAAGAAGTAGAAGTTTGCTTGGTGAATAGCTGTAGTCATGCTTGGATTGCTTGTATCCTAGATTATGTAGGGCTTCTGTTAGTTTTCAATTCCATTGCCTACTTGCCTGCTTGAGGCCATAAAGGGATTTGATTAGTTTGCAAACTTTTCCTTTTGGAGCCTCAAAACCATGTGGAAGCCTCATATATACTTCTTCTGTTAAATCACCATGTAAGAATGCACTATTGACATCAAGTTGATGTAAGCGGAGACCTTTTGCAGCTGCTATGGCAAGTAACACCCTCACTGTATTCATTTTTGCTACTTGGGAAAATGTTTCCTCATAGTATGTTTGTGTGTATCCTTTAGCAACTAGCCTTGCCTTGTATATCTCAATTGAACCATCAGCCTTGTACTTGACCTTGTACACCTATTTACACCCTATTGGCTTGTTTCCTAGGGGTAAATCAACAATCTTTCATGTATTAGTGCTGACTAAAGCATCTATCTCCTTTTGCATGGCTTCTTGTCATTCTTTATGTTGTATAGCTTAATTATATGTTGAAGGTTCTGTCACTTTATCTACCGCCATGACAAAAGATCTGTAATGTTCTGAAATATTATGAAGACTGGTAGCAGAATTCAAAAGATGAGGAGTTGTTTGAGAGGCCTGATTGCAAATGTATTCATGTGAGAAGGAAGGAGGCCTTTTGTCTCTACTGGATCTCTTGACATTTGTTGCTTGTTGTGGATGGTAAGTGCCTGTAAAAATAGAAGAGTCCTCCCCAGACTGTATAGGATCATCTGCTGAACCCTGTATAGGATCATCTGCTGGACCTTCATCGGCATGATTTGTTACTGGAGGGACAGAATTTGGAGGAAAAAGGTAATCATTAGACACAGAAGGTATAGGAAAAGACTATGTGGTCTGTGACTGTGTATTGTGTAGATTAATATATGGAAAATGATGTTCATGAAATACAATATTTCTAGAAACAAACACTTCATGTATGGATACATCTATCAGTGTGTATCCTTTTTTAGGATCAGCATGTCCTAAGTTAGCACATGTCCTTGCCCCGGCATCAAACTTAGTTCTAGTAGCAGGTAAAGTAGAAGAAAAAACCAAGAAGCCAAACACTTTTAAAACTTCATATTAGGTTGTCTATTATGGAGAATAAGAAAAGGATTTTTATTATCAATAATAGGAGAAGGTAGCATGTTGATGAGTTTAACTGCATGGAGAACATAATATCCCCATAAATTATAGGCAGTCCAAATTGAAACTTCAGAGCCTTAGCAACATTCATGATATGTTGATGTTTCCTCTCCACAACACCATTTTGTTGTGGAGTGTCAACACAACTTGTTTCATGAATAATGCCTTTTGCATTATAAAACTCATAATATTTAAACTCTTGGCCATTATCAGTTCTAATGGTCTTGATGGACTTTTGAAAGTGATTAAGAGCATACTGATAAAAAGCAGAAATAACATTTCTTACTTCATCTTTGGACCTCAAGAGGTATATCCAGGTATATCTACTAAAATCATCAACAATAGTTAATAAATATGATTGACCATGGATAGTTTGGTGTCTTTAAGGACCCCAAATATCCATGTGTACTAGATCAAACACAGAATCAACAACAAAACTGCTTAATGGAAAAGGTAATTTCTTCTGTTTTGTTAGATGGCACACATACATAATGCATGAATCTTTAGGTTTTGGAATCTTATTACATGTATTATGCAAAGAAAAGAATTCTATTGCTAGATAAATGCCCTAATTTATAATGCCATAACATGTCATCTTCTATTTTGCTTGATAAAGGAGATTGAGAGCATGTAGCGGACAACACAGTGGAAGAAGAATAGTCTGCATGCAGTACATATAGCCATTTATCCTTCTTAGCTAATCCAATCATCTTCCCATTGGACTTGTCATGTATTAAACACTTATCAGTAATGAAAGTGATGAAACATTTGAATTATTTGTCAGTCTAGTAATAGAAATTAGGTTATATTTGAACCCTGGTACACATAAAACAGGAGATAATATGTGGTGATCATTTATCCTAACTTTTCCTATAAAAGTGATAGGGATGTGTGCACCATTAGGTAAAGTGGCATATAAGCCTTTAACATGTTGCTTGGTAAAGCACAAGTCGCTATCAAAAACAATATGGTCTCGTGGCTTTGAATCCACAATCCAACAGTGAATAGACAGACATTGAACCTTAGCAGAGTCTGGTTTAAAATTTGTAGTAAATGCAGTGACTTGATTCACCATAGGTTGAGCCGAATCTTTCTTATTCACATCCATGATTTTCATTAACTGGGCTACTTGATCTTGTAACTGACTGATTTGGCTTTGCTGATTTGAATTTGAGGCAGAATCTGAGATGAAATCCTGACCATCTTCTTGACTAACCATGTTGATTCAACAGTGTGGCCATTATATCCACAAAAGGAGCATTGAACTTTCTTGCTGCTGGTGTTTGTCCTGTTATTTCCTTGATTTCCAGATTGATTTTGATATCTTTGCTAATTAGAAAATGACTGATAGCCTGTGTTATTTTGTCCTTGTACTTGATTAACAAAAGTTGTGGCATCTGATCCTTGTGGATGTCTCAATGCATATTCGTCTTGCCTTTCAAACTTGATGGCCATAGCAAAGGCTTGCTTCAAACTAGGCAAAGGAGTCAGCAAATAAACTTGTGATCTAACAGGTGAAACTGTCATTGAGTCCTTTCATGAATCTGATAACATGATCAGCCTCTATGAAGCTAATCATCTTGGCCCTAATATTACAGGCACAAGGATGTCCACAATCACAATGTGGAACAAGTATCAGTATTTCTATTTCATCCCACATTTCTTTCTTGTAAAATAAGTAGTGACTGACATTGAACCTGTTTGATCAAATTAACCTCTTCAACCAAATCTGACACCCTAAATAGTCTACATTTGAAAATATGTCTTCCAATTCTAACCACATATCTCAAGAAGACTTAATCCACATGACACTCGGTGCTATATCAGGAATGACAGACTTGAAATCCAGGTAAGAACATTAGTATTACATTGACTCCAAATCCCATATAGCTCATCGTTCATATCAGGTTTCTTGATCGTACCATCAATAAAACCTAACTTGCTTTAGTTTCAAGCATCATAGTCATAGAACGAGCCCATGAATGGTAATTTCTAGCATCAAGAGGTGGAGAAACCAAGGGAATAGAAGGATTTTCACTAGGATGTATATAATATTGATTGGAGGTACTTACTACAAGACCAGTACCTTCAAGATTGGCCCCATCACCCTCTCGACTTGTTGTTGATCGATTTGCCATGATGAAAAACAATCAAAATTGACAAGAATGCTATCGTAACACTCTCAAGGCTTTGAAAAAAAAACTGGAAACAAGATGATCTTCGATCCTTAAGTTGATCTTCGATCGTCTTCAAGAACTAGCAATAAAACTTTCAGAAACGATTCCCGATCCTTTCAAGAATCAACACAGAATTACACGAACGGAAGTTACGCTTTGATACCATGAAGAAATTGAAACAATTCGAAGCTGTTCTACATACAAACTGATGAAGAACACAAGAACAAATTTGAAAAATAAAAATGCGGGAAAGCGGAAACGAAATTAGAATTTGTGATTTCATTGATTCTCAAAAGTTGAAGTTACAGAAATGCTTCCACTAGTATATATAGTTGTATTGTCTAACTTAACTACGTGGAAAGCGGTTACAACTAACTTAATTGACTTCAACCACTTCCAACCGTTTTAGGTTGAAAGTGTTCGACGTCATGTTGTAAGAAGCTATCTGCTGATGAGTGTTTAGCACCTTACTGAATAAACATTCATTTCAGTTTATGTGTTTTTTTTTAACAAAAATGACCTAAAAAATAAGGTTGAAAAAAATATCAAATGAGATGTCTAAATAAAGAAGACGAAAAAAATTAAAAATCTAATAAAAGAATTATCATATTTTGACAATCAGATCAAAATATTTATTCATTTTTGTAGTAGAATACGAGCAAAATTTAAATAACAATGTGATCGAATAACGACGTGTCCTTTTTACCCAATAAAATTGGGTGTATACGTATGGTTTTTTATTTATTTATTAACCTGATGCTCAAACTCTAGTAGTTCGAGTGATTGTGCTTTCTGAATAAAAGATTTATACTACCACATGGCTGAACGAATTCAACCCTTGCGGCAAGTAACATACATCATCTATGTATCAGTTGAATTCATCTGTTTGCGGTAGAGTTGATTTGCCGAAGTTGGCCATGCATATGCAGGGGCGGATTTATAGAGGGGCAGGGGGGCGTGTGCCTCTTAAACTCTTCCAGAAATTACTAAAATAAATTTTCTTACTCTGTAATATGTTGCAATTGATGTAATATATATTATATGTTTCTTACAAAGCACATTCAATGTATCTGGTGTAGTGGTCCAGTGTTGATAGTGGAGGCGGAAGGTTGTGGGTTCGAATCCTCCTTCATTCTTATTTTTAAGATTTTTATTTTTTATTTTACTCAAAAAGTTTACTATATTAAATTCCAAATTTTCATTTTTTACTCAAAATTTCAACACTTCTTTTCCCAAGTTTACCATATTAAACTTCAGATTTTTAATTTTTTTTTACTCAAAGTTTCAACACTTATTTTCTCAAGATTTCGAACATTTTAAAAGATAATTGATATGATAATCCGAAAATTTGTAAACTTATTTACTTTGTTAATCTTTAGATTGTTTTTTTATCACAATTATTAATATGAAAAACAATATAGTCTAATGTCTTTTATAATATAAACCCACAACAACTTTCACATTTGTATATTACTAAAAAAACTTTCACATCTGTATAAACCTACAACAAATTTCTTATATGTATCTACGGAAAAAATAATTAAACACTTTTTCCACGACAATTAATTTTTAGAATTCCGCCCCCCTAAACTATAATCCTGGCTCCGCCCCTGTGCATATGGGTATATCAATTTCCATCACAGATTTAAGAAATAATGTGTAACTAGATGTCGGCTACGTGCTATGCACGTTTTGGCCCTCGTTTAGGTTTGTTGTGTTTGTTAGAAACGTGTGTGGTAGTGAATTGTGTTAAAGAGTTATTTTTGCGAACAAGCATATACATTGTTGAAGAGTTATGTAGTTACAAAGTTGTAGCAAAATAGTTAAACAGTTTTAGCAAAATAGTTACATATTTTTCTTGGGGTTTGTTACTTCGTGAATGGAGCAAAATAGTTAGTGCTGTTACATGAGAATAGGAGGTAGGTACTTAGCTAGTATTTGTTACAAAGACAAAATGGGAGCAAAATGGTTAGTACTTGTTGGTTAGTCTATTTCAGGGGCTTTGAGCTTAAGTTTTTTCATGGACCTGGAGATTGTGTCGATGTTGAGGTGTTGTCGGTGGTGTGAGTGGTCTTGCTTATGCCTGTTGTGTGTCGTGAATCTTTGGCGGTTGGGTTAGTTAGTGATGCATGTGCTTGGTTGTAGGTTCTTCGGCGTAAATTTCTTTGTGCTTTTGACTTGCATTTGTTTCACCTAGGCAATTGAATTTAGAGGATTAGGGTAGCTGTGTTTGCAGATAGTGAGTGGCAGTTTATTTAGGGAGAAAGGTGATCGGCCTTTTCTAAGTGTCCAATCTCACCGGCAGTGTACCGGGTCAACTGTAGCCTAGAATTGGTGAGTCAAGGTCGTATCCCACAGGGAATCTGGTCGAGTACTGATGACGGTCAAGTTATAAAAATAACTCGATACCTAAATAACCTACTAGCAAGAGAACTAGGTTCAATCGTAGTATATCTAGATAGAGTCGAGGTCGATCCCACGAGACTCGGCTTAAACAAGTACAACGTTATTAAACTAAAAATAGATTAAAAGGGCGGTCTCCACCAACAATAACGTAAAAATAAAGGTTGACACGATAGAAAACACAAAGACTAACAATACGATGAAAGAGACACTAAAACACTTATTTTTATGGTTTTATAAGACTCTAACAAACGGTATTGATTACGCTAGTAGTAATTACTCCCCATATATGTATATCTAAACCGAGACAGTAAAAGACATTAAGGTTGATTATATTTTGGCTACGGAGCCATCCCCTAAATCGGATCTAATTCGTGAACGGATAAAAGATCCCTATGCTTAATTACTTAATCCTTCCTTGGACAGATAGAACATCATATAACAAGCATGCTATACCAAACTAGGGATGCCGATCTAAAATCGCCACCTCGTTTCTCAGCAACCACCGTGGACGGGTTGGCACACCTCCTAAACGATCGGCTAACTAATGTCCTATTTAACATGGCAATTTTCACAATATATCATATTAATTTACGAGAACGATGTAACAAATTGGCCGATCTATTACATGTTTATATGAAAAATGTAAAGCACGACGTAGTCAAGTCGCTCACGTAAAATTACTAGAATCTTGATGGCTAGATCTAACCATATAGACCGTGGTAGATCTAGACCGGTGACTCTAGAATTTGCTCAAAACGCCTTTCAGACGGCTTAGATCTACATGAATATGGGTTTGTTAATTAACTACATCACTAAATCAATACACAAACGACTACTCCATAACTAAATAAAATAGATCTACTTAATAAAAACGACATATTTGGATAGACATTACCTCGTGAGACGGAGGGTCCTCCAATCCTTCAATGCAACTCTAATCGATGAATCCATCGCCTCCGTGATGAAGAAACATAATATAAAATAAAAAGAACTATATTGATAAACTAAAAGTATTGTAATATTGTGTTTCTAGAGTGTATATGGTGTCTAAATGGCATGTAATACATGCCTTTATTTATAGGGTTCAAGCTAACTAAGAGATATACTTCAAAATATCAAAATAAATAAGAGATAACTCCCGCCGATCTTGTAAAAATAAGGTGCGCCCCCCCTAAATGCGTGTGGAAGTTGGCGCCACTCTCTGATTGGTTTGCCGGCTTTTGTCATGCTTATCCGATCTTTTCGTGCTTATCCGATATTTTTATCAATGCATCTTGGATTTATCTTGAGATTTAATCCTTCCATTTGTATTTATCCTCCATAATTATCTCAATCTGCAAAATAGATATTTATCCCAAAATAAATCATATTTAAATAAAACGGATAAATATAATAAAACGGATAATTACCGATTTATATAATAAAAATGGATAAACACCAAATTATATCTTAATAATGGATAAATACCAAATTATATTTTATAAATCACAAAACATTAAATAATCCATATAAACATGTGATTTAATATAAAATACATATTATTAATCTCGATTTAAGGTCTACGTTGATGACTTTTACGGGTATAATTTGACCGTCATCAACTACTCCCCACTTAGACTTTGATCGTCCCAACAAAGCATCAATAAGTCATTCCCAAGATAACATTTCCCGTGGTCAAATCATACTTACACAAGAAACTCGCGCCAACTCATACCAACTATGCTCATAAGGTACCCATTATTCACTACTCGCTATGAATCAAGTGATGTGTGCATGTGCATTTGGTTTTATCTATTCGTGGCAAGATTAAAGTTTATGCTAACTTTGCAATCTCAACCTACCAACATCAAGATTCCCACTTCTTAAGCCTCGCAATGGGTAAAGACATGGTGCAATAAGCAAGAGCGTCATCCATACAGCTTTTTGGACTTGAGACCGAGAAAGATACTCAAGCCTCTTAAAATTGAATTTTTTTTTCATTTTCATCATTTCAAACTTTACCACTTCTCAAGAAAGAAACTTGCTTTAAAAGTAAAGTATGCATTGCAAGAATCCTCCTCTCACGGATTAGTGGAAGCATTGAATATTACCACAAGCGCGGGCTACTTTGGTAATGTTACTACAAGCCCAAATGTTTAACATTTTGTCAAAACACGATAATTCTCAAGCTTATTACTCCGCTTTGATGGCCGTAAGATAGAATACATCGCAGATAAATATCGACACTAAGTCCGCATAACCAATCATCTATGTAATGTACACATAATTCTTCTTAGGTATTATAATTTGCGCGGTATAATTCGATTCACACACTGAGTAATCGAATAATAAATAACTACTTGCAATAGTTGGCATGAATATCCTTAAATTTACATTCACATAAGTATAAAATGATCATGTAATCATGCAACCTGGTTCATTCCCTATCAATTCTATGTATAAGAACTCACAATTCTAAGGGTACGAGATAATTAATTTGGCATTTGTTCAAAATTTTTCATTTTACCGTTTCATTCAATTGTTCAATTATAGCATTTTCATTTTACCGTTTCATTCAATTGTTCAATTATAGCATTATGGCTAAGTCTCCTACCCCCCACTTAAACTCGGCATTGTCCTCAATGACAAAGAAAAGGAGAATTTAAGAAAAGACTTAGCTCGAAACGGCTCTCAAGTAGATGCATGAATGTAGTTGTAGACCAAGCACGCCGTGGAGAAGCAAACTAAAACCTGTTTAAGCAAACCAAACAGAAACTCCACTTAAACCGTTAATAACATGTCAATGGAAGTTATAAAATAATGTGGCAAAGAATTAGATATAGAATATCCAAAAACAATTTAAGCCACTTTATTTCATACAACCAACGACACGGAAAACCAAAGAGTTAAAACTACAAAACTCACATGGCGGCTATCAAGGAAAAACCTCGCTTATTCCGAACTTAGAATCGAACATGGCGAGATGAAAAACCTTAATAAAATTTCATGCTACTTTATTCAAAGCAAAACAAATCAAAAATATAGTTTTAAGAAATAGTTCTATGGTTATAGTCGTTAGCTCGACCAGACTCACATGATGGTCTAGTTGTAACTAGGATTGCCGAGAGTAAATACTTCTTCCTCTCTATCAAAATGATTCCCGAGGTAATGCTTTAATCGGTGACCATTGACCATAAAAGTTTTTCGATCATCTAGGTGACTTACCTCTGCAGCTCCGGAAGGAAATACTTTACTCACTTTATAAGGACCAAACCATCTTGATTTTAACTTGCCCGGGAAGAGTTTCAAGCGCGAATTGTAGATAAGAACCATATCGCCCACCTTAAAGGTGCGGTCAAGGATCTTTTATCATGAAATCTCTTAGTGCGCTTCTTTATAGATCCGAGCATTCTCGTAAGCTTCAATGCGAAACTCTTCTAGGCGAGTTAATTCCAACAATCTCTTTTCTCCGGCTAAACTTTCATCTAAATTCAACATACGAGTAGCCCATAAGGCACGGTGCTCAAGTTCAACCGGTAGATGACACGCTTTTCAAAAACAACTGGTATGGGGACATACCTATGGAAGTCTTATACGCAATCCGATAAGCCCATAAAGCGCCATCTAACTTCAACGACCAATCTTTCCTTGTTGGGTTCACGCTTTTTTCCAGATACGCTTAATCTCTCGGTTTGTGACCTCAACTTGACCACTTGTTTGAGGATGATAAGCGGTAGCTAACTTATGTCTCACCCCGCATTTTGGCCATTAACTTCTCAAAAGGCTTATTACGTAAATGGCTCCCATTATCACTAATGATGGCACGAGGATTCCAAACCGCAGAAAGATATTTTTCTTTAAAAACCGCAAGACAACCTTTGCATCATTGCTAGGTGAAGCAATTGCCTCAACCCATTTGGACACATAGTCGACTGCCACCAAAATATAGCGGTTTGAAACAGACGAAGTGAAAGGTCCCACAAAATCAATTCCCCATACATCAAAGATTTCTGGTTCTAGGATACTCCTCAGTGGCATTTCATTTCTCTTCGAGATATTGCCCGTCATTTGGCATGAATGATGTGATCTAGCATATTCGTGTGCGTTTTGTAAAGATTGGGCCAAAAAACCACATTGGAGAACTTTAGCAATGGGTCTTGTCTCCTCCATAGTGTCCTCCCGCTTCATACGTATGGCAATGTTTAAGTATATCGGGAATTCACTCTCAGAACACATCTTCTAAAGATGTTGTCTCGAGCATCGCTTGAAAAGATAGGGTTCATCCAATAATAATAGTGTTTAAGGTCCAAAAGAACTTCTTCTTTTGTTTGTTGGTTCAAGTCCGTGGTAAATATCTCCGGATAAATAATTCACATAATCTTTAAACCATGGTTGTTGCTTCTCACCTTAACAACCTCACCTTATAAGATATTTCGTGCAATCACTATTCCCTAAAATGGTAGAGATGGAGGATAATTGCTCGTCGGGGTTTTTCTAAGCATGGTGTGAATGCCCCTCAGCTCTTTCTCATCATCCCTAACATTTTCTATATTTTCCTCATTCTTTGGGATTGTTTGAGTATGCTCCTTTTCACTTCTAATCATTATCGCATTCACATCCCTAGGTTCCTATCTCGTGTTGCTCGAAATCCTCAGAGGCCTAGTTGATGCTTGTTCACCTAATTGTCCTATTTGATGAGAGAGACTCGACTAAGGCTTCTTGGTTGGTGACTTTGGCATCATTCTCTTGACAAGATTGGCGAAAGTTTGTAGCCAAGTCAAGAATGGATTCTCGCTAATTGATTCACAAAGGTCGACATTGTGTTACTCATCTTTTCAAGCGCAACTTCCCAACCGTGAGCTTGCTGAGGTACATAAGTGTTGTGTGGTTTTACCCCTTCATTTGGATCACTCCATCGGAATTCAGGTTGGTCATGATTTGGTTTGCAAACCGTCATAGTGATTACCCCTGCCTCCCAATGTAATTGGCTTTTTAGTACCCGTGATTCTCTAATGGCTTAGTCGTTTTCGTCCCTTTTCCAGCCTCAACTCGCATAATCCTCTCATGCATACCATCCACCTTATCATTTATGAGCAATAGAGTATTTAGGATCTTATGCGATACATCCTCCTCAAATAGATTATCGGCCATCTTCACAGTTGCTATTTCACCACCTCCCCATTGGCTATTCATTGCTATTTGCTCCATCTTTCCTCGTGCCTCCTCAGGAGATAAAAGAACAAACGCTCCATTGCTGGAGGCATCTACTCTTATCTTCTCCGTATCTCTCAATCCATGGTAAAAGGTTTGCATTAAAATCCATAGAGGGATATCATGATGAGGGCACTTCCTCATGGACTCCTTAAAACGTTCCCAAGCTTGATCAAAACTCTCCCCAGGTTGCCGCTTAAACCCCAAGATATCTTGGCGTAACTTGAAGGTCTTTCCTATAGGGAAGTACTTATTCATGAACTTTTGTAGCAGTTCCTCCCAGGTCGTGATTGATCTAGCCTCTAAAGAGAAAAGCCATTGCTTAGCTTTATCTTTCAAAGTGAAAGGAAAAAGTTTCAGCTTAATGTTATCCTCAGAACCAGTTCAGGCTTCACGGTACTAACGATCTCTAAGAAATTCATCACGTGAATGCTAGGATCTTCATTCAGTTACCATGAAAAGTGGAATAGTTTGCTACCATTTGAATGACATTAGGTTTCGGGTGATAAACTTCAAGAAAGATCTTTAGGCACTACGATAGCAGTGAATGAATTGTTCAATGGTAGCGTTGCATAGCTTTGCAAAGCACGCTTTTCCCATGCAAAACACAATTTGGTTAACAAAATTTGCATTATTAAAATTATTTCCATTTACCTGGTGGCGTTATTCAAGAATGCTTCCATGTCCGAAAGTCGATTGATGTGCTCCTTCAGATTTTTCCTCGCCTTTCCCTTCGCTTGGATCCTTAGAAACTGGTAGCTTGTTTGTTGTTTTTTTTTTTTTTTTTTTATTTTTTATTTTTTTGAAGACAAAAACAACAATAAACAATTAAAATATGCCAAGGCTATCGCTTTCAAGTAGACTCTAAAATAAACAAAACAATAAACAATTAGAAACTTTAATGGCTAATCCTTTAACTAGACTTAATAAATAAAAACTAAGCTAAAACAGACTCTAAAAATACTAAAAATATAAAAACACAAAGTATAAACTATGTAAAACAAAAAGAACAGAAACGCCTTGATTTGTTTTACTTACTCTTACAAGTTAATTCTATGTCATAAAAACTAATTAAATAGACACTATTTACGAATCTACTTTTAATAAAATAAGCTATACTCAATTTAATGACACGAGTCCCCGGCAACGGCGCTAAAAACTTGATGACGGTCAAGTTATAAAATAACTCGATACCTAAATAACCTACTAGCAAGAGAACTAGGTTCAATCGTAGTATATCTAGATAGAGTCGAGGTCGATCCCACAGAGACTCGGCTTAAACAAGTACAACGTTATTAAACTAAAAATAGATTAAAGGCGGTCTCCACCAACAATAACGTAAAAATAAAGGTTGACACGATAGAAAACACAAAGACTAACAATACGACAAAAGAGACACTAAAACACTTATTTTTATGGTTTTATAAGACTCTAACAAACGGTATTGATTACGCTAGTAGTAATTACTCCCCCATATATGTATATCTAAACCGAGACAGAAAAGACATTAAGGTTGATTATATTTTGGCTACGGGAGCCATCCCCTAAACTGGATCTAATTCGTGAACGGATAAAAGATCCCTATGCTTAATTACTTAATCCTTCCTGGACAGATAGAACATCATATAACAAGCATGCTATACCAAACTAGGGATGCCGATCTAAAATCGCCACCTCGCTCAGGCAACCACCGTGGACGGGTTGGCACACCTCCTAAACGATCGGCTAACTAATGTCCTATTTAACATGGCAATTTTCACAATATATCATATTAATTTACGAGAACGATGTAACAAATTGGCCAGATCTATTACATGTTTATATGAAAAATGTAAAGCACGACGTAGTCGAAGTCGCTCACGTAAAATTACTAGAATCTTGATGGCTAGATCTAACCATATAGACCGTGGTAGATCTAGACCGTGACTCTAGAATTTGCTCGTAAAACGCCTTCAGACGGCTTAGATCTACATGAATATGGGTTTGTTAATTAACTACATCACTAAATCAATACACAAACGACTACTCCATAACTAAATAAAATAGATCTACTTAATAAAAACGACATATTTGGATAGACATTACCTCGTGAGACGGAGGGTCCTCCAATCCTTCAATGCAATCTCTAATCGATGAATCCATCGCCTCCGTGATGAAGAAACATAATATAAAATAAAAAGAACTATATTGATAAACTAAAAGTATTGTAATATTGTGTTTCTAGAGTGTATATGGTGTCTAAATGGCGTGTAATACATGCCTTTATTTATAGGGGTTCAAGCTAACTAAGAGATATACTTCAAAATATCAAAATAAATAAGAGATAACTCCCGGCCGATCTTGTAAAAATAAGGTGCGCCCCTAAATGCGTGTGGAAGTTGGCGCCACTCTCTGATTGGTTTGCCGGCTTTTGTCATGCTTATCCGATCTTTTCGTGCTTATCCGATATTTATCTTCAATGCATCTTGGATTTATCTTGAGATTTAATCCTTCCATTTGTATTTATCCTCCATAATTATCTCAATCGCAAAATAGATATTTATCCCAAAATAAATCATATTTAAATAAAAACGGATAAATATAATAAAACGGATAATTACCGATTTATATAATAAAAATGGATAAACACCAAATTATATCTTAATAATGGATAAATACCAAATTATATTTTATAAATCACAAAACATTAAATAATCCATATAAACATGTGATTTAATATAAAATACATATTATTAATCTCGATTTAAGGTCTACGTTGATGACTTTTACGGGTATAATTTGACCGTCATCAAGTACCAAAGTCGGTCTCGTCCCTAGTTCAGGCCAACACAAATATTGAAGACGGTGATTTGTCAGATCACCGGTTCTACAAACTAAATATGCACAAAACGAAAAGAGTTTAAAACTATATAAAAGAGATAGCCGAGCTATGATCCAATCGACTACTATCGAGCCCTAACTCGTAACCAGAAGTGATTTCGATATACTCTAATCTTCTTGACATTGTTAAAGGATGTCGTCTCCTATTTCGAAACTAAGCGCCAATTTCAACAACCTAGTTTCCTATGTCGAATTCAACAAATTACGACCGGATTTAAGCGACTCAACACGGTCTACGCCATGAGACGCCTTTCGACAAGTCGATATAAAACCTCACAACGAAACCGAGTCCGAACAACTCGATCGGTTTTACACGATGATCCTAGAAACCCCTTTTCCCGTATCCTCTCGCAAAATACATATGTAAAGAAGACGCGTGAAATACGATTATTGAGTCGCGAGTTCAATAAAAGTCATTTACGAATAAGTTCTAGAACGATAACAACACCGAGAATCTAACAATCAACACATCAAAATCATTCCAATCAACAAGCTAGAGGTTCGATTTCGAAGGCTATCACATATCTCGGCTATAAAATGATTACCTACTCATTATACTAAGCAAAATATAAGGAAACAACAACAAAAGTTAACAAAGATAAAGATCGGAAGCAAGGAGAAATTGAAATTACCGAATCGAGACGAAGAACACCGGAAGAAAACGAAATCCAAACTGAAATTTCAATAGCTAGTAGCACCGATCTTCGGATTACAACAACATAAAACTAATCTAAGCTAAAACTATATACAAATCTAATCTAAGCTAAGAAAAGGTGATGAAAAACGCTGAAAATGCTGAAAAAATCGATCTAAAAGAGGAGAGAGTTTGGATCTAGATCCAAAATGGGGGTATTTATAGTGTTTTATGTGTTCTGGACGCTAGGCGTGCGCCTAGGAAAGTGTAGGCGCACGCCTATGATGATAAAAACACGTACTGAAACTTCTGGCCAAAATTCACTGCTAGGCGTGCGCCTAGGATTTCTTAGGCGCGCGCCTAGCCGACAAACCTTCAGAAAAACAGCCATAACTTTGTCTGTAGACCTCCGATTTGAGTGATTCAAGATGCGTTGGAAAGCTCATTCAATTGTCTACAACTTTCATGAAGACGTCCAGCCCAGAAAATGCCTTTAAGGTGGATAAAAATGCGGATCAATGGAAGGTATGGTTGTAGTACCACCGCATTTTGATCCGTTTGAACGTTTAAGCTTCGGGCATATGTTCCAATCCTCGTAACTCGCCTTCCGGACATCTCAAACACCTAAGTCCTGTACAAAATCACAACAAATACCACACATAATCCCTACAGGACACTAGGGTGACCGAGAATGTATTAAAACACCGAAAAATAATGAGATTTCCGGACTTTTCGTCCTAGGTCTCGAAATGATAACCAAGGTGTAAAATACATCAAAATACAATCAAATGTCTCCGAAACATATAAACGAGGTATAAACGGGGTATAATTACATAGTAAATGATAGCCAATTTGACTCTCATCAACTACCCCTACTTAGCTTTTTTGCTCGCCTCGAGCAAAGCAAGATGAGCGATTCAAAAATAAAGTTGGAGTCAACATTGAAATCATACATTTAGTCTATAGAATTGAAATGGTAAAACACAAGTAATTGACACAAATGCATATGATTTAAGTTCTACCTTGTATTGAGAAAAGAATGTGTGTGTGTGCAAAGCTTCTTCAACATTTATCACCAATGACCGGTTGAGATTATAGACGTATAATTTACTGAGGTTACACCATAGGCTTATACGTCGTAAACATCTCCACTAATCGAGGTCAATCAAAGTCTAGTAGGGTCAGGCAGGACTTGAAGGGTTATAACGTTAGGCTAGGGTTGGGGTTAACGAAAGGATATTTACGATAAAAAAAGAAAGAAGAAAGTGCAAAAGAGCTTTAACCGAGATATAAACACTAAAACCGAAGCTCTTCCCTTCGTAGCAACGGAAGACTCAACTCCTCATAAGGATGCTCGTTCGAATAGTACAAACCATCAAACGAATTTCAACCTATAATTCATCCAACCTTCCACCTCTCCATATCATTCCACAAGCTAGAGACATACGTCGTATCCAAGTCTAGTTCATACCTAAGCTCGTCAACCAGGAACAAACCACTTCAGAACACAACAACATCTCCTTCTCCGTACTAGATTAGAAGAAGTACCCTTCACCAACATCAACACAACAAAAATCAAACCCCAAAATTGGCATTCCAAGAACTCTTATATAAATATATACAACTTTTTTTTTTTTTTTTTCTGCTTTTTTCTTTTCTCATTTTTTTTTCAAAACCACAAAACGATCAAAGGCCGAAAAGCCATAATATTCCACCTCCTCCGGGATATACTCATTTTTACCAACACCACTCGAGAGATACGTTTCATAATCACCCCACACCATATCGGAAAATGTGAAAACAATAAGCTCAATCTTGCAAGGTGGTCAAGGAAATGTAGACCGTAATAAAAGCTAAGGGCATTGGTAATTATGAGTTAGTAACACAAAGGTTAGTTCGGGTGGCGGTCTAACCACCCTACAAAGGCTTAGAGGGGGCGAGGATATACATATAAGGGATGGAATATGGCTCGATCGGGTCAAAGAAATGCCATAACCGTCATCCCGCACCTTACCAAGACCGACCTTTCTATTTCGCCTCAAAGTTACTAATATAAGTTCTAGGTAACGGGTCATTAATAGCTACCATAATCGTTCACTAGTCAAGGTGATTCATGAAGTCAAAGCTAACGTGATAGAACTATTCCATTCTCAATACAAGATCCCAACTCAAATGAAATGCATCTATACAATAACTAGATGTTTAATCAAAGCAATACTATAGGCTCAATGTATCAAAATCAATGTCAAAGCCATCAAAATTCTCGAATCGACTCATTTAAACTAAAGGGATAACAATCGCTAAGTATAACTCGTTCGACATGAATACGGGACATTTAAGCTAAACTAACCACCCCTACTTTAAAGCGAAACACGAAGGATAAGGGTAGAAAAGTTAGCTTACAACCGGAAAATGGTGCGAAATGCGATCACGTGGCATCCGTAGAAAGTCCTCCTGTGGTACTGTGCTAATATCAACAGAAACAACAACTATACGAGACACATGGTATGGAGATATCAAAATGAAAAATAGACGGATCACCATGATTCATCAAAACTAAAAACACCACACTAACCCCCCAATAATACACACTACTTTCGGGTTATATCACAACAAAATTTACCCGAATACACACTAAAGAAACACGGTGAAACACGAGGGAAAGAAAAAGCAATAAAAACACATTACGAGTTTGAAGTCCTCATTTCGACTTTCTACCCCAACTATGTCAAGGATAGCTATACCAAAGGAGAGCAAACCATTGCTTCTCCCTACCAAAATCATAGGAATTGAGCACCCCTTGAAAATGAAACAAAAGAAATATGGGGCTCAATCCCCACCACCATGAATGGTTCGATGAATCCGTTGCACAGAACAACGAATTCACTTTCCCCGAACTAAAACATATCCCAACTAACAATGACTCTAGCACCAAGTATGAACAAATAGGCTCAACATCAACAACAAACTCAATAGGGTGCACCCCCGAAGATATAACAATAGGGCTAAATGAAGACGGAACAGGTGACTCAATAGATACAAGAGTCATACCATCCTCGTAGTGTTCCTCCGGGGTGATTTCAATCATACTTTCTTGCTCTCTCCTCTCAAACTCCTCAAACAGTAGTTGCACTTTAAGCTCCAAGTTTCGTATGGCTGTTTACATTGCAGTCTGGCCATCTCGAAGCTCATTATGGTGCTCTTGGACCACTTTACTCAACTTCTTCAACAGTTTGCTCAAGTGCCATCCGTTGCTCCGTTGAGGTCTCTCGATTCGGAGGTGGAGAAGTATCGAGTTGTTGATCAAAGTAACTCGGGCATTATCCCACTCATTTCCATAAGATGCGGCGTATGGGTTGAACTCGATAAAATGGTTGTGTTTGGTAACCCATAGCACCGTAATTGTAATATCCGAATGGGTAAGGATAGGAGCCGTAATTGTAGTATGGATTCATTATCGCAAGCAGGAAACAACACGAACACAATCACGGTAACTTGTCACTACCACTACCGAAGTAAATGGTGTGACACTTCAACAACAACAAAATAAAAAAACTATACATAAATAAATAAAAAAAATAAGAAAAACGACCTAATCCTAAAACTTAACTAACTTACAAGATATCAACCCGATTCCCCGGCAACGGCGCCAGAAAACTTGATCGGCCTTTTCTAAGTGTCCAATCTCACCGGCAGTGTACCGGGTCAACTGTAGCCTAGAATTGGTGAGTCAAGGTCGTATCCACGGGAATCGGTCGAGTACCAAAGTCGGTCTCGTCCCTAGTTCGAGCCAACACAAATATTGAAGACGGTGATTTGTCAGATCACCGGTTCTACAAACTAAATATGCACAAAACGAAAAGAGTTTAAAACTATATAAAAGAGATAGCCGAGCTATGATCCAATCGACTACTATCGAGCCCTAACTCGTAACAAGAAGTGATTTCGATATACTCTAATGTTCTTGACATTGTTAAAGGATGTCGTCTCCTATTTCCGAAACTAAGCGCCAATTTCAACAACCTAGTTTCCTATGTCGAATTCAACAGTCCGCTGACCGGATTTAACTGACTCAACACGGTCTACGCTCTATGAGACGCTCGATAAGTCGATATAAAACCTCACAACGAAACCGAGTCTGAACAACTCAGTCGGTTTTACACAGTGATCCTAGAACCCCTTTTCCCGTATCCTCTCGCAAAATACATATGCAAAGAAGACGCGTGAAATACGATTATTGAGTCGCGAGTTCAATAAAAGTCATTTACGAATAAGTTCTAGAACGATAACAACACCGAGAATCTAACAATCAACACATCAAAATCATTCCAATCAACAAGCTAGAGGTTCGATTTCGAAGGCTATCACATATCTCGCTATAAAATGATTACCTACTCATTATACTAAGCAAAATATAAGGAAACAACAACAAAAGTTAACAAAGATAAAGATCGGAAGCAAGGAGAAATTGAAATTACCGAATCGAGACGAAGAACACCGGAAGAAAAACGAAATCCAAACTGAAATTTCAATAGCTAGTAGCACCGATCTTCGGATTACAACAACATAAAACTAATCTAAGCTAAAACTATATACAAATCTAATCTAAGCTAAGAAAAGGTGATGAAAAACGCTGAAAATGCTGAAAAAATCGATCTAAAAGAGGAGAGAGTTTGGATCTAGATCCAAAATGGGGGTATTTATAGTGTTTTATGTGTTCTGGACGCTAGGCGTGCGCCTAGGAAAGTGTAGGCGCACGCCTATGATGATAAAAACACGTACTGAAACTTCTGGCCAAAATTCACTGCTAGGCGTGCGCCTAGGATTTCTTAGGCGCGCGCCTAGCCGACACACCTTCAGAAAAACAGCCATAACTTTGTCTGTAGACCTCCGATTTGAGTGATTCAAGATGCGTTGGAAAGCTCATTCAATTGTCTACAACTTTCATGAAGATGTCCAGCCCAGAAAATGCCTTTAAGGTGGATAAAAATGCGGATAAATAGAAGGTATGGTTGTAGTACCACCGCATTTTGATCCGTTTGAACGTTTAAGCTTCGGGCATATGTTCCAATCCTCGTAACTCGCCTTCCGGACATCTCAAACACCTAAGTCCTGTACAAAATCACAACAAATACCACACATAATCCCTACAGGACACTAGGGTGACCGAGAATGTATTAAAACACCGAAAAATAATGAGATTTCCGGACTTTTCGTCCTAGGTCTCGAAATGATAACCAAGGTGTAAAATACATCAAAATACAATCAAATGTCTCCGGAAACATATAAAACGAGGTATAAACGGGGTATAATTACATAGTAAATGATAGCCAATTTGACTCTCATCAAAAGGTTGATAAGGTTGATTACCTGTTTCATTGTTTTTTGATGGTGCTAGCTCACAAGGTTTCTTTTCGATCCATTCTTGAACAGTGTAACGCGTGACTTTGTCGCTGAATTTTTTCTGGTTTGCTTTTATCTGAGCTATGATTTCGGTGCCTTTCAGTTTGCTGTTGATTTGCTGTAGATGCTGAGCTATTGCCTATGGATACAGAATTGTTTTTTTGGTCAGTGTTGATGTATTTGTGAAGTCATGGAAGAAGGAATTTAACATTTTTTGTTATGTTACCTGGCTGTCCATTTTGTGGATTTCTTCTGGTTTGCGGTTGAGTAGTTTCTCAACGCTTTCGTCGAACAAAGTTGCTATGATTGTGCTAGATTCATCGGTCACTTGTACTACGACTTTGCAACTGTTTCAAGGCAGTTATTATTAGGAGAATGATGATTGAATTTAAACTATGTTTTTTTGTTTGTAAATGTTAATAGTTGTTACTTAACGAGCGGTTGCGATCCGATTTTCTTGGCGGTGTTGCGGTAAAAGTCTCTCAGGTAGTGCTTTTTGCGTTTGGTGGCATTTTGGGCACTTTGTGTATGCCAATTTTCCGTCAAAGTCGTTGATGGTTATAAGGATCGTGGAGTGAGCAACTGTGGCAAGTTACAATTTAATATTGTTAAGATAGCGTATAAATTAATGAGTCTTAAATTATTTATTCGTTGTACATACCTAGGTTTATTTAGTGTGAAGAAATGTTATTTGAATGTAGTATACCTAGGTGGGAGGCAAAGGATGGAAGATAGATAACATGTATTGTAGCTTTAGTTATCTTGTGGAAGAGAATTTATGTAGTACAGTATTTGTAAAATACTTTGTTTAGGCAATTCAATAGAAGAAGTAGTAATTGGGAATATAAGAGTAGAAAATATGTACACAAAGTTTGTGGGATTTTTTTTTTACGAGAGTCGGGAATTATGTCCGTAAGCTTTGTTAACCGAATTGCTTCTTGGTTTTCCTGATTGTTTCCAAGTACTTGCGACGTGGTATGTTTGCAATTTGATTGACTTCGTCAAGGTGATTGTCCAACCTGTGTATGTAGGAGGTTGTGATGTTATTATTGGAGAAGATGGTGAAAATTAGTGTCAAGTTTAGTTGTTGTATGATGAGTATTTAATCAACTTAGTTGAGTTAGTGAGTGAGGAAGGTATCTGTGAATCGGACAGGGGTGGGGGGGAGTGTAAATATGAATGGAGAATTCTTACCATGCCCGTAGACTTGCTACCTCTGGGATGCTTGGATCTATGCTGACAAACGAGAAAGGAATGGTGGATAGAGACAAGCCTGCATAACAGTTGCATTCATTATTTCAAACTTTTTCCTGTGATTATGTATGTAATTTGGATGTTAGTAATTTAGTTGATGTACCTGAGAAAGAAGTGGCTCGAATACCTTTGCATAGTATGATTGGCAAGTCGTTCTTTGCAGCTAGCAACTCTGTTCCTTGGTGTTCTACAAAGTCTCCCCATAGAGTAAGCATGAGAGGTTTCAATCTGCGCATTTTCTTTTCATATGTTAGTTTTATAGGTTAGGTTGATTTGGTATAATGAATATTTTTTGGTTACTTACTCATTTTGGACCACAGTACATTCCTGTATTGGAGTTAGTTTGCCTTTCAGCTCAATGATCCTCGGTTCCCTGACATTGGTGACTGCAGCGACGATATCTAGTACGGAGGAATGTAACGTGTAAATGTGTCATTTCCGTACTGTGTTGGAGAATCTAATGTTCTATTAAAAAAATACTGAAGCCCAAAAATGGATGCCTATGTTGATTGTTAAATATATGTCCATTAATAATATAGTTAACAATTATTAACTAAAAACTCAAATGGTACCACTAATGTGATAGTTTGAAGTTCTTATATTCGAAGTAACAACAATAGTGTATAATAAATTTGATACTTCATAAACACAATGAGTAATAACACAAAATTGGTTTTCTTTATCATGTATCTGTGTTGTGTGTGAACCGTGGGAAACTGTTGGTCCCTTGAAAAGGCTTTGGTTAAGTTTAGAGGGGGGGTGAATAAACTTAACACTTAAAACTTTGGAGTTAACAAATTTGCAACAAGCGATCACTGATACTTCTTGAGTCTCTGGTTGAGACTTCGATGAGGGTGGCGATAAGCGATGAGTCTCTTGATAGTTGAGTTTCTTTGAATTTGTGCAAATGGAATAATATCAAAATTCAAGCCTTATTACTTGTTGTTAAATATGATACTAAGTATTAGATACTCATGAGTGCGGTGTGTGATTTTGGTTGCTAGATTCAGTAGGTTGATGAGTGAAATAAAACAAGTGAAAGTAAAAGCAAAGAGTAAGTAGGCGAGGTTTTATAGTGGTTCGGTGTGATGTAATCTGACGTCCACTCTTCTCCTGTGATGTTGGAGGAAATTCACTAGAGATCTTTGAGGTAGTTGTTACAAAGATTCCTAAGTTGTTTGTCCTTCACCAATGACTATGGCTTCACAAACTGGCGGGAGCAGTAGAATTGCTGCTCCTTAGTCTTCCTTTGGTCCTTGAAGGGTAGGATTGCCTCTTCACCACTCCACCACAAACAATGAGTCTTTCACACCTAACAGATGCTTCATTTGTCTTCAAGAGTTCTTTATAAAATAAAGAATGAATCAAATAAATGATTCGATTGCGGTGAGCTTGATTAGGATGATGTAATCAGCAGACTTGCGATATTCAAGTGTGTATGATTGATGTAGCTTGAACACAGAATGCACTTGAAGAAAATAACTAGATCAGTAGCCTTAATCTCAGTAAGTTCAGCAGGGTGTTTTTCATTTCTCAAGATTATCACTTAAAGTTTATCCCAAAAATTCATCATATTTTCTTGAGTTGAAAGTCTTCTATTTATAGGTAGGAATGCATGTGACTTGCATTTTTAAATTCAAATGTGACCGTTCCTTGTATTTGTCCCATCTGATAACCAATCATCACTATTCATAGGGTCGACACATCGAAATTCCTCTTTTGACAAATGCGGCCTGGTCCACCCTTTGACTTGTGTCCATTGGATAAAGTCCTGAATCATCCCAACGTCTTTTTAATCTCAACCTTTGATTTTCTTGATAAGTCAGAGGTAGTTGGCTGTCCTTATCCATGTAATCTTCCAAGATAATCTTGAATTAATCGAAGTAATACATCGTTGAGTTCATGAGTCTCTTTGAGATACCTATCGATCTGTGATCATCATATAATCTGTATATAAAATACAATGCGGTGATTACTTTATCTAACTTTTATTTGTGTAGTTAGATTACATCATTTTAATTGTAACTAAGTTCCAAACATCATCCAACTTATGGAACTTAGACCTTTTCTACACAAGGTATATGTAATCGAGTTTAGGTCATCACAGACTTGCCTAAATTCGATTCCATATCCTTGACTTGAATTACTAAGTTTGATCCCTTAGCCTTCATGTAATCGAGTTTGAGCCCTCGGCCTTGGTCTTGGTCTTGGCCCAGGTTCGACTAGTCTCATCGACCTATCTACCTCATCGACTAGACCGATCTGCATTGATATCAATCAGCAGCCTCTTTCTGATGCTTGTTTGATCAAACCTATTTATGAATCAAACTCTAATAAACCTATACATTTTATCTAGACATCTTTTGCCTTTGCACTATAATAGCTAGTATGGCACTCATCATCAAAACTAAGAAATAAGTCCAACAATTCCCCTTTTTGGTGATGATGCCACTACCCTCACCTAATCAAGAAAGCAAAAGATAAAACACAAAAAGCAGAACAAATTCGGTCAATTCTCATTATAAACAATGTTCGAGTTATTACAAACTAGATGCAAGCAAGGATAAAGAATAATAAGTATTTGATCTATTGTCTCTTTTCTCTTTCTCTTCTAGCCTTCTCACTTGCTCTTGATAGGCTCGATCTCTTCTATCATTTGACTCATCCATTCATTCTCAATTAGTGTAAAATCAATATAAGAGTTGACTTGTTTCCACTGGGTTCCATGCTTGAGCAGGACAAGATTGATGTCATTCACTTTGAATCCAAACCTCATATCTGACTCCTTGAATTCATCCAGTGAGTCCTTTGCCTTTGTAATAGGTAGCACCTTATCACCTCTCGCTACTTCTTCTTACATTGCTTGCCCTTAGAGCTCGACTCTTGCTTCCCAAAATTTCAAACTCAAGAAAGAGTTAAGACATTCATGAAATCCCATGTCATGATAAGGTCTCCTCTGTTGTAATACTCTTTCTTGTATCTTGTCTAAGCGGATCATCGTGAGTTGGACTCTGCCAGTGCAGTTGTTGCTGAAGGCATTTGTATCATCTGTCCATCTCTTCTGTGCAAAGAGTCTTGCAGCCTCCTTTGCTGCAGCTGATTGGCCCTCTTCCCCCTTAGTGACATCATCAACAAAATGGGATATAAGGCCATGAATAGCTTCCTGTGACACTATCACTCTATGCATTTGACCTTCCATGGTTCCAGTTCTAGTATCAAGAGAAGTAATCCTGGATTGCAATGTCTCCTCCAGTCTGTTGATCCTTTCAGTAAGTTTGGGATCAGGCATAGCAGGTTGTTGTGCAGCAAAAGTAGGCTCAGCAGGTTTAGGCGTATCAGCAAGCTTATCAAGTTTCTCATGGATAGAAATAAGTTGGTCTTTTAGAAACTTGTCTTTGGCAGAATTTCCAACCTTGATGCCTCTCACATCTAGCATCATATCAGTGACAACATTTTGAGTGGATGTAAAATTTGAAGCAACTGTATCAACAGACTGTCTGTTTTCATTCACCATCTTCATCAGTTCTTCAAATCTCTGTTCCTGTCTGTCCAGTTGTGTCCTTAACTAATGCATATCATGCCTTGATCCTCAACTCATTGAACACTTCAAGCGGCACTTCACTCCTCATTCTACTGTCGGTAGATCCATCAATGAGCTCCTCCACTCTATATTGTGCTGTTGTTGTCTCGGCGATGACCATTGCTTTACTCATATCTCTCCCAAGAGAGGGAGGTCCTTCCTCAACCATTGCACCAAGAATGTCTTCCATAACCGGATCTTGTGCGAGTTCCTCAAAGAACTTCTTTTTCTCCAAAAATTTGAAATTCTTCATCATCAGAGTCATAATCCAAAAATTGTTCTTCTAGATTAACAACAAAGCCGACTTGTCGACTATCCTTCCCTACAAAGTGGCCTCGGCTCCAGCAGAGCTCCACTACAAAGAAAGACCTCATTAAAAGCAGAGGTTTCCTCCAAACCCAAAGTTTGTTCCAACTTTGTGTCCAGTGTTTGTTTGAGACTCAGCAGCCAGTACCTCCTGTTCCAACCTTTGTGCAGTCTTTGTTTGTATCCCAAAGAACCTGTACCACCTCTTCGATTCTCGTGGGTTGAATATAGCCTCATTATCCACTTGAAAACCTTACGCATGACCAATCTTGTGTATGGGATGATGGCGATTTTAGTAAGAGTGCCTTCAATGTCAAATCCATCTTGATATTCAATGGACTCTTACGAAGTGGCACTAGGTTCATTAAAATCGATGAATTGTTTCTCCATCCAAATCCTCACTGTTCATCTTCATTTTGTGCAAAGCAGGCTCTATAACAGAAATGTACTTGGTTCATCACCGACCTACCAAAGACTCAAAGTGATTCCTTCATTGATCAGTGCTTCAAGATCATCCATGGTGAGATCCTCGTAGATCCTCATCCATTTCTCGATCTGGCTGCCCTCGTGAGACTTACGAGATCGATGGTGTTGTGCAGGAGTTTCATTTATCAATGCAGGTCCCACTGGTTCCTCCCTGGTCCGAGGGAAATCTCTCTGAGTCGATGATGAGGAAGAGTCATCATCTCCATCTCTTGGATCCCTAAACTTAATACCCTCCTCCTTTCGTTGCTCATCAAATAGATCCATCACCTGGATTGCGGCAGGTGGTATCAACCGAGATCCAAAGCAAGTTCTCTACTCCCAACTTGTTAAAAGCCCATTCCTCAAAATCGATCATTGGTTGTGGTGGCTTTTGTCTCTTGTAGAAACCAAACTTCCATTGAAAATAATCAGCAATTTGTCAAGTTTGGGATCCACATATTCTTGATTTTCTTCCTATCTTCACATGCCTCTCAAAGGGCATGAAAGATCTCATGGGAGTAGCGACTCCAGTAGCTTGTTGACCTCCAAAGGTTCCAACAAGCAGACTCCATGGTCTCTTCTACGAGATGTTTGAAAGTCAAGAGTTCTTCGTGGATTGTACATTTGTACCTACTACTTCCATCTCAGATCACACTTGGTTCCCACGACTTACATGCTCATCGGCGAGGTTAGCAGCAGACGCTTCTTCCCCCGAACTATTGCCAAACTTTGTGGTCTTCAACCAAGTCTTCAATCACCTCTCCAACTACCACAGCAGAGTTGAGTTCGGTGGTTTGTTTGTGGTTCTTGATGGACATTACAAAGAAAGCTCAGGATCGGTGAGATCAGATATCCTCTACAGGGTGCTCAACAACAACCTGTCCACCATCAGTAGACTTGATAACTTCTTCATTTGAGGAGTCACTGATTACTACAGGTGGAATGATAGTTAAGGGCTCAGCCTCAACAGCCTCTTCTTCCTCTTCTACTGATGCTTCCTCTTGGATTCTTTGAGCTTCCAAGTTTTTCAACTCTTTCCCCTTTCCATATTTCTTCTTTTTGGCAATCTCCTTCATTCTTTTGGAGAGGGGTTCATCATCAACTTTCTCAACTACAGTAGACTTCCTCTTTCTACTGGCTTCCTTCTGTTGTTCCCTCAGAATTTCAACAACAGTTCTTCTTGCAAACAACAGGTCGAGAACCTCCACTTGACCTCGTGAGACTCAATGATCTCATCTTTGTTTCCTTTCTTGTTTTCTTTGAAGGCTTTAACACTTGATTATCTTCCTTGTAGCTCTGACCTTTCTTTTCCCAAAGAGCCTTTCTTTGGTGCAAAGAGGTTTGATAGATATCTTCTTAGTTTCTTTGAACCTGCTCACCACCAAGATCACCATCATCTCCATCATTATTATCACCAAGATCCTCTTCATCAACCTCTTCATCATCATCTAGACCAGGAATAGCATAATTAATTTCCTTCTTGTATCTAGACTGATTAATATTCTCAGATTCAAGATCAGGAACTTCCAAGTGATTCAGCAGGGTCTGAATCATCAATCCTAAGGGTAAGGCCTTTGATTTCCTTTTCCTAGTTTCTCCTCCTGGAGACTTTCTTCATATAATGAATAAAGTAACCAGCCCAATCAAACTTCATGCTCCTGCAGATGATTATCATCAGCTCTATCTTGGGTCCTGATAGAGTATCCATACTGCCAACCAGTCCAAGTATGTTCTTTGCAATGAGTTTGCTCGAGAGATCTGCTCATTTCCAATATGTTTGCGATTGATGCCTGTACGGTTTTGGTGTTTGCATCTGTTTTAATCTGATCAACAAATGCCAATTTGTCCAATCCCATTGCTTCAGGATTGACTGAACCATCTACCACTTCTTCAAACCCAAACACTTCCCTCAGTAGACTTGAGGAGATTACAAGTTCCTCAGCATTCACAGTTGTCTTGAATGCTTCAGTTCCTTCTTCCACAACCATATTCTTCCAGAAATCAATGACATTGGTATATGAAATTGTTTCTAATCTGATATTGAGTTTGTTTTCCAAGCCTGCAAACCTCCTTATTCTTCGACCTATATTAATGGCCAACTCTGTTTGATTTGCATCAACAACATATCCTCTAACACTTTGGCTTGATTCGATTTGAACTTCAACTCTTTCCGCCATTGAAATAAGAAAAAGATGAAGAAGAATTGCTCTCAAATCTGTGTTCACACAAGTAGGATTTGCAGAGATAAAGCAGAAATTGCAAGTAGAGAGTCCTGCTGTGTAACAGTCTGATTATATAGACAGTGGGTAGTTGAAACTGTCATTGCACGTACATTGAGGTAACCACGATTAATCTTGAGTAAAATCTGTCTTGACACGTGGCCCATTACTCCTCCATAACGTTTGTAACCGTTGGATGGTTTAACTATGGTAATAAAAGATAGGATAAATATCCCGCCAATATGCTTTTTGACTTTAATAACTTTGGTCGAGTAACGTTCCCTCCAAACAGGTAATCCTCGTGAGGTGGGCTCAAAGATCTGGCGATAAATAGACTTCAAAGACTCTTGTGTGTAAGTACTCTGCTGATCCTTGTTTTCTTCTTGTTTTGTTCAATTGATAATACACGATGAAGTTTAATACCAATGATCGATCCATCAAGTGAGCTCACCCAACATGACAAAGACCAATCCCTTGGCAACCTCATTTGCTCAATTGTCCAAACATAAGTACATGGAATTGTTGAAACTAAAGTGACCAATCTGCTAAGTGAGCTCACCCAACATAGCAAAGACTAATCCCCTTGGTGAATTCGAAGACATAGTGAATATCAGTCAACCTTTAATATTCCAAGTTAGGTCCTTAATTTGGCAAATCTTTCACTATCAAGTGGTTTAGGAAAATATCGACAAGTTGATCTTGATAGAGGGATGTATAGAACCACCACATCTTTCTTTTCAACATGATCTCTTATAAAATGATGCCTCACATCAATGTGTTTGGTTCTTGAGTGCAAAAGCAGATTTTCTCGTGATTGCAATTGCACTTGTGTTATCACACATAATTGGAATTTCCTTTTCTTCAATTCCATAATCCCTTAATTGTTGTCTTAACCATAGTATTTTGTGCACAAAGAACTTCCAAAGAACAATGTATTCAAATTTCAAAGAGTGGAAGTTGATATAGAATTCTGTTTCTTGCTAAACCAGGAAACCAGTCTATTTCCCATTAACTGACAGGTTCCTGAGGTGCTTTTTCTGTCAATCTTGCATCCAGCATAATCAGAATCTGAGTAGGATATTACTTTGAAGCTTCCTTCCTTAGAATACCATATCCCTACTCCCAAAGTCTCTTTAATGTACTTGAGAACTCTCTTGACTGCACCTAAGTGACTTTCCTTAGGTTTGGATTGAAATCTTGCACAAACACCTACAGCAAAGGATATATCAGGTCTGCTGGCAGTGAGGTACAGCAGACTGCCTATCATCCTTCTGTATAAGGTCTGATCAACATCTTTGCCTTCTTTATCTTCATCCAACCTAATATTTGTACTCATAGGAGTTGAACTCTTAGTGCTGCTTTCCATACCAAACTTCTTCAAAGAACTCCTTGGTATATTTGGTTTGATGAATGAAGATTCCATCTTTCATCTATTTAACTTGCAATCCCAAAAAGTAGTTCATTTCTCCCATCATACTCATTTGGAATTTACTCTTCATTAGATTTGCAAAATTTTCACAAAGTAGATCATTTTGAACCAAAAATTATGTCATCCACATAAATTTGTACAATAGTTGTTGTCCCCTTCACTGATTCTGAAAAGTGTCTTGTCAATGGTCCCTTTTGTAAAACCATTATCCACCAAGAATTGAGATAGAGTCTCATACCAAGCTCTTGGTGCTTGTTTTAATCCATAAAGTGCTTTGTTGAGTCTATACACTTTATCTTCTTGATCTTTAACTTCAAATCCAGGAGGTTGCTGAACATATACTTCCTCCTCTAGGATACCATTCAAAAATGCACTCTTGACATCCATTTGATATACTTTGAAGTTCTTGAATGCAAAGATGTGCCAAAAATAACTGATAGCTTCCAATCTTGCAACAGTGCATGAGTTTCATCAAAATCTATTCCTACTGCTTGAGAATAGCCTTTTGCAACTAGTCTGGCCTTATTTCTCACAATGGTACCTGATTCATCAAGTTTATTTCTGTATACCCACTTAGTACCAATGATATTTGCATAACTTGGCCTTTCAACTAGTGTCCAAACTTGATTTCTTTCAAATTCATTTAATTCTTCTTGCATGGCAATTATCCAATCTGGATCTGAAATTGCTTCTTCAACAACTTTAGGTTCCATTTGAGATAGAAAACAAGTAAACATAGCTTCCAGTTGTCTTCTAGTCCTCACACCTTGCTGTACATTGCCAATAACTTGTTCAACAGGGTGATTCCTTAACCATTGTGGATTTTGATTATTTTGATTTTGAAACATCATCTTCGTGGGTCTCTTTGTAGTTTCTTCTACTGGGAGGGTCAAGAGATCCTTGAACCCAGCTGCTTGGCTTGTTGCATCGATAACATTGTCAGAGGTGTTCATCAGTGGTGTTCAGCAGGTGTTCAAAGAGGGCGTGATCGTAAACTTTTAGGTCATTTAATCTTTCCAGAACTTCAACACAATCTGGATTAGTGACTTGTTGATTTTCAGCAGGTCCACAATCTTCATCTTCCATACCAGTAAACTTAGGTTCATCAAACACAACATGGATTGTTTCTTCATGTTTCAGTGTTCTTTTGTTCAGTACCCTGAATGCTCTGCTGACGGAAGAATATCCTAAGAAAATTCCTTCATCTGATTTTGGTTGGAATGTTTTCAAATGAACTTTATGATTTAGAATAAAACATTTGCTTCCAAATGGATGAAAATAGGATATGTTAGGTATCCTTCCATTCCAAATCTCATAAGGTGTCTTCAGCAACTTCTTGTTTACTGATGTTCTGTTTTGTGTATAGCATCTTTTTATCGCTTCAAATTTAATATCTTCGGTAGCAAAGCTTCACAAATCATTGTTCTTCCCGCTTCCTTTAAAGTTCTGTTTCTTCTTTCAAAGATCCCCATTTTGCTTTGAGGTGTACCAAAGAAGACAAGTTGATGTAGTACACCATTACATTCACAATATTCTCTTATAACTTTGTTGAGAAATTCAAAGACTCTGATCCGATCTAATCTTTATGATTATTAAAATTTTCTCATTTTGTAATCTCTTCAAAAGATTAGGCATGCTTTGAAGTGTTTCACTTTTCTTGTTCATGAATATCACCCAAGTGTATCTAGAATAATCATCCACAACCACTAGGGTATACTTCTTTCCTGTTACACTTTTTGGAGTTATTGGTCCAAAAAGATCCATGTGCATCAGCTCCAACACTCTATTAGTTGATTGTTTGGTCTTTGATTTGAAACTTGACTTTATCTGTTTACCTTGCTGACAGGCATCACATATTGCATCCTTTTTAAATGTGATTTCAGGTAAACCAACCACCAGTTTCTTCTTCACCAACTGATTGATATCATCAAAGTTTAAGTGATTCAACTTCTTGTGCCATAACCAATTAAGTTCAGACTTGGTATGCACTATCAGCAGAGTTCTAGGCTGCGCAGAGACCGATCCACAATATACATATTCTGTTGTCTTCTACCAAAGCAAGTACAACTTGATCACCTCTTTCACTAATGACAATGCGCTTGTCTTTGTCAAAAGTGACCTTGTATCCCATATCACGTAATTGTCCAAATTGCTCAAACAAGTTGTAATCCAATCCTTCCACATATGCAACATTCTTGATTGTAAGTCCATTTCTCGATAAGTGTGCCATATCCTCTTGTATATCCAGGTGTATTTTTGTTGCCAAAATTCACCCTTGGACCATCCTTTGCCACAAAGTTTGATAAACAGTGCTTATTCTTTGTCATGTGTCTGGAACATCCACTGTCAAAGTACCAGACACCCTACAAAACAAAGTTAATGCGTTTTAGGTACCCAAACCTGTTTGGGTCCATAATGGTCAGTGGTAAGCATGACCCTTGGCATGTCTCCATAAGGTCTTCTCCTGAATGTGTCATACTTTGGTTCATACTTTGGTTCATACATGTATTCCACACATCCATAAGTTCTAACAGTAGGTTGTGTGGGAATCACATATGTTTTCTGGCCTTTTTGTTTATAATGCTGTTTGAAGTGATTCTTGTTGTTAAAAACATTTGCATAACCATAGGTGTCTTTGTCTGTTAGAACAACCCTATAATATGGAGTCTCATTGAGGTCTCTTTGAGGCCTTGTATAAGTCTGTCTTTGAGCCCTTGGTGATTCCATTGCATAGGTTTTACCCTAGCAATATGGTTATACTTACTATTTTTAACAAAGTAGATACATGAATATTCCAATCATCATCGATGAGGAAAGTCTACCTTTCCCCCGAGATAAGTATCCTTGAATGATCAACATTTTTGGGTTTAGGATTCTTATCCTTGGAATATTTCTGTTTCTTACCCTTACGTGGTCCGGCCAGACTTGGTAGCAGTGTCCGCTTATCAAGCAGCTTAGAAGGCTTAAAAGTGATTCTATTTTTGGATTTATTCTTTTTACTAGAGTCGTTGACTTCTTAGACTTCGATTTTGCTTCCTTGAAGCATTCTCATTGATTTTACTGCTTCAAACAACCTTATCGGGAGTTGGATCTAGTGCGTGTACAAACTTAGGACCACCTCGTACTAGGTTCAAGAACTCCATGGATCCACTCTTGTTAGATTGTTGAGTTCCAAATCCAAGCCCTGTTTCTATCCCCATAAGGCTTTCCAGATTTGTATGCGAGATTGGAACAAGATGGTTCAAATAGATTCGAGAGGTCTTTGGATGTTCAAAGCAGACTTATTTTGATTCTGTTTCAACATCTTTTCCTTACCCTTGAGAACCCTTAATTCAGCTTTCAATCTTCCAACTTCTAACTCAAGAGTTTCTTTTTCAGCCTTCACAACCTCATAGCCAGATTGTATTATCCTCAGTTGTTTAAGGATGGCATCCAAAGTCTCATTGTTGTCAAAATTTCTAGGATTTGAACCACAAGTTGATTCACAATCACTTCCAGCAGGAGTGTTGATAGATACAGTGTTATATACCTCCTCAGTTTCATCCATATTAGCCATCAAAGCATAATCCTCCATATCAGCAACCAGTGCTGTATCATCTGATTCATTTCCTTTTTCAGATTCCACATCATATCCTGATTCATCTTCAGCAACCATAGCCTTCTTGCCAAGTCCTCTTTGTTGACTTTTGGTCTTCAGTAGGTCTGGACAATCAGGTCTAAAATGTCCAGGCTTCTTGCAGTTGAAGCAAAGATAATCAGGTTCCTTGCCTTGTTTTAGTTCAGGACAGTCAGGTTTGAAGTGTCCTGGTTTCTTGCAATGAAAGCAAAGATAGTCATTATCTTTCCATGGTTCTTCTTTCCTTCTTTCAGTAGGCCTCTTTGTAAAATTTCTTGCAGGGGCCTTTCCAGTCTTCATCATCCTGATTTTCTTGCTCAGTAGGGCAATTTGTTCTTGCATCTCATCCAAAGATATCATCCTGTCCTCCCGATGTTTATTCATGATGTGAAGAAGACCAATCCGTGGTCTTTGGCTCTTCCTTTTCAGTTTCAGGCACAAGTTTTTTGCTAAATTCATAAGCCTTTAAATATGAAAATAATTTGAAGGTGTCTTCTTCATGCAACTTTCTCATTTCCTCAATTGCAGTCACCTTCATTTTCCAAACATCTCTTGCAGGTAGAGCTTCCAAAATTTTGGTGTTTATTTCCTCTTTTGAATAACTTACACTCAGCAGGGTAAGTTCATCCAGGATTGCATTGAATCTTGATTCCATTTGCTCAATAGTTTCATTAGGCAAACATCTTGAACTTTTGAAATCTCTTTCTGGCCACACTGATTTTGTTCTTCTTTATTGCATCAGTGCCTTCACAGATTAAGTGAATCTTATCCCAAAGTTCCTTTGAAGTCTTGCAATCTTTAACCTTCATATACATATTGCTATCCAAGGTTCTGTGATGTCAATAGCAATGTTGTTGAGGTTTGCTCTTCTTCTATCTTCTGCATTCCATTCTCTTTTTGGTTTAGGAATGTACTCGATTCACCCATGCTATTCGCCTTTGTAATCTCCAGTGGTCCTTCAGTTAGTACATCCATCATCTCATCATGAGTTGCGAGCAAGATATGCCTCGCATTCGACGTTTATACTCATCAAATCTATCAAGAGAACACATCAACATAGTTCTAGCATACTGTGTGTTATCCATGATGCAAGTCTTGAAAATCAAGAACTTGAAAGAAAGTTTTAAAGAATTTTCACAGCACAACAAGTAGGATTCCTTGAGCAATGTATAGCTTCGCTCGATACCAATTGTTGGTCCTTGAAAAGGCTTTGGTTAAGTTTAAAGGGGGTGAATAAACTTAACACTTAAAACTTTGGAATTAACAAATTGCAACTTCCGAGCGATCACGATACTTCAGAGTCTGCTTTGAGACTTGATGAGGGTTGGCGATAAAATGTGAGTCTCTTGATAGTTGAGTTTCTTTGAATTTGTGCAAATGGAATAATATCAAAATTCAAGCCTTATTACTTGTTGTTAAATATGATACTAAGTATTAGATACTCATGAGTGCAGTGTGTGATTTGGGTTGCTAGATTCAGAGGTTGATGAGTGAAATAAAACAAGTGCAGTAAAGTAAAAGCAAAGAGTAAGTAGGCGGAGTTTTATAGTGGTTCAGGGTGATGTAATCTCAGACGTCCACTCTTCTCCTGTGATGTTGGAGGAAATTCACTAGAGATCTTTGAGGTAGTGTTACAAAGATTCCTAAGTTGTTTGTCCTTCACCAATGACTATGGCTTCACAAATCGAAAATCGGGAATAGGTGGAATTGTCGCTCCTTAGTCTTCCACTTTGGTCCTTGAAGGGTAGGATTGCCTCTTCACCAGCTCCACCACAAACAAACAATCTTTCACACCTAATGATGCTTCACTGTCTTATTGAGTTCTTTATAAAATAAAGAATGAATCAAATAAATGATTGATTGCAGCGACTTGATTAGGATGATGTAATCAGCGACTTGCAAGTATTCAAGTGTGTATGATTGATGTAGCTTGAACACAGAATGCACTTGAAGAAAATAACTAGATCAGCAGCCTTAAGCTCAGTAAGTTCAGCAGGGTGTTTTTCAGCTCAGTATTATCACTTAAAGTTTATCCCAAAAATTCATCATATTTTCTTGAGTTGAAAGTCTTCTATTTATAGGTAGGAATGCATGTGACTTGCATTTTTAAATTCAAATGTGACCGTTCCTTGTATTTGTCCCATCGATAACCAATCATCACTATTCATAGGGTGACCTTTGTCGTAATTCCTTTTTTGTGACAAGATCATCGCCCACCTTTGACTTGTGTCCATTGGATAAAGTCCTGAATCATCCCAACATCTTTTAATCTCAACCTTTGATTTTCTTGATAAGTCAGAGGTAGTTGGCTGTCCTTATCCATGTAATCTTCCAAGATAATCTTGAATTAATCGAAGTAATACATCGCAGAGTTCATGAGTCTGGCCGAGATACCTATCGCCATCTTGATCATCATATAACTGTATATAAAATACAATGCAGCTGATTACTTCTATCTAACTTTTATTTGTGTAGTTAGATTACATCATTTTAATTGTAACTAAGTTCCAAACATCATCCAACTTATGGAACTTAGACCTTCTACACAAGGTATATGTAATCAGTTTAGGTCATCACAGACTTGCCTAAATTCTGATTCCATATCCTTGACTTGAATTACTAAGTTTGATCCCTTAGCCTTCATTTACTGAGTTTGAGCCCTCAGCCTTCAGTCTTGGTCTTTCAAGAGGTTCCCGACTAGTCTCATCGACCTATCTACCCCATCGACGAGACCACTCTTGATATCAATCAATGACCACTTACTGATGCTTGTTTGATCAAACCTATTTATGAATCAAACTCTAATAAACCTATACATTTTATCTAGACATCTTTTTGCCTTTGCACTATAACAGCTAGTATGACACTCATCATCAAAACTAAGAAATAAGTCCAACAGAAACCAATGTGGATAGCTACAAGGTATTCAAGGAGAACTGTATTATTTTGAAATGTTGTGAATGCATTTATTGATGAAGGACAAGTTGCTGTATTTTCCAAGTACCAAAGTAAACAACACAACAGCTAATGTAGGCAGTAACAATTAAATGGAAAGGTCTAGTCAATTGTTGCAGTGGGGAAAATTTATGGCATAGGCATTAAATATGTAGACAAACTTAAAGTGAGTAGATCAAATTTATTTTTAAGTTATCTGCAAGCCAGAAAATGCCTATAAAGAGGCAGTATGGCAAAGCTTAGGTTTCTAACTTTGTTAAAAACATAACCAGTTAGCTTTGTACTAAATCAGTAAATTATTTGGAATCTGAGTATGGATTTTCAGAATGTGTATCCGTCTTTGCTTTATGAGGTTGCGGAGGAGCAGTATGAAGTTTATTCGCCTCCGATACCGGCTAAGGGTGACGATTCTTCGATAAGGCCAGAAGAAGTTCCAAAGGTTGGTTCATATCCAAACCACGTAGTGAAAAGTATTGCTAAGCAAAGGGACAGAATTCAGAAAAATTTGCACAGATCAAGGGAAGAAGTTAAGGAGCAGAAAATCTATGGCAAGGAGCGAGAGAGACTTGCAGAATTGTGGAGGAAGAAGTATTTGCTAGCGGATGTGCCTCGATCGCATCCGCGGGAAGGTACAACAAGTCAAGGCAATACAGAGACTGATAGTATAGATTCTTGGGACAACTTAAGAAATGGTGCTATGGATTAAAGAGGAAACTGAGTGAAAAATGTACCAAGCAAATGGAGAGGGTATGTTTAAATAAAAGTATTTAGTTCAGATGTGTTTAGAATGTAATGTAATGGTGAATTTGTTGAGGAGAGAAAGATGTTTGTGGAGAATTTAGGGTGTAATGCATGCTTTCTAAAGCCTAATAAATTTTAAATTTGGTTTAACTTGTTATTGATGTAATTAGTTTTAATTGCAGGTGTCATTACAAACAAGTATGATTTGAACAAAAGAAGCATCTGTGTTTAGCAATAAATCGTTTCTGACAGCAGTAACTTGGTGTGGAATATTTACATAAATGAAATAGAGCTATTGGTTTGGAACAGCAAAATGTGTACATGAGTCATGGTATTGATGTGTCCATAAATGAAATAATGAGTATTTAATGTGTTTATGAAGAAAGTGATGGTGCTGGAGTTTCATGTAATAAGAAGCAAGTTACTGAAAGCAGTAATTAAGAATGTTAGATAACCAGAATCGATGTGATTTTTTATGGTGTAAATTTATTCATGTTAAACAATGTCATTGAGAATTCCTTGTAAACATATATATGATTAAATAGCAAAGACAAGAACTGAACTCACAGACAAATGAAGGAGTAAAAAACCACATGAAAGGACCTTGATTGCATTGGTTCATAGATGCACGCATATATATGTAAAACTAAACACACAGTAAGAATTGGATCCAAAAATGATTGAAGGAGTAAAAAAGCACATATAAACACATTGGATGAGTTTTTTAATAAACGCAAACATATGTATGATTAATACAACGTAAGGTACGTGGAATTTTAATAGGTAAACATAAAATATAACTTACCTATCATTGCTCCTGTGTTTGCAAGTGAGTAGATATCTCTGAATGCTGTTGGTTCCAGTGGTGGGTAGGGAATTTTTTCACTTTCCTCGGATACGTGTCGTATAAAGGTTGCCCTTGATAAAACCCATTGCGTTGTTATCCTGGCGTAGCATATTGGAAACCAGGTTTGGTGGTGAACGTTCGCTCCACCAATAACGTATGTTGAGTATGGGAGTAAGTTGCCTTGCAAGATATCGATGTTGTTATTCCAGATTACACCCCTACCTTGTTGCCCTATTTTGGTTATTTACATACATAAAATCAGCAATTTGTAAAACTATACAAAGTGTAAGGGAAATACCGACTGCGTAAATTTTTTCGCTACATACCTTGGAATCGACAAACAGTAATTTCTGAAGCCTTCTTTTACTTTCATTCGTGTAAACATTGCTTTTGGCAACAACCGTGATTTTTACTCTCCAATCATCGGATTTCTTTGTGGACGTCGTTTATCCATATTTGTTTCGTCATGATATCGATATCCGTGATTCATATTCGTTTGTAAAGTAATAAACAACGTAAGAAAAGGAAGAGTTAACTAACATAGCGTAGTTAACAATCTAAATACGCAGTGACAAATCAGTGGAAAAAGTAAATTTCACTAAGTAAAACCTTAGGTAGCTAGGACAGATCTTGCCAATAGTTATTTTGTACTCTCTCGTGTATTTCACGGTAGACAACATTTCGAGTTAGAGTATTATTTGTGTTGTCTGTGAATGTCGGGGGTGCAATAAGTACTTTGATTGAGCTGGATTTTCTTGCTCTTGATAATGCAACATAGAGTTGGCCATGTGAAAAAACTGGTTCACGTAGATACACACCAACACGATCTAGTGTTTGGCCTTGAGCTTTGTTGATCGTCATTGCGAAACACAAGCGAATGGGGAATTGGTAACGTTTAAAGCGGTATTGCACATTTGTCTTCATTTGAGGATTGAAGAGGGATTTTGTGCAAGATGGTGATCTTCGCTGTGTGTGGACCAAAGAGCAATTTTAAAAGAATGATGGTATGGACCTCAAGTTGTTTGCAAATTAACCTAGTTCCGTTACATAGTCCTTCAACTGGATTTAGGTTTCTTAGTAACATGATAGGTGAATTTGGTTTGAGTATGAGCTCATGTGGTGGGAGGCTACTCGGATGTAACGAATTTAGGAAATCGTCGTAATCTCCTCGGTGTTGGGGATGAATTGCCATGTCATTGCTTATATATTTAGTAGCGACACCAGGCATATTATGCAACATAGTTTCGTTTATGTCGCTCACGCAATCATTGGTAAGTGCGAGCAAAGCTCGAGACATGGCTTAGGCCGTGGTTGGTAGCTAAAATATTCATATCCGGGTACACGAAACTTATCAATTGTTGCAATGACACGTCTTTGTTGCTGAATGGGATGACCATATTTACAGGCAAGGTAATGTTGCCATCTTCATTTTCAGGCTCTGTGCCGTTACCAATACGAAGCAAGAAATGTGTGAAATAAGGATCAGCTCTAGCTCGTATGTTTTCTGTCAAGTTGAGTTTGGTAAACGAGGGCCACAAAGGTGAACTGAACAAACTTGCATCAAGTTGTTGTTGCTTCGTAGCGTTTGTTACCACTGGTAAAACCTGCCTGAAATCACCCCCGAATACAACAACTTTGTCACCAAATGGTCGGTTAGTTTCGGTGATGTCCTTGAGCATCTCTGAGAATGACTCTACAGATTGTCTATGTGCCATTGGAGCTTCATCCCAAATTATGACTTTACTTTCCTAAGCAACTTAGTTGTACCGATTGTTGTTCGACATCGCAATTTGATTGCTTTCATCGTGAAATGGGAGCTTGAAACGTGAATGCATTTGTTACGCCTCCCTGGTAGCGCATATGCCGCTACCCCGTAGTAAGCCGTGGCCGTCAGGCGATGTATTGTTGAGATCTTAGAGTAGCCAAAATCGCTCTGTATAAGTAAGTCTTGCCTGTACCACCTGGTCCATCAATAAAAAAGGCGCAAGGTTAAGCAGTAATTTTTTCCATGATAGTGTCGTATGCGCGACGTTGTTCTTCGTTCAACTTGTGCACATTCAACAAATCATTGTCATCTACTTCGATACTCATTTCGTAATCCATTTCCTTAGATACATTACTTGTGGATGATATTGCATTTGGTTCTGGACCTAGGCTGTAATCAGATAGACGCTTTCCCATTTCATTTAATAAAACAGATAAGTCATAAAGAGCTTTTGCATGAATTTCAGAAACATGCAGCGATAATGATGAATGTGTTCTTGCATAATCCTCAGATAGAGAGTCAGCGTATTTCTGCCACAGCCTAATTGGATCAGAAGGTACGCAGTATACAAGGATAGAAGCAAAGAGCTGTCGAAGTTGTCTAGGCATTTGGTAAAGTATTGCCTCATCTAAGCACATATCCAAGTCAGCATCTGTGGTTAGCAACTTCCTTGCCAAAGCAGCTTCCCTAAATGTGCAGTGTAAATACCCATGCACTGTCAAGAGGTCACTGTATGACCTAGGACCTGGTACATGGTTTAGAAGCAAACGTAGGTAATATCTTTCACCTTCTCTCGGATCAGCTGTCACGATACGTCCTACTACCTTACCTCTTTTTCGCTCAGACCAAATTCGTTTGCTTGAATTCCAAACGAAATATTTAGGGAAGTCCTTGTACAGAGTCTGCAAGTTTACAGCTCGGTCATTGTTTCGGTTCATATTAAAGAATTGCATTAACATTGTCTTGCCGAGGAAATCATTGCTAGCGATGTTATTCAAGTCTTGGTCAGTCCCAAACGAGACAAGGTAATTATCAGGCAAATGTAATTGTAAAACGACCACTGCAGGTTGCATTTCAAATAAGTCAAACGCATATAAACGCCAAGCAGCCTCTGGTGGACCAACCCACCTCCCTTCTTGGTAATTTTTTACCTCATCCTCAACATTAGGGGTTCCTATTTGGAAAGAGATCTTGTCGGGGCCTTTGTAGATATATTTGTAAATATACTTGACGAGTTTAATAGTTGAGCAGATCTCCACGTTAATGTGGCAGTCGTATTTCTGTAATAAATACGGATTGTAAGGTACGATCCAACGATTGTCAATTACATGGCCTCTGATTCTGCTAGATATGCCAGTGTCGCGCCGCCTATAATGCGGATAACTGTTGCATCCATGGGTAGTGTATTGAAGAAAATCTTTTGGATATTTGTTTTTGCATTTTTTGTCACGCATACAAGGGCAGTTAGGATTAAGTAATCCACATGGACCATGAACCATGTGCTTAAGAACGAGGTCATGTAAACGAGGGTTAAGTGAAGGGTCGGGTAACTCGGCACTGATAAATCGATCATATGCCTCGGTATTTAATGGCTTGGAATCTCTATCCATAATCAGAAGCATATGTGCATGGGGCAAACCTCGTTTATGGAACTCGATTGAGTAAACACACGCTACAGGTACACCAAACACATCATTTTTTAGTTCTTTTTTTAGCATTTCTAGCTTCGCTTTGAAAACTCGTGCAAGTAAATCAGGCCTATTTTGAGGCAGCTTATGTGGAAGCAAATGGTTCCTTATTTCAGGCCACGATGAATTGCAGGTCATTGTTAGAAAGAAATCAGGTTTTCCAAAATTCTGCACTAAGCACATTGCATCCATGTATCGCTTTTTTCATGTCGCGTGGACCACCTACGAACGAAGGTGGAAGAACTACTTTTCGACCAATCAAGAGAAATTTGGAGTTGTTTCACCGCACAATCTTTGTCAAGTATCCCTCGCGAGACACTCGTGCGAATCTCCTTTTGTTGCTTGTAGATATATTATAGCCTTGAAGTCTCAACTTTGACAAACATATCTACTATGAATTGTTGCGAGAACTCGCCCGTGTGCAAAAGCATACAACTATCGTTGTCTCGTATTTGCAACTTATAGCAATAATATTGACGGCACGAAGCAGTTGTTGCGTTCCGAACACCGTTCTCAAATGTGAAGTTAAAACAAAGGAGTTGAGTCAAACCTTGTTCAATATATAAAGTCACCGAAATGTAGAGGAGGTAAGGGTACCTAGTTTTTCTTGACACACAGGAGTTGATCGAGTTCGAGATGGGAAAATGTTTGTATTATCTAAATAATCACGGCATCTATAACCTCTTTTACGACTATTCGGTGCAAGTTTTTCTATATTACAATGCCATCCAACTTGACCTAGTGGAAATATTAAAGGGTATTGCAAAGGATCATAGCATCCATAGTTGTGGCATATTCTGTAAGGGAGTGCATCTTTCGAATATATTTGGATATGGCATCCATGATTGGAACCGTGTTCCTCATCCATAGAAACAATAGCAGACACATCATCACGGTAGGCTCATTATATATATCTGATCAAGTCTAGGGTTATTAACGAGGCATAATTTGTACTCATGTACGCACCTAAAATCTCGACTTGACGCAGAAACGCACGCACGGATTTTCAGCCAATACGTGCATCAATGTGGCCATCACATCTCTAGAAAATCGTGAAGAAGTAGCTACACGCTCTTGAGTTCACTTGTGGGTCATAGAAATAAAATTGGACACCGATAGGGGTATCATTATTTCCATTGAAGCAAGCAAGATAGTGGTGTATTTTGCCTTGGACTTTGAATGTATATACACCTTGCTTATTTTTCATAAGCTCATTATCTTTTTTTGCTGCGAACGTGGTGAAAGCTAAGTTATTGTTATAGCTCCTTACATATTTCCTAAAAGTTGAGGACTGTATGTCTGAGCTTTTAAACAATTGGGCAAGGGCAGGTGGCATTGGTGGGGATGCAATACTTATCTCACCTTGAGCAACAAAACCGATGGACTCGTGGTAGAAAGCGCCGCATGACAATAGCCGCAACTTGGGGAGTTGGTAAGAGATTGGTGTATGATTCTTTGTTTGGTATGGGCAACAAATGAGGTAATGCAAAGAGAAAGAAAGCCTGGCCTAAGTCTGTTTGAAGGATAAAACTCATGTTGTACATGAGCCACCCGGCATAATGCATTACCACGATGAGTTAGAGTAGTGTGGGTTGAATCTGTTTCAACTGCAGTACTTAGGTTATGAGGAGGTGAATTCAGCAACATTATATTTGCAGCTGAAGAGGAAGCTACACTATCAGGCACCAAGGATAATCCTTGTTCAGAGATTGAAGTTGAGCCAACTTCAATGTGTACTTCAGAGCTTAGTGGAGCTCTATTTCTCAACGCATAACGCATACGTCGTTGCTTCAAAAATTCATTTTCTTATCAGCATCCATAGTTGCATAAGTATTTCTCCTTTTTTCGTTTCTCTTCGTTCGGCTCACGTCATCCATGGAGCTAGTATGTAATGTTACTACGATTTTTACACCTAACCTATCCAGTATTGGAAAATTCAAAAGTAACATCAGCATCTTCAGCCTATCCACTATAGCTTTAACTATTTTATACATAGTAAATACATGTACAACAACATGAATGAAACACCGCCTACGCATTTAGACAACTTCCTAAGATGGTAAATAAACAAGAAGACAAAACCATTATTGGCAACTAAAAAAGTAACATTACTATCTTCAACTTATCCACTATAGGTTTCACTATTTTATATATTGTGGGTACAAAGCAGACTCTAATGCTAACGTGTGCAAGGAAACTGGGATTTTCTGTAGATCCCGTAACTACGGGGTTTGCAATAGATCCCCTAACTATTGAGGTTTGTAGTAGCACCTCTAACTACAATCAACGTATGATTAAAAGTAATCATCCAAGGAGCTAGTACGTAATGTTACTACAATTCCTAGACCTAACCTATGCACGGTAAATACAAAGCAATGAATACCAGATCTAACGTACAAAATATATGCAATAACCTAACAAGGAGAGCATGTAAAATAAAAGCAATGGAGTAAACATACCTGCAACAGTAATGAGTGAAACCAATAAACACAGAAACTTGAGAAACCAATAACCGAGCAACTGAACAATCAAGGCACATGAAGGGCAGTTAATAGACACATTACCGCTAACAAGGAGACAACCAAAACAGCACACATTCAATGTCAAAATGAAGAAACACAGGCCAAGAATATGGAATATGGTATACGAAACTTGAGAAACCAATAACCGAGCAATTGCAGAATCAAGACACATGAAGGGAGTTGATACACACATTCTGACTAACAAGGAAACCACCAAAGCAAGACACATTCAAGGTCAAAATGAAGAAACACATGCAAAAATATGGAATATGGTATACTATAATAACTCTGCAACTAAAAAATAAAGATAGCACTATGTATCTACAAAGAAAATGATAATTACGAAGCATTACATCGTACCCAGAGCACACCGAAACCTACGAAAAATAAGGAGTGAACAATGAGGCATTGCGGCAGGTGACATTTACAGCACCACACAGTGCATACAAGGTCAATTATGCCTCTCAATTCCTACAGCCTCCTACACATGTTCATATCAAACCTGCTCAAACAATTGCCAGACGTGTTAAAGCTAGGTTGGCTTTTGGCCTACCATTGAACATAGTCCTACAATGACATTAACCAACTACTTTCGTGCAGAATAGACAAGCTCCCTATGTACCCAGAAGGCAAGTAAAGATTTCTGCCCAATTAAAAAATGCAAAGATAACATCTTCCATGTCCAACATGACAACATTCAACGCAAGTAAGGCATAAACTAACTAAAATAGTAAACCAAACAGAAACAGAGCAACAGCATCAAATGCACTCATAAAAGTACATATCAAAGGATGCAATTACCAAAGCAAGAATGACATGCAACTGTACTACAACACATAAAACGCAACAAAAAAAATAAATAAAGTGGCAGAGCTTCCCAAAAATAGGAAAAATAAAATCGGCGATAAAACAATGAAAGTATAAAAAAAGGCACAAAAATGCAACCTTGCAACCCCAAAAAGAACACACTTTTAATTAACCCAATTAAAAAGTAAGATACCCAATAACGAAAGATAGAAACAAGTGAAAGATGAAAGCCCAAAAACACAATTAAAGACACATACATGCAAGATGACTAACAAGAACAGAATAAAAACCAAGAATTTACTGCATAAATGGTTGGAGCAGCAAATAAGTGCAAACATAAACGGGAAAAACCCCTCAATAGAAAGCATAAAACATTCTGCAAATTACCTGGGGAAGAAGAAGATCAATGCAACAGCGAATGCCAGAAACGAAAGCTGCCAAAACAACATCATTTATCTACTATGAATCAGAAAGGAATAATGAGGAAGTGAAAACCGACGAACAATGAGATTCATAACTCACCCAGACAAGCCCAAGAAATGCAAAAACAGGTTCTCCATCCACACTGGAACATATTTATACACACAGGCGAGGAAGCGGTGGTGGAGCAGCCGAAAACAATTCCAAGATAGTGGAGAAGCGAAGCAACCGCACTGACCGCCTTAGCCATGCAGATAAAGTTGGAGCAACGGAACGACGTCGTATTACGAGTCCATATATGAAACAAAAAAGAATTAAATATGAAAGCAGGACGACGAGAACTTTTGTCGTGACCTGGCCTAGAAGCTTTAAATAGTATACTCCATATATGATTAAGTTCTTGGTTGTAAGGACGATGAGAAGGAAAAAAAGAAAAAAAAAGAAAAGGAAAAAAAGGTTGGTTTGTGAATTTGGTCTGATTTGGTTATCCCGACCGATCACGATCCGGAGATTTTAGGAAAATGCTATGTCCACTACACAAAAGTGTAGTGGATGATGTTGTGGATGATCCTGTCCACAGATTGGAGAGAGAAATATTTTTTTTTTATGGGTCCTGACTAAACGTGTGGTGTGGATGATGTTGTGGATGATGTTGTGGAGGTAGTTGTAGTGGATGTAGCACTACCGGAGATTTTAATACATCTAATTAACACAAATATATTTCCTTATTCCGATCTGTGTTTCCTCATTCCAATATATGATTGGCTCGTGCCTTTGTTGTCAGTTATAAAGTAACCAAGTGATTACTGAGTCGGCCAAAAAAAAGGGAAAAAAAATTTATTAGTTCATAATTGGTAATTGATGCGGCCAGAAAATGGGCTCATCCATGTGGCATCTCTTTGGTGGTTCACACTTGACCCAGTGAAACAAACCATTTTTGACTTCCTAGTGACGAACTCAGGGGGGCTCTGCCACCCGCTTCGTCACCACTGATCCTCGTATATCCGACCGCCGTTGGACCGGATAGTCTCCGTCCCTAACAGGTCGGAGAGGAGTCGGGCACCGAAACCGATATTCGGCAAGGCGATCGATGTCGATCTCCTCGATCGGACTAGGTCCTACTTATACAGATTCCGAGCGGTAGGAGCTCGGCCATCGTCCCTAACCTCTTTGGGCCGGCTCTGCCAACCCAGTACGTTTAGCTTAACCGGACATAGCCTGTCTCTTATCTTATTCCTCACGTGTGTAATAATGAGATAACTATTATAGAATCCTGAACAATAAAAGCTCCAATCTTTATCACTTAATGCTAATATTTGAATACCATAATTACCTCCTATAATCAAGGAGATTACTCAATCATAATCTCTTTCCTTAGGGAATACGTTAATCGGTGTCTATCACGGACACGCCACATCAAACCCTAGGGCATAAGCCCCTCTATATAAATTGTCCCTAAGGAACTAATGAGACTTGATTCCAATTGAACCATTGGATACGTAGGCAGCTTGATCATCATCAAGTGCAGTCTAAAAACAAATCAAATCATCCCTTTCATCATTGTTTTTCTGGGTTCTTGAAGCATCCATAGGTTATAATCAAGGAAACGAGCTTAGAGGATTACCTTGACGATATTTAGATCGTCAGTAATTAACTTATGAAGTATTATAATTGTCTGCATGGTATGCCATACAAGTAATTATTTCGTTCTATGGGTAGATGTAAACTTTGTGATCGAGTAGTATTATCTAATAACAGTGGAGTCATTGGTACATATGTTTCTGTTCTTTGGGTAATAATTTGGCTATACTATAGAAAGGTCGATGTTTTGTACCATCAAGTTATTGATCACGAGTCGATATGCTAATTTTGTGATCACTCTAGATAATGTTTTCGTCTTAGAGAAATGTAGAACTTGTTCAGCTATGGAGATTGTTTGATCACTCTACATCTATTCATATTTGTTTAATTTGAGATTCATTTGACAACAAGCCGGTTTTGTCATGTCGATCTTACATTCGTTAAACATAAATGGAAGAAACACCAAGGTGAATCCAATTTTGATTTGTGTCTTTTGTGACACAAGTTTACGTGCATATTGTAGCATTAGGCGTAGCACCGGTGACCGATTAATCTCATCCCTTAGATGGAGGAGTTTGGTGGTGCGATGAACGATGCTTTGAATGATCAAAGCGGGATTGATCGAGAGTCTTGTCGATTGAGCACAAAAGTGATTCTCCGTATAGAGCCAAAGTGAGATGGGCTTTAAGATCCGATTACATACTAGAGTAATCTTGCTTTTGACACTATGCCTAGGACTTGCAAATTTCAAATTCGTTTGTCCTTTGATGAAGATGAGGTTGTTACCAAATTTGAAATTTGATCCTAATCACAAGTGTCAAGTATATGTTGAAGCCATGTTGGATAACTCACCGATTGACCGGTAGAAAGGAACACAGGACCTCTATCCTAGATTTTATGGTGTGTGTGTGGCATCTTATCTGTGTGACAAGTGTCACTGTCTATCTATATGTATGGAACAAATCTCCTGATGAATAACAGATTAGCTTTTATCCCTTTCTTGTTTTCTAAGATGGTATCGGAGCCACTCTTCTGGCCATGGCCGCCACCTGGAGCACAGCTCCCGCAGGAAGCTCACATTCAGCTCATGCAACCCCAAGCTCGATCCCAGCTCCATCAACACCATTGGGAAGCTATACCCCTATTTTTCCTACTCTAAATGTTCCTCCACAAAACACACTGACCTCTCCATTTCTCCGACCACCGGCCATTTTTTCCGGCTACCACACATGCATCACCATTTGGCGGAAATCTTACCCAAAGCTTCACTGACACACTTACCCGGAACAACTACCTGTTATGGAAGTACTTTATCCTACCTGTAATAAGAGGATATAGACTCAAAGATCATGTGTTTGGGACAAAAACAAAGCCACCGGAGTTTATCTATGCCCCTTGTTGGTCCCTTGAAAAGGCTTTGTGTTTAGGGTATATTTTACTATATTTTCAAGCTTAATCCCTAAACAATTTACCTTGTTTTCGAGGGAATAAATGAGAAAAGCATGTTTTAACCAATAAATTCATATAATGTTCATTGAGGGTTTATAATTTAATTATGAGGAAATATTGAGTTTAAATGTTATTTCGTTACACATTTTTCTATTATTATTACTCGATGACTTGGTGTAACAATTATTTTGCAGAAAATAAAGAAATGCAAGGGGATATTATTTATGGAGAAGATTAATCTCATTTAATCAAGAGATCAATGTTATTCAATCAAAGGATTTTGAAATAAAGAAGGAAAATCGGAGCATTGAAGAGAGGATAAAGAAGATCTGATCGAAGGAGTGGAGTGGGGAACACGTTTTTACGGCTACGCGGTGTGAACGCGGAGAAGTGGCACGCTCGGTCGATCGAGCCTTGTTATTCGGTCGACCGAGCCAAGAGGTTCGGTCTACCGAGGCTACATAAATTAATCCGACGCGTTTTCTAGATCCTTCCCTATGTCGGCCACAAACTCCTATATAAGCAGCATCCATTCGAGCAGAAACAGAGATCCAAAAACATCAGAAAATTAGTATAGCAATTAGCAATAAATTAGATTCATAGATAGTCTTTCTTTTATTTTTCTTTCAATTTCAATTCAGTAAATAAGGATGTTTTTGAAGAAGATGAGTGGCTAAAGGCCCGAGGCTAGAACCACCAATGTGAAGCCACCATCACCGGAATAAACAAGGATTTTTGCATTTATTCGTTCTAGTAAGTTTCTTGTTCTTCCTTCATGTTTTGAATTGTTTATGTGCAATGTGTATGACTATACTTGTGTTGCATGCTGATTGAATTTAGACATACGATAGTTGATAAATTCATAGATTGCCGTGAAGGAGAGTGATAATATTTCTTCTAACAAACGATAGTTGAGGGAGGATATTGTTAGATTAGGATTTTATATCCATATCTTTGTTTAAGTAGAGCTTTAGTCAAACCGAGAGGTGTACTAATTAAAGGTGTAGAATCGAGGGAGGAAACGCCGCTTTAGTAGATAATCCAAGACTTACGAGTGAATATGCGATTTTCTTGTTAATTTCAGTGGGGTGGTGGATCAAAGGTGTGTTCTAGTTGTTTTAATCATAGTTGTTAGAAAAAGATTTAATAAGTAGTAGTTGTTCTTTTCGCTTTTGAAACCTTTATTTTGTTCTTTAATCCAAGATCGTATTTATAAACCTTACAAAAGAAATCGAAGGCGGAAACACTATTTTTCGTACAAGTCCCTGTGGATACGACCCGGTTTCATCACTATAGCTGCGAACCTTCGCACTTGGGGTTGACATCGGTTTTATTTATTATATTTTATCACTGCTTTGCATAAAACCGCAAACAAGTTTTTGGCGCCGTTGCCGGGGACTTGGCACGGAAATTTTTCGTTTTCAGTCTCTGTAATTTCTGGACGGTCGCTAATTCCGGTGCGTACTAATCTTAAAATAAAATAAAATAAAAAAAAAAAAAAATTTCAGTTCGGTCGACCGAACCTGACCTCTCGGTCGACCGAGAGTTATTTTATTTTATTTTTTTTTTTTCGTGTTTCGCTCGTGATAGTCTTACAGAGATTCGCTCGCTTTTATTTGCGTTTTCGAACTGCTTTGAGTCCTGCTTTTAGTTTAGTTTTTAGTTGTTGAGTCTAATTAAAGGATCATACTTAATTTAAAAATTAAAGAATAAATAAAAAATAAAAATTTATTTTGACCCGAACATTTGGTTGAACGTGGTTTATGCAAACTCGAACTCACGGGGACCACTTTTATATAACCCGAGCTAGAGCGAACCATCGTTCGACCGAATAGACGTTTGGCTCGACTCGCCGGATCGACGGACGAGGCAAAGCGATCCAAGAAGAATACGTTGTTGAGAAGCCCAAGTTGAGGAAATGGCAGATCAAAGGACATTGGCGCACTATGCCATGCCGCTCATCGTGAAAGTAAATCCCGCATCGTGATTCCCGAAATCACGGTGATAATTTCGAACTCAAAACTTCTTTAATCAACTTAGTGAGAGGTTCCACATTCCATGGCTTCTCCATCGAGGACCCACACGATCACATTCACTCATTTCTAGAATCGTGTGGGACTACTTTAATCAAAGGGTCACCGAGGACGCCCGAGGATGAAACTTTTCCCTTCTCCTTTGAAGGGAGAAGCGAAAGAATGGTATAAATCTTTACCGATTGACTCCATTACTTCGTGGAGGAGTTGGAGAAAGAATTTCGAGCCAAGACTTTCCACCGCAAAGACGGCTCATCTTCAAAGCAGATATTCACTTTTGTGCAACCGAGAGGAATCGTTTTGCGATGCATGGAAACGATTTAAATCTCTCTTGAGAAAGTGCCCCACCATGAAATTTGGATAAACAAAGGTTGGTCAACACTTTCTATAGTGGTTTGACCGAATTGACCAAGGAATGGTGAATAGTTCACTGGAGGTGCATTTCGAGAAAGACACGAAGAGGATGGACGTTGTTTGAAGATATTGCAAAGTATAATTATGCCCCTACCTATAAAGGTGCATCCAAATGTAAGAACTCGACTCTGTGGAAGTATGAGGTAGATGAGACCACACTTCTAAAGGCTCGATTAGAAGCACTCTGAAGCAAGTGGCGGCAATGAATGTTCAAAGTCTTGTATGTGATAACCGCCATGGCCAAGGCCATCGCAGCATCAGTGCCGCTTGACCCGATCCTCAGTCAAAGCCGTGCAAAACAACGTTAATCGCCAAAATTGCGATACCATTGGGCACACATTCCATCAATGTCCTCTATTGCTGCATTCAGAGGAGGTGAATGCATTCAGTTCTCAAAATTATCGACCTTTGGGTCAGAATCAGAACACTCAAGGGTTTAATTACTGGAGTGACCCTTCCAGGGTAGCAAATCCCCATCAGTTTCAGGCCCCTAGGCCTAATCTGAGCAATTTTCAATCCAACTCTCGACCGGCATGGAACAATAATCCACCGGTCAATCAAAATCAAAATCGAATCAATCATTTTGATTTTAGAACAAAAGTTGAGTGAGCAAGTCGCTGCCAACACTCGTTGGCAAATGCATTAAGTACTTTGACCAAGATCAAATGAGGAATTTAGAGGTGCAAATGGGACAGATTTCGGGCAAACAAGCAAGTCGACCTCAAGGTCATTTGCCGAGTTTTATCGAGAAGAACCCCGAGGGGTTAACGTGGTCCGAGAATGACCGAGAATACTTGCACCGATCCTGGCTGCACCATGGAACTATGGTCAAGATGAGTTGAATGTCGTAAACTGAGGAGTGGGAAAGCGGTTGGCGGTCAGGCCAACCAGGGAACGAATAGCCCCTCCTCGCGAGCAGAGAGAGGTGAGGGGAAGATCTTCTTTCTCCTCGAGGAGGATGCCGGGACCATTGTTGAGCCAAGTGAAAAGGAAATTTCGAAAGAAATGTGAGAGTTGAGAATATCACTTTAAAAGAAGTCGGATTCTAAGTTGAGTTCGGGAAGCATGTAAGGTGGAAAGATAGGAAGACAAAGCAATCAATCATAAGACAAAGAAAGAAGACCTTCAATGAGGAGGACTTTCTTTGTCGATCTCCTTACCCACCTAGCAAGAACAAGTCATTAACAAATGATAAGGAGTATAAGAAGGTTATCGATTTGCTCAAGAATACCGAGGCAAACATTCCATTAGTTGATCTTTTGGTAGGGATGCCAAAGTATACAAAGTTTATAAAAGACGCAGTGAGTTCAAGAAGAAGCTTCAAGAGCTCGAGCACATAGTGTTGAATGAAGAATGCTCCGCAATCGGTCGACTAAACTTCCGTGAAGTGTCCCGACTCGTAAATTTACGATTTCGTGTACTATCGGGAACAGGACTTCCATAATGTTTTATGCGATTCGGGGCATCACTCAACTGATGTCTACTTCAATCTTCCAATCTCTTGGATTGGATCAATCTATTACTCTTAGACCCATTTCTCTTCAACTTGCGATAGAAGTGTGAAGTATGCAAGGGGCTGTAGAAGATGTGTTGGTCAAGGTTGAGAACTTCATATACCCGGTGATTGGGTAATCATGGACATGACCAATGATGAGAAAAACACCTTGATCCTTGGAAGACCTTTTCTTGCAACCGCCCGTGCCTTACTAGATTCCTACGGTGGCTAGATAACCCTACATTTGGAGGATGAGAGTGTAAAGTTCAATGTGGGCAATGCAAGTTGAAGCACGATCCAAAGTGACACTTGTTTAGCTATTGAAGACGATTTCACTGATGAGTATGATGAACAAGTGTTCATGGGCAGTTGGGATGAGGAAGAATTCAATAAACAATCTGCAACTTGGACTGATGAGGAGTGGAAGAAATTTTTAGAAGAGATTGAGAAGGAGGAAAAGGAAAGTTCTGATTACCAGGAGATGGTAAGAAAGAAAATGAGGAAGAGGCATGGTGACATGGCCAGATTTGAAAAAGGGGATAAAACCCCTGTCTGCTGGGAGGCCATGATGCTTCAGAGCCCTTATGATAAGCTTGGAGATCTGGAGCTTAAGGGCGATAAATTAAGACCAAGTGTGGAGGATCCACCGTCAGATTTAGTGTTGAAACCCTTGCCTCAACACTTGAAATACATTTTTCTGAGGGACGGTGATAAGCTCCCTTTGATTATTTCATCTAAGTTAGAACCAAAGGAGGAAGAAAAGCTTATCAAAGTGCTGCAAGATAATATCCTCGCCTTTGGTTGGCAAGTGGGAGATATCAAGGGGATAAGCCCTGATATCTGTATGCACAAGATCAGGACTGTTGAGGGATCGAAGAAAGTGCGATGACCTCTCGAGAAGGCTAAACCTCACATGCAGGAGGTCGTTAAGAAGGAAATCATCAAATTGCTTGACATGGGTATCATCTACCCAATAGCCGATAGTGAATGGGTGAGCCCCACTCAGGTGGTGCCAAAGAAAGGAGGGATCACCATCGAGAAGAATGAAAAGGGGGAAGAGATTGCCCTACGGCAAGTCACTGGGTACAGAGTTTGCATCGATTACAGAAGACTAAATGAGGTAACTCTAAAAGACCACTTCCCCTTGCCATTCATTGACCAGCTCCTTGAGAGGCTTAGTGGCAAGCAATATTATTGTTTTCTGGATGGCTATTCAGGATACTTTCAGATAGCTATCGACCCCACTGATCAAGAAAAGACTACCTTCACTGTCCTCGTGCACCTTCGCCATCGAAGAATGCCATTTGGTCTCTGCAACGCACCGGCTACATTTCAAAGATGTATGCTGGCTATCTTTGATGGTTTAGTGGAGAAGGTGATGGAGATTTTTATGGATGACTTCTCTGTGTTCGGGGACAGTTTCGACCACTGTTTACACAATCTTGATAAAGTTTTGTCCCGGTGCATAGAGAAAGACTTAGTCTTAAATTGGGAGAAGTGCCACCTGATGGTGGAAGAGGGAATTGTTCTGGGACACAAGGTGTCCAAAGAAGGTATTGAGGTCGACAAAGCGAAGGTAGAAGCTATTGAAAAAATGACATACCCCAAAAATGCAAGAGAAGTAAGAGGATTCTTGGGTCATGTCGGCTTCTATAGGCGATTCATCAAAGACTTTTCTAAAATAGCCAAGCCTTTGTCATCTCTCTTAAGAGAAGATGTGAAGTTTATTTTCACCCCTGAGTGTGAAAGAGCATTTAAAGAACTAAAAGACAAGTTGGTTACCTCGCCAATTCTTATAGCACCTGACCGAAAGCTCCTTCGAGCTTATGTGTGATGCTTCTAATTATGCAATGGGCGCGGTGCTAGGTCGAGAGTGGACGGAAGGTTCACCCATCTACTACGCTTAGTCACACTTTAAACCCAAAGACAAGTAAATTATGCAACAACCGAGAAGGAGTTGTTGGCGTGAGTTTTTGCCATGGATAAATTTAGAAGCTACTTGCTTGGGTCGGAGGTCACGGTCCGGACAGACCATTATTCGCATTGAAATATCTCGTTGAACAAGGCCGATGCCAAGCCTCGTTTGTTGAGATGGATCTTGATTTTACAAGAGTTTGATGTTCATATCCGGGACAAGAAGGGTAGCGAGAATGTGGTAGCCGACCATATGTCTCGGCCGACCGACGATCCTCGTGTAGAGTCGGATGAGATTGGAATCGATTTTCCAACCGAGCAACTCATGACCATTGATGTGTGCGAGGTTGCTCCTCGCCCGTCTTTGGAAAAGGTTCTCCTTGGTTTGCACCTTTGCAAACTTCTTGAGTGGCGTATATCCGGACCCCGACCGACATATCAAAGAAAAGAAGAAATTCTTTCGGATTTGAACTATTATGTGTGGGACGATCCCATTCTCTTCAAGCGTTGCAAGGATGGATTGCTCCGTAGGTGTTTCCCCGAGTTCGAGCAGAGGACATTATGGAGCAATGCCATGGTGGACTGTGGGAGGTCATTATGGAGCCGGGAAGAGCTGCCGCGAAGATTTTTCATCCGGTTTCTACCGCCAACAATTTTAAGGATACAGAGAACTTTGTAAAAGGTGTGACCGGTGCCAACGCACCGTAAACTTTCTCGGCGAATGGACATGCCCTCCACCCCATCCAAGAATGCGAGATTTTCGGACGATGGGGTATTGATTTCATGGGACCGTTTCCATCCTCGTATGGGAACAAGTACATTCTCGTCTGCGCCGACTACGTGTCAAAGTGGGTAGAAGCGATAGCAACATCAAGGAACGACCACAAGGTGGTCAAGAACTTCTGAAGAAAAATATTTTCACGCGGTTTGGTGTCCACGAGCCCTCATCATGATTTGAGGAACTCACTTTTGCAATACTCCACTAGAAAAGATTTTAGAACGATACGGGGTGAAACACAAAATTGCTACCCCCTATCACCCTCAGACGAGTGGACAAGTTGAAGTGAGTAACCGAAGCCTGAAGAGCATTCTTGAGAAGACGGTGAATTCTAATAGGACGGACTGGAGTCAGAAACTGGATGATGTGCTCTGGGCCTACAGATGCCTTTCAAGACTCCTATTGGCACGTCTCCGTTTCAGATGGTTTATGGCAAGGCCTGCCACCTGCCAATCGAGCTTGAGCACAAAGCGTTCTGGGCTATTAAATTCTTGAATTTCGATAGCCAGTTATGCAGAGAAAAGCGATTATTGCAGTTGCAGGAGCTTGATGAGTTCAGACTCCAGGCCTACGAGAGCTCGAGAATCAGTAAGGAAAGGACTAAACTGCTTCACGACAAGAAAATCAAGATTAGGGAATTCAAAGCGGGCGAGTGGGTTTTACTGTATAATACCAGGTTACATCTGTTTCCTGGTAAGCTACGCAGCCGTTGGTCTGGCCCCTTTGAAATCTTTCAGGTATTCCCTAGTGGAGCAGTCGATTTGAAAGATAAGCAGGGCGGGTTGTTCAGAGTAAATGGTCATCGGTTAAAACACTATATTGGTCAACAAAAGGAACGACCGGTGGTTTTCTATCTGAATGACGTCCCTAGTCAAACCAGCTCCGATCCTTCGGCACCCGATGATTTACATCTCTGTGAGTTCTTTGATGATGTTATGCTCCCTGATGTTGCACCTCGGCTTGTGAAACAGAAACCTAAGAAGAAGAAGAAGAGAAGAATCATAGGTACGAAGTGGATACAGAAGTTTGATGATATGGCCAAGACGTTGGCGAGACTTTGTTCCTGTGGATTCCAGCCTGTTGACCCCGAGAAGGTCGAGAATAATTCCGGGATGAGGCTTCACTGGCCTGACCCCGGTTGAGTTTTTATTGGTTAGTCGAGCTCCCGACTATAATTAAGCCCTACTAGGACGGTAACCTAGATATCTTTTTCTTTTTGTTTGTAGTTTATTTTTACTTTGTTTCTCTTGTTGGTTGCTAATGTTTTCCACCTAGCGCTTTCTAACTATGGATCTCAGATTTTGGACGATTGCCCACATCATGACCCTGCTTGTTTCTTTTTATTTCCTCATGTACCCTATTATCTCTCGATATTACACTACATTTCACATAGATTCGGTTATTATCAATTTGTGCATTGCTTCTGCTTTGTTCCATGATATTGCCTTGTCTATCATCTTTTTGTGCCCCCATCCCCGAGGTACGTCTTGTTTCCCCATGTGTGCAGGATATTTGCGATAGCGATTGTGAGCTTTCGGATGATATCGTTTACGGTGGATGGTCCACGCCCATCGATTTCTTCAAGCATTTATGGATCTCGACTCGCGACCACTTCCGCACTGCAACTTTCGAATTACAACCAGCTAAGTTTTTCTTATTTTGCACATGCTGAGGACATCATGTAACTTAAGTGTGGGGGAGGGTTTATTGGTTTGTTTTACATGTTATCTAGTTTTGCTCCTTTGAAAAATTTGATAAATTTTTTTAAAATTTGTGAGTCCCGAGTAACTTCAATGACATGCTAGTTTTGTAATTTGGCACCTTTAATTGTTATCAGTAGTCATATCATGTTCTAAGAATAGGTTTGGTAGATCAGATACTCACTTGAACCTCAGTACACGAACCTGTTAGATGAGGAACCAAAAATATAAAATAGTCTCCGGTTAGTTAAGGGATAGCCAATTCTAGCTGCAGATAACCACTTACTTAGCACTGATGAAAGTTAAGAACTCGTACTATACTCACAGTTAGAATCTAAGTACCTTAGTGTCTTGAGAACCTTAAAAGTCTTGAATGTGTTAGAAATGATACCTGACCGGGAGTTTCCAAAGAGTTTGAAAAAAAAGGAAAATTTTGAAAAAAATTAAAGTGCGGAAGTTGTTTGCGACTATCACCTCGAGTCCACTTGGATACTGCCCCAATTGGGGAGTGTGGTTTACCTTGGACAGTATAGGTTTGAGTGATCTCAGGGTGACTGCCTCTAAAGTAGGGGAGAGTGTTATACTTTTGAGACGCGACGATGGAAGAAAATATAGGCCTTTTGGAACTCTGAGTCGAGTTGATCTAAACCCAGTAGAGACCTGGAAGGTATTTTCTTGGCACCAAGTAAAGGAATTTAAATGTGAGTTGGTTACTTTGTTCTTGATAAATAGTTTTTGTAGGGTAAGTGTTTGAGATGTAATCTAACTTCGTTTATTTAACCGGATGACTGTTAGTGCTTGATTTAATACATCAAGAGAGGATCGGTGGAAGTTTAGCGGGTTCAACACACACAATCACTGAGTGAGTTCGATTTGCTAGATACTAGCTTGATGTGAGCATGACTACGTCTCGTGTCAAATTATGTGGGTTTTTGATAGTTTGTCGTTGTTTGTTTTGCTCGGGGACAAGCAAAAAGCTAAGTGTGGGGGAGTTGTTTAGGGTATATTTTACTATATTTTCAAGCTTAATCCCTAAACAATTTACCTTGTTTTCGAGGGAATAAATGAGAAAAGCATGTTTTAACCAATAAATTCATATAATGTTCATTGAGGGTTTATAATTTAATTATGAGGAAATATTGAGTTTAAATGTTATTTCGTTACACATTTTTCTATTATTATTACTCGATGACTTGGTGTAACAATTATTTTGCAGAAAATAAAGAAATGCAAGGGGATATTATTTATGGAGAAGATTAATCTCATTTAATCAAGAGATCAATGTTATTCAATCAAAGGATTTTGAAATAAAGAAGGAAAATCGGAGCATTGAAGAGAGGATAAAGAAGATCTGATCGAAGGAGTGGAGTGGGGAACACGTTTTACGAAGCACAGTGTGAACGCGGAGAAGTGGCACGCTCGGTCGACCGAGCCTTGCTATTCGGTCGACCGAGCCAAGAGGTTCGGTCTACCGAGGCTACATAAATTAATCCGACGCGTTTTCTAGATCCTTCCTATGTCGGCCACAAACTCCTATATAAGCAAAGATCCATTCGAAAGGTAAACAGAGATCCAAAACATCGTAAAATTAGTATAGCAATTAGCAATAAATTAGATTCATAGATAGTCTTTCTTTTATTTTTCTTTCAATTTCAATTCAGTAAATAAGGATGTTTTTGAAGAAGATGAGTGGCTAAAGGCCCGAGGCTAGAACCACCAATGTGAAGCCACCATCACCGGAATAAACAAGGATTTTTGCATTTATTCGTTCTAGTAAGTTTCTTGTTCTTCCTTCATGTTTTGAATTGTTTATGTGCAATGTGTATGACTATACTTGTGTTGCATGCTGATTGAATTTAGACATACGATAGTTGATAAATTCATAGATTGCCGTGAAGGAGAGTGATAATATTTCTTCTAACAAACGATAGTTGAGGGAGGATATTGTTAGATTAGGATTTTATATCCATATCTTTGTTTCGTAGAGCTTTAGTCAAACCGAGAGGTGTACTAATTAAAGGTGTAGAATCGAGGGAGGAAACGCCGCTTTAGTAGATAATCCAAGACTTACGAGTGAATATGCGATTTTCTTGTTAATTTCAGTGGGGTGGTGGATCAAAGGTGTGTTCTAGTTGTTTTAATCATAGTTGTTAGAAAAAGATTTAATAAGTAGTAGTTGTTCTTTTCGCTTTTGAAACCTTTATTTTGTTCTTTAATCCAAGATCGTATTTATAAACCTTACAAAAGAAATCGAAGGCGGAAACACTATTTTTCGTACAAGTCCCTGTGGATACGACCCGGTTTCATCACTATAGCTGCGAACCTTCGCACTTGGGGTTGACATCGGTTTTATTTATTATATTTTATCACTGCTTTGCATAAAACCGCAAACACTTTGGTTAAGTTTAGAGGGGGGTGAATAACCTTAACACTTAAAACTTTTTGGAGTTAACAAACTCAAGAAGGTCGAGAGTCTGGCCGATCGCTAAGTAGTCTCACGACCACTCAGTAGTCTGCTGACTATTGATATTACTAAATCTGTTGCAACGGAATATATTCAAATTAAGCCTTGTTACTTGTTGTTAAAAGATGATACTAAGTATTGGATACTCAGTAGTGTAAGTGTGTGATTCAGTTGCTAGTTTCAGTAAGTTGATGTGATTAATATGATAAATACAGAAAGTAAATGCAGAAAGTAAGTAGGCAATTTTATATTGGTTCCAGATGGTGTAATCCTGTCAGTCCACTCTTCTCCTGTGATGTTGGAGGAAATTCACTAGAGATCTTTGAGGTGCAGATTACAAAAATCCCTAAGTCGCCATCCTTCACCAATAACTATGGCTTCACAAATCGTATATTTGAAACAGTAGGATTGTTTGCTCCAAAGTATTCCACCGGGTCCTTGAAGGGTAGGATTGCCTCTTCACGGCTCCACCACAAACAACAGATTCTTGATACCTAAGTGTTTCTCTGTCTTCGGCAGGTTTCTTATAAAAGGAAGTTTGAATCAAATGAATGATTCAACAGTCAGCAGCTTGATCAGGATGAAATGACCAGCAGCTTGATATCTTCAAGTGTGTGAATTTGATGTAACTTGATAGCAAGTTACACTTGAAGAGTTTTATGGATCAGTAGCTTTAAGCTCAGTGAAGTCAGTAGGGTGATTATCTTGATAAGAAACTTGATATCTTAGAGTTGATTATACTTTTTCATCACTTGTATCTGAATCATGAGTTCTCTATTTATAGGTAAGAATCCTGTGACTTATGTTTGAAATTCAAACATAGCCGTTTCAGTTTGTCCCAATCTTGACTTTCCTTACGTCTCGTTTCATAATCGACACATCGATTTGCTTTTCGTCGCCTTTCGATCTGTCCATCATTTGACTTGTGTCCATTGGTTAATCCTCTGAATCTTTCCAACGTTCTTTTAATCTTGGCCATTGATTTGTTGACAATATCAAGGCTTGTAATTCATCCTTATCCTTGTAATCTTCCAATGTAACCTTGATTAAATAGAGATTTATACTTAGCAGATATCTGACTTGTTTTAGTCTCGCTAATGTACATATATCTGTCACTAGCAAATGATCTCTTGTGTTTTGATAACACTTGGTGATCGCTTTTCATCTAACTTTTTATTGTCAAGTTAGAGTACACCATTTTGATTATAACTAAGTTCCAATCACCACTTAACATATGGAACTTAGACCTTGTACACAAGGTATATGTAATCGGTTTAGGTCATCACAGACTTCCCTAAATTCTGATTCAATATCCTTGACTTTAATTACTAAGTTTGACCCCTTATCCTTCAATAACTGAGTTTGAATCCTCAGCCTTTAGTCTTCAGCAGGTTCCTAACTAGTCTACTGACCTAGTTACCTTACTGATCTAGACAGGTCTACTGATAAAGTCGGCTGACCTAATTACAATGCTTGTTTGATCAAACATATACAAAGATCAAACTCTAATAAACCTATACATTTGATCTAGACATCTTTTTGCCTTTGCTCTATAACAGCTAGTCTGGCACTCATCATTAAAACTTAAAATAAGTCCAACAATTTCCCATTTTTTAGTGATGATGTCAATACCCTCCTTACAGCAAAGCAAAAAGATAAAAACAAAAACAGAACAAATTAAGCCATTTCTCATTATAATCAGATTTGTTCAAACTTATTACAAACTAGCATCAGCAGAAATAAATAAATAATGTAAGTATGCTGATCTAGTTTCTGTCTTTATCTCTCTCTCTCTCTCTCTCTTCTCATAGAACTCCTGGATTTCTCTGACAATATCCAGCATCCATTGGTTTTCAATAGGTGTAAAGTCAACCCAATGGTTCAGTTCTTTCCACCACTTCCGTGCTTTCGGTAGAGTTAATCTTATGTTATGAACACTCAAAGCCTCGTCCCATGTAAAAGTGTTTAAATTCTTCCAATGATTCCCTTTGTCGATCGCTTAATTCCCACTCTTGCAACTCTTCCACCTCTTCCACCTCTATAAGAAGCTCTCAGTGCTTTGACCCTAATCTCCCAAAGTTTCAATCCCAAGAAGGAATTGAGTCCATCCTGAAATCCCATGCCATCATAGGGTTTCTTCCTTCCATTGTATAGCTTCCTATATTCTTGTAGGAGGTCATTAGTTAACTGAATCCTGCCAGGGGCAGGTTTCTTGAATTCATTAATATCATTCTCCCATATTTTCTTTGCAAAGATTCTCGCAGCCTCCTTTGCTTCTGATGTAAGGCCCTCTTCCCCCTTATTGACATCATCAACAAACCGGGATAGTAAGGCATGAACACTCTCATGTGTGATCACTAGGTTGGCAAGTTGACCTTCCATAATCTCTGTCCTTGTGTCAACTGTAGTGATCCTTCCTTCCAGTGTTTGCTCCAGCAGATTGATCCTCTAAGTAACCTTAGGATCTAATACAGCAGGTTGAGGTGTTCCAGCAGGGTGAGTCACAGCAGGGTAGGGTGACTCAGCAAGCTTGTCAAGCTTTTGATGCAGAGAGGCAAACTGTTCATTCAAGTATTTATATCTGTGTGCATTGCCTTGTTTTATACCTCTCACATCTTTGGTTAGGTCAGCAAGATCATACTGAGTGGAAGTGATATTGGAAGCAACTGTTTCAGGGGTTCTTCTGCTATTTTCCACCAGATTCATTAAGTCTTCAAATCTTTGCTCTTGTCTATTGAGTTGAGTCCTTAATTGTGTAATATCATCTCTGACTGCACTCAACTCATCCAAAACATGTGCTAGTACTGCACCAGCCATACCTCCAACCATATGTCCAGCAGCATCATCAGCAGGTTCTTCAACATTGTAATCTGCTCTGTGAGTGCTAATAACTAAGGCTCATGTCCTATGCCATCCAGGAGGGTCAGGACCTTCTTCAATCACATATCCAAAGATGTCTTCCAAGATAGGGTCTTGGGCAAGTTGAGGTTCCAAGATATGTTCTTCTTCAAAAAGTGGTACATGTGCCTGTTGAGGTTCACTAGCATCTTGTTCTTCCTCAGGCACTTGGAATTCCTCATCACTGAAGTCATAGTCCAACAGCTGTTCATCATCATCAACAACAGTCTGCAGACTATCTTTACCTTGAGAGTCTCGACCTTGAGAGGCGTACTACAACAGTCTCTTCCATAATACTTGCATGGGATTTCTCCAATCCCACCAAAGGTTCCAACCTTTGTCCAGGTGCTGTCTGATCCTCAGCAGCCTGAACCTCTTGTTCCAACCTTTATTCAGGTGTTGTTTGTAACTCAGCAACCTGAACCACCTCTTCAACTGAAACTTGAGGAAATATAGCATGATTTTCCTCTAACACTCCTCTAGCACCAGTAATCTCTTGTAACTGATCTGCAACTTGTGATAAAGGATCCTGTGTGTCAAACCACTCTTGATACTGAGTTGAATTCTCTGAACTTTCATCAGCTTCTTCAAACAACACAACAGCATCAAAAGTAGATATTATGGCCTCTTTCATGGATGTTGCTACAGCAAGCTGTCTTTTTAAATCTTCATTAAAAACAGCTCCCAACTCTTCATTTATCATATCACTCTGCTGATTGTCAGAATGCGCATCAGACTCTACAACCAAAAAAGTGTCAGACATACTGATCAGCCTGTTTTCTTCAAAAGTTATCCCATCATTTATTAGAGCTTCCAGATCATCCATGGTTAAATCCTCCATGTCTTCATCCATCTGACCAGTTTGCTGGCCCTCAGCAGACTTGTCAGCATCAGTAGAATGATCTTCAGATGTGTCTTTGGAACCCTATCCTACATCCTCAATATGTATTTCCAATGCAGTGCCATTGGGTTGGCCTGGGAAAGCAGGGTGATCATCATCATAATCAGAGGATGATGTATCATCATCATCAGGTCCAGAGTGTGGTTCATTGATCTTAATGCTTGCACTCTGTTTTTCACTTTCAATGAGATCCAGCAGCCTTACTTGTAGCGCAGATGTATCAATCAAACCAAGTAAGTTCTCCACACCCAACTTATTAAATGACCACTCTTCAAAGTCAGTCATAGGCTCTACAGCTAATTTTGTCTCTTATAAAAGCCAAATTTCCAAGTAAAGTAGTCCTGAATTTTCTTGATGTTGGGATGTACTTTTTCTTTCTTTGATTTCTTTGCTTTTCTCTCAAAAGGCATTGTTGGCCTTGTTGGTGCAGATTGCTCAGCCTGTTGTCCTCCAAAAGTGTTAACAAGGTGAGCCAATGTATCTATAGCAGATACAAGCAGGTCAGTAGGTTCTTCAGGTTGTACATTTGTACCTACCATCTCCAACTGTTCCACACTAGGTTCCCCCTGACTTGTATGTGTATCAGTAGGGTCTGCAGCAATTTGTTCATCCCCCTGAGTTGTAGCATCCACAGCAGGGTCAAGAACAGGTTCAACAATTTCCACAGCAGGGTCAGGTATAACAGTCTGATGTGATTCTGTAGTTTGTTGCTCAACAACAATCTCTCTAGCCTCAGTATGCTCATCAGCTTGTACAGGTGCTTCCTCAACAACACTTTCAGCTTCCTTTTGGGCCTCCAAAACCCTTAATTCTTTTCCCTTTCCATGCTTTTTCTTTTTCACGGCCTCCTTCATTCTCTTTGCAGGTTGTTCAGTTTCAAGATCCATGGCAGCTTTCGTCTTTCTTGAATCTTCTTTTAACTGCTCTCTCAAAACTTCAGTAGCAGTTTTCTTTGTAATTCCAGCAGGCTCAGCAGCTTTAACAACAACTGGAACCTCAGTAGATTCAGCAGGGTCTACTGATTGCTGCCTTGTTTTCTTAGGCTTTAAAATCTCAGTAATCTTTCTTGTGTCAGCAGCCTTTCTTTTCTGTGTAGTTTTCTTTGGTGCAGCATGTTGTGCAATTTGTTTAGCCTACCCACCTTCATCATTATCATCTCTATCACTATCACTCTCTGTCCTTTCAGTATCCAAGTCCTCATCATCATCCAAACTAGGGATGAGATAGCCGATTTTAGGCTTATATCTGGACCTTTTGATCTTTGTAGGTGCAACATCAGCAACCTTCAAATGGTTCAGTAGGGCTTGCACCATCAAACCTAAGGGCAGAGTCTTGGACTTCATGGTCCCCTCTCTGTCCTTTGTTATCACCTTCTTCGAGTAATGGACAAAGAATCTGGCCCAATCAAACTTCATACTCTTGCAAATGATTATCAGCAGGTCAATCTTGGGTCCAGACAGTGTATCAAGGATTCCACTGAATCCAAGAATGTTTTTAGCAATAATCTTACTCAGCAGATTATACTCCATTTTGATGTGCTTCACATTTATACTCAGTGTTGATTTAATGGATTTGTTGGTCTTTATTGCATCAACAAACTCCGATCTAGACAGCTCCATTGATTCAGGATTGGTAGGAGCATCATTTTCAGGTCCAATTCCGAATTCTCTCCTCAGCAGGTTTGAGGAGATTTCAATCTCCTGGCCATTTACGGTGGTAGTAAATGCCTCTCTATCATCTCTAATCACTATGTTCCTCCAGAAATTAACAACATTAGTGTAGGAGATGCTTTCCAATCTCATATTTAGAACATCTTCTAGCCCTTCAACCCTTCTGATTCTTCGTCCAATATTGATAGCTAGCTCAGTAGTGTTAGCATCAAAAACGAACCCTTTGACACTTTTGCTCGTTCCAATGTGAACATCACCCTTATCCGTCATTAGAATTTGAAAAAGATGAAGAGAAAGCTCGGTAAATCTGTGTTCACACGGTGTATTTTCAGAGAAAATCGATCTGAAAGTTATATGCAGCTTCTGTGTGTGTAGGTCTGTATATAAAGAAGAAGAGAGTGGGTAGTAACTATCAGATAGGTACTGTACACGTACGGTAGCATTTAACCACGATTAAAGTTGGAGTAAATGTGATGTTGCCACATGTCCCACTAACTTATTCTATAGAGTTGTAACTGTTGGATATTTGTAACCGCAGTTATCAAGATAAGAATAATATCCAATTACTGTTGACTTTCAGTTAAGTTTGACTGTCTTGTAACGTATAACTCAGTAGACTTGGTTCAACAGCCTGCTGACATAGATGGCTCAACGACCTCATCGATAAGGTTACTCACGATCTTCAACAAGACTAGTTTTGTCCAACTGATAATGCAAAGTGAAGTTTTAATACCAATGACTGATCTGTCAAGTGAGCTCACCCAACAGGACAAAGACCAATCCCCTTGGCAACTTTATTTGCTCAATTGTCCAAACTAATTTTAGTACATGGAATTGTTGATACCAATGACTAATCTGCTAAGTGAGCCCACCCAACATAGCAAAGACTAATCCCCTTGGTAAATTCCAGTACACTGCTATTTATGAATATCTCAGTCAAATTTTATGATGCCAAGTTCAGTCCTTAACTTAGAAAATCTTTCACTATCCAATGGTTTTGTGAATATATCAGCAAGTTGATCTTCAGTAGGGATGTAAAGAACCACCACATCTTTCTTTTAAACATGATCTCTTATAAAATGATGTCTCACATCAATGTGCTTAGTTCTTGAGTGCAAAACAGGATTTTCTATGATTGCAATTGCACTTGTGTTGTCACACATTATAGGAATTTCTCTTTCTTCAATTCCATAATCCTTTAATTATTGTCTTGACCATAGTATTTGTGCACAACAGCTTCCAGCAGCTATATTTTCAGCTTCAGCAATGGAAGTTGATATTGAATTATGTTTCTTACTGATCCAGGAAACCAGTCTATTTCCCATCAATCGACAGGTTCCTGTGGTGCTTTTTCTATCAATCTTGCATCCTGCATAATCAGAATCTGAGTAGGATATAACTTTGAATACCATATCCCTACTCCCAAAGTCTCTTTTAGATACTTGAGAATCCTTTTGACTGCAGCTAAATGACTTTCCTTAGGCTTTGATTGAAATCTTGCACAAACAACTACATCAAAGGATATATCAGGTCTGCTGGCAGTGAGGTACATCAGACTGCCTATCATCCTTCTGTATAAAGTCTGATCAATATCTTTGCCTTCTTTATCTTCATCCAATCTGTTGTTGGTACTAATTGGAGTTGATACCTTGGTGCTATTTTCCATGCCAAATTTCTTCAGTAACTCCTTGGTATACTTAGTTTGATGAATGAAGATTCCATCTTTCATTTGTTTGACTTGTAATCCCAGAAAGTAGTTAATCCCTCCCATCATACTCATTTGGAATTTACTTTTCATGAGATTAGCACACTTTTCACATACCAATTCATTTTCAGAACCAAAAATTATGTCATCAACATAAATCTGTATCAGCAGGGTGTTGTCCCCTTCATTGATTCTGAAAAGAGTCTTGTCAATGGTTCCTTTTGTAAAACCATTGTCCCCCAATAATTGAGATAGGGTTTCATACCATGCTCTTGGTGTTTGTTTCAAACCATAAAGTGTTTTGTTAAGTCTGTACACTTTATCTTCTTGATCTTTAACTTCAAAACCAGAAGGTTGCTGAACATAAACTTCCTCCTCTAGAATGCCATTCAAGAGTGCACTCTTGACATCCATCTGGTATACTTTGAAGTTTTTGTAAACAGCATATGCCTAGAATAATCTTATAGCTTCTAATTTTACAACTAGGGCATATGTCTCATCAAAATCTATTCCTTCAGCTTGAGAATAGCCTTTTGCCACTAGTATGGCTTTATTCCTTACAATGGTACCAGATTCATCCAATTTGTTTCTCAGATACCTATTTAGTTCCAATTATGTTTGCATGACTAGGCCTTTCCACTATTGTCCAAACTTGATTTCTTTCAAACTTATTCAATTCCTCTTGCATAGCAATTATCCAGTCTGGATCAGATATTGCTTCTTCAACAAATTTAGGCTCCATTTGAGATAGAAAACAAGTGAACATTGCTTCCAATTGTCTTCTAGTCCTTACACCTTGTTGTATGTTCCCAATAACTTGCTCAGCAGGGTGATCCCTTAACCATTGTGGATTTTAGTTAGTTTGGTTCTTAGGAACCTCATCTTTAGTAGGCTCTACTGTTGCTTCAGTAAGGGGTTCAGTAAATCCTTGTACTGCTTCAGTTGTTGCATCAGTAGTGTTACCAACAGGTTCTTCAGCAGGGAAACTGTTAGAAACTTTTAAGTTATTTATCCTTTCCAAAGCATCAACACATTCTGGATCATTGACTTGGAGATTTTCAGCATGTTCTGAAACTTCATCTTCCATTCCAGTGAACTTTGGTACATCAAATACAATATGTACTGATTCTTCATGTTTTAGTGTCCTTTTGTTCAGTACCCTGAATGCCTTGCTGACAAAAGAATATCCCAAAAAGATTCCTTCATCTGATTTTGGTTGGAATGTCTTCAATTTCTCCTTATGATTTAGAATAATACATTTGCTTCAAAATGGATGGAAATAAGATATATTAGGTTTTCTTCCATTCCATATCTCATAAGGTGTCTTCAGCAGCTTCGCTTTTTGTCAGTTTCCAGTCTGTCCACCATTTGACTTGTGTCCATTGGTTAATCCTCTGAATCTTTCCAACGTTCTTTTAATCTTGGCCACTGATTTGTTGACAATATCAAGGCTTGTAATTCATCCTTATCCTTGTAATCTTCCAATGTAACCATGATTAAATCGAGATTTATACTCAGCAGATATCTGACTTGTTTTAGTCTGCTGATGTACATATCTGTCAGCTAGCTAAAGTCTGCTGTGTTTTGGTAACACTTTAGCTGACTGATTTTCATCTAACCTTTTATTGTCAAGTTAGAGTACACCATTTTGATTATAACTAAGTTCAAATCACCACTTAACATGTGGAATTTAGACCTTGTACACAAGGTATATGTAATCAGTTTAGGTCATCATAGACTTCCCTAAATTCTGATTACATATCCTTGACTTTAATTACTAAGTTTGAACCCTCCGCCTTTAATAACTGAGTTTGAACCCTCAACCTTCAGTCTTCAGCAGGTTCCTAACTAGTCTACTGACCTAGTTACCTTACTGACCTAGACAGGTCAGCTGATCTAATTACAATGCTTGTTTGATCAAACATATACAAAGATCAAACTCTAATAAACCTATACATTTGATCTAGACATCTTTTTGCCTTTGCTCTATAACAGCTAGTCTGGCACTCATAATTAAAACTTAAAATAAGTCCAACACCCCAACAACCACCAACGCCACCGCTGCTGCAATTCCAATAAAAAATCTAGCCTATGATGAGTGGATGACTGTTGATAATATTCTCATTGGTTGGTTACTCAGATCCAAGACCGAGCAAGCATTACTTGTAGTTGTTAGATGCTCAACTGCAGCAGAAGTCTGGAGCACACTCATAATACTCTTCAATAGTCAGGATGAATTGTGAATTATGGAACTTAAAGATGCCTTGACCAAGACAAAGAAGAGAGCTCGGTCTATGGCAGATTACTTGGCCTTGATGAAAAGTCATTCCGATGGAATTGCATCAGCAGGGTATCCTATATCTCAATCTGAACTTATCCTAGCTGCCTTAGGTGGACTCACCAAATATGAATCTGTGATTGTCAATATCACTTCTAGACTGGGTTCTCTGCCCAGGCCAGAAGTACAAGCCCAACTTCTTACACATGAATGGCTGATTGCAAGGTTCAATCCTGCGCTAGATCTTTCTCAGGCCAGTGCAAATGTAGCTCAAACCTATCAATGAGGGAACAGGGGATCTAGGACCCTTACCAATGGTAGAGGAAGAGGACAACATGGATCGGGAAGATGAGGTAGATCCAGGGGTGGAGGAAGGTCCAATAATGGCATAAACTCATCTAATAATGGACCAAGACCTACCTGCCAATTCTGTCTGAAAGTAGGAGACATTGCCACTAAGTGTTGGCATAGGTTTGAGAAAAATTCCAGCTCCCAGACTGGCAACTCAAATAAAAATGGGAACAGACAAGCTGCTGATGCTTACCTTGCCTCACCAAAAATGGTGGGAGACCCTAGCTGGTATGCTGATTCTGGAGCCACAAATCATGTCACATCTGACCTGAACAACCTTCAAAGTAAATCTGAGTATGATGGTAAGGACACACTGACTGCTGGTAATGGTAATAAAATGCACATAGCACACACAGGCTGTTCAGTCGCCTCACCCAATCTGCACCTGATAAACATACTACATGTCCCCCATATTACTAAAAATATTTTGAGCATATCTAAATTGACATTTGATAACAGTGTGTTTGTTGAATTTCATGGTTCTAATTGCTATGTGACGGACAAAGTGTCAGGGAGAGTGCTTCTGGAAGGAGTTCTGCACAATGGTCTGTATCAGATGCAACCTCTTTTCAGTAAAGACAAAGATGCTGTCAAGAGTTCCCTTCAATCCAAGTCTGCTTTATGTAGTATCTTTGTTGCTTCTACTATATCTAGTGAGACTAGTCCTAATGTTTGGCATAGAAGACTAGGACACCCCAATATGAGGGTTTTAAATAAGATTGTATCTCACTATGGCTTGAATGTTAATGGTGTTGTTTCATTCTGTGATGCTTGTCAATTTTGTAAACTACATGCCCTTCCCCTTGCTCCTTCTAATAGTCATGCCACTTCCATATTAGAGCTAATACACACAGATATCTGGGGACCTCCTCCCATTAAATCTCACACTGGTTATACTTACTATATTCACTTCTTGGATGACTATAGTAGATTTACCTGGTTGTACCCTCTAAAAAACAAATTTGACGCTCTTGAGACCTTTGTCCAATTCAAGAAACTGGTTGAAAACTTGTTTAACACTTCCATCAAAACTGTGCAATCAGATTGAGGAGGGGAATACATGCCATTTGAGTCTTATCTTGGCACTCATGGCATCAAAATCAGGCACTCTTGTCCTCATGTCCTTGAGCAGAATGGAAGAGCTCAAAGAAAGCACAGGCACATAGTATAAATAGGGCTAACACTCCTTGCACAGGAATCCTTACCCTTGAAATATTTGGTAGATAGATTTCTTCATGCTGTGGCACTCATAAATATTCTACATCTGTCCTTGATTTTAAATCCCCTCATGACCTCCTATACAACAGAAAACCTGACTTAAATCTGATTAAGACTTTTGGATGCACTTGCTATCCCTACCTAAGACCTTATCACACACAAAAGTTTCAGTAGCACACTCAAAAATGTATCTACCTAGGCCTGAGTCCTAATCACAATGGTCACAAGTGTCTTGACAGTAATGGAAGGGTGTATATCGTTGTTCATGTCAAGTTTATGAGTTGGAGTTTCCTTACAAGTCTATGCTTCCTCATAATGTTGTCCCTAACTCATCTGGTCCTAATCTGTGTGTGCTTTCCACTAGTTTTACTGTTTCTGCAGGTACACAGGTACAGGTTACTCCTTCAGAAGAACATCCTCCTGACGCTCATGCCTCCACCAACCCTTCACCGTCTGTTCACCTTCCTTGTACAACACTCATCCCATCACCTACTCAGTCTCAGTCCTCCATGGAGCATATGCCATCTATGTCCCCAGATCATTCACCAAGTCCACCTGAACGACATCTTGACACCTCAACCTCCAGTGATTCCTCTGTGTCTCCACCACACCATCAGATGAAAACCAGACTGAAAATTGGTATTGTGAAGCCTAAGAAGATTTTTAGTCTTAATACTGTCCTGACTGATGATTCTTGTGAACTTGATTTTGTTGTACAAGCCCTTCCTGATCCAAAATGGCATAATTCCATGAAAGAAGAATATCAAACCCTTTGTGATAATCATACTAGGGAACTAGTGCCAGCTCATCCATCTCAGAATTTAGTAGGCAATAGATGGATCTTCAAAACCAAACTCAAAGCCAAATGGAGCAAATCTAAAGTACAAAGCAAGACTTGTCTAAAGGGTTTCACCAGAAGGAGGGAGTTGATTACAGTGAAACCTTTAGCCCTGTAGCTAAAGCTGGAATAATCATGGTTATTATGTAGAATTGCAGCATATTTAAACTGGGGTATTCATCAAGTGGACATCAATAATGCCTTCCTAAATGACAGACTGCTTGAATTAGTGTTTATGCCTCAGCCAGAAGGATTCATTAATAGTGGCAAACCTACACATGCATGTCACTTAAAAAATGCAATATATGGCCTAAAGCAAGCACCTAGGGCTTGGTTTGATGAGTTGAAGAAGCAGCTTCTCCAATGGGGATTAACTCAGTCAGTGACAGACACCTCATTGTTTATCATGAAACAGAATAATACCCTCCTCTATGTCCTGGTGTATGTTTATGACTTTCTCATCATAGCTAATTGTCACGATGCTATCCAGAAATTTATTAAGCTCTTGAATAGCATATTTCCCTTGAAAGACTTGGGACCAGTGAGTCATTTTCTTGGCATGAAGGCAAGGAGAGACAAGACAGGACTGCTGCTCACACAAAAACACTATCTAAGGCAATTGCTCAGTAAACTTGGATTGGAATCAGTAAAACCTTGCCCCACTCCTATGGTTGCAGGCAAGTCTTTCACTCTAGCAGAAGGCATACCTATGAAAAATCCCTCTCATTATAGAAGTGTCATCGGGGCACTCCAATATATCACCTCAATAGACCTGATGTGTTTTTTTTTCTGTCAATACTCTTAGCCAATTTATGCACTCACCCAAAGATGTGCACAAGCAGGCCCTAAAAAGGGTACTGAGGTATCTCAAAAAGGTACTGAGGACTATGGCTTACACTTCAAATCCAAGGGAAAACTCGAACTCACAGCATACACTGATGCAACCTTGTCTCTGACTGGATACAGTGATGCAGACTGGGGGTGTTCTAAACATGACAGAAGGTCAGTTGTTGGCCATTGTATGTATATTGAAGACTCTCTTGTTACCTGGAGCTCAAAAAAACAGCAGGTTGTGTCCAGATCCAGTACAGAATCTGAGTACAGGAGTCTTGCAAATGCTGCAGCAGAAATCAGGTGGTTAACCTCCTTACTTAAAGAACTTGGCATCAATCTCAAGTCTACACCAGTGATCTATTGTTACAACATTGAGGCAAATTCCCTGGCTTAAAACCCTGTCTTCCATGCTAGAACAAAGCACATCGAGATTGATGTTCACTTTGTGAGAGACCAAGTCCTAAGTGGTGATCTAATAGTGGAGTATATACCATCATGTGATCAACCTGCCGATATATTCACCAAGGCTCTGTAGGCTGCATCCTTTGTGCCTTTCAGATCCAAATTAAATGTGGAGCACCACCCACATTACTTTGAGGGGGGCTGTTGGAGTATAGTGTTATTATTGGATATTTGAGGGACTGAAAATGTTATAGATTTGTGTAGAATCTATCCTAGATTTTATGGTGTGTGTGTGGCATCTTATCTGTGTGACAAGTGTCACTATCTATCTATATGTATGAAACAAATCTCCTGATGAATAACATATTAGGTTTTATCCCCTTCTTGTTTTCTAAGTGCACCAGATGTTGATATATGCTGAAAAGCATAGATAAGGCTCGTGATGCCTTGAGGGTTATGAGAATGGAGCAAACGGATGAGATGTATCCATAGTGATTGTGGTAGTGGATATGATGTGTTGTTTCATGAGTTTTGCTAAGGGCCCAGCATCATTCATCAAACAACTACACCATACTCACCTCTGTCTAGTGGTATTGCTACGTGCAATAACCAAACTCAATAGGAGTTGATGAATGCTATGTTGAGAAGTTTGGGTTTACCTCAGAACTTATAGGGGGAAGATGTCCTCTCGGTAAAATTCATTCTGAACAAGATCCCATCAATGTCCTATGATTAAATCATGTCCATCCTCATGACTGCCTCATGCCATTGACCATGATATGTCTAAATAACATCGCCACCTATGGGTCCCGGAAATAGCCTAGCTGGCCACCGTGATGGGTGGTCACCAAGATAAGCTAGTTCGCAGCCATGGTGTAAGCGATTCCAAATGGGTCAAGGTCGTCGCAGTCAGGTCCCTGCCATGAGCACTCAAACCTACAAGGTCCTCAGAGGCTCGGGGGCCGACCTGCGGTCCAGACGATAGGTCCATAAGAGACCGCACAAGACAAGATAAGTAGCAGAGGGCAATAAGAGGACAGAGTTCGCAGGCGGGTGTGCAAGCTACACGACCACCCTAGACGCCGCCAAGATACTCGGTCCATTTGACATTTAGATATTTAGTCTACTTAGTCCTTAGATATTTACACTTATCTGCCTTACTTAGCCCCTAAGCTTCCCCCTCCTATATAAGGAGAGCTTGTGTAATCATAAAAGGGATATATTCTAATAGAAAAAGAGAACCATACTCTGCTGAAACTGTCTCTCCCAAACGCTCATTCCCTCCGCCGTAGCACCACCAGCTGGATTCGCTATAAACACACTCAAATAAGCCAGATATCCGATCAACATACACCGCTGAGCCTCCGTGATAATATCTCGCATTATCAGTTGGCTCCGTTACCGGGAAACCTTTTCTTTCGGTTCTTTCGGGGCACATATATTACCCAGAATACTAGCTTACAGTGGAAAGGAGAAGCCTCACCTTCGTCGATCCGCTGGCTCTAGCCGAGTCCTCTTATCTCAGTGCTCGTCTCGCCAGAAATGGGAGGTAACTTTAACACAGCTTGCTCGAAACTCACGAGTTAGCGTTTGAGAAATCACCTATCTCGTAGTGCTCTTCATTCAAGTTCATATTTTTAGTTAAAGAACCATAGTTTGGGGAGCGTTGTGCTCGTGTGTGTCAAAAGAGAAGGCCTCATCGTTTTACCTGAAAAACTCCTTTTATCGCCTTTGTTTTCAGGTAATCTTGAACAAACGTTGTCAATAGGAGCGCTTTGGTTACTTGCCTGTGTTGGTGTACATTTGCAAGAGGAAAACCATACAAATTTTTGGGGTTATTTGCGTTAGAATCATCACCTTTTACCCCCGAAATTCATATCTCTGACCGCCACATCATCCGATCAGTCACTATCTAAAAGAACTCTTTCCAGCTAATCCAAAAAGACACTGAAAGATCTCAGATCAAGTCACCAAAAGTCAAAGAAAGTACCAAGTGTTTGAAAGTGTCAGAAAAGAGCAGGTTGTCAATGAGTCGGTTGCGACCCAATTAGCAAATCTTATCTCCAAGCCAAATCAGCTCGCTGACCCCGCGATGGCAGGAAGTAAGGGTTCACCACTAATACCGCAAACCCCAGCAAATGATGGAACACAACATCAGGCCCACGTAGAGGGCGGAAGAGAGACATTTGATAATCCCACTACAGATTGGGATGGAATTCAGAGGGAGGCTCCGGCCACGGACGACGCCCAGAATCTCTTCAATCAAAAAACTAAATCCAAAGAGGCTTTAGAGAGGGCCCACAAAAGAAAAAGCCACAGTCGGGACGTACAGGCCGTGGCACAGCCAAGAGATAACACCGAAAGGAGCACCAGGATTCCAAGAGAATACTAAGGTCGCAAAAATGAGGGAATATTCCAAATACGCCGAGACAATGTATCTGATTAATTCAAGGTTAGTAGCTCTGGGCCGGGTACCCTTGCCGGTCCGACCTCCTAACCCACCCAGAGGCGAGGTTAATCCTGAGACTACAGGGAAGGGTCGACAACCCCAACCTCCAAGGATCCAGATTGAAGAGAGTGTTCATTCATCGGGTCGCAATAATCGGAAAGAAATGACCCAGGAAAGGGGTTCAGCTCTGAAAAGATTGGGTGCGAAGGACAGGTCCCCGGCCCTAAGTCGTCTTCATCTTCTAGAGAGAGGAAACCCACAGGCCAGAGGAGATAGGTGAAAAGGATGCTCGTGTAATCATATGGGAAAAGCAAGATCACAAGAGGAGTCGCAGCATCATGCTGACTCAAGCCGCCGAACTAATCCAGCGGCTGATCTGCCCCCGCCTAGGCCGAGAACCGACCCCCTCATGGTCGAGCAAATAGAGGAAATGAGGAAGGACATCGCTGAGTGAAAAAATTAAGGCCCGCTGAAAATACCGTTCCAATCTCTGGGATTGATGTGCTCTCTAAGAGAATCACCGAGACATTGCCCACCAGCAAAGAAAAAGTCAGTTACCCCAGCTATAATTATTACAACGGGAACACTCAGCATTCCAAGCTCGCATTAATCTGGCGACTCAGAATAAGTCCGCCTGGTGCATCACTTTAGTCGGTAGCATGCAGGAGAGGGCCTCCTCATGGGTCCGCGGGCTTCCGTGAGGTTGGTTAACAGTTGGGCGTACTTATCTGAAAAGTTCGTTAAAGAGTTCGGATCGGCGAGTCAGCCTAAAAAGACCATTGAGGATCTGTATGAGGTTTGCATGGGAGACAATGAGTCAGGAAAAGATTATTATGAGCAGTTCGTCAGAGTATACGATCAAACCAGAAACATTCCGGACGACGCAATCATAACCTGCTTTCTCACCGGAATAGCCAATGGTCCAATGAAAACCGAGTTTAACCTGCGGCCACCTAAATCGGGCCTAAGGGAGATGTTGGAAAGGGCTAGGATGATAGGGGTGAGTGAGGCACCGTCTTCTGGGAAGTCAAAATCCAAACCGGAGCATCCACAGAAAGAGGAGCGTGGGGACGATCGTAAGAAAGAGAAAAGTAGAGACGCGAACCATGATCGCTATGCAAAGAAGCCGTATAAATTCAACGAAAGTGATTTTGTGCCGCTTAACACTAAGGCATCCCAGATATTCTTCGAGATTCGCGAGCACTTTGAGAGACTCAGGCCAATGAAGGGCGATCCTGAGAATCGCGATAAATCGAAATATTATGACTACCACAAAGATCACGGGCACCTTACTGATGAATGTTTCACTTTGAGAAGAGAAATTGAACGATTGATCCGAGAGGGACCCGCGGCTAAGTATAAGCGTGATGGGGACACCAACATCAATAAGGGGCGGCAGTCTTGCGTTTACCAAAGAGAGGTTCAAGTCATTCATAGGAGTCTCCTAGCAACAGCCAGTTGAAGTCGCAAATACACTCGATCGATATTCGCAGCTTCGAAAAACAAGTAGCCCTGGAGGAGACAGAGAAAGGAATCATGTTCACTAAAAGCGAGCTCACCACCGTGGAGGGTCCCATGGAAATACCAATAATCCTCAAAGTCAGAGTCAATGACAAACACGGCGTCAACAGAGTTATGGTCGACACTAGAGCAGGTCGTGACGTCATTTACTTTGACTGCCTCAAACAGATTGGGTTTGGAGAGGCCAAGCTAAAGCCCTACCTCGGAATGCTAGAGGGTTACCAATAATGCGGTCAGGGTACATAGCACAATTGACCTCAACATCACCCTCGGCGACTACGAGACCTGCCGCACTGAGGTAATAACTTTTTTGGTCGTTGATCTTACATCTTACTATAATATGATCTTGGGAATTCCGTCAATGAAGAAATTCCAAATGGTGGTGTCTATCACCCACCAACGAGTTAAGTTTCACATGGGAGATGATATTGGGGTTGCCACGAGCCGACAGGGATCTTGGACAATGTTTTATACAGAAGATCTTTCTCCAGACCCTTGTCATGATGCGTGCGGCCTGAAGAGGTCGAAGGAATACTTATTGAGCTTCACGGGGGGATGTGCGGCGGCTACCCAGCTAGCCATACGCTAGCTCAGAAGGTTTTATTGGCTGGGTATTACTGGCCAAAGCTCGCAGAGGATGCCCTACGATACGTTAAGACGTGTGATATATGCCAAAAATTCATAGATATTCAATGCTGACTTCGGTTGAACAAAGCATCGTCGTCGCAGCCTGGCCTTTCGACATGTGGGCGGTTGATCTCATTGGGCCACTCAAAAAGAGGCCACTCCGGATGTGAATATATGGTGGTTGTCGTCGACTACTTCACCAAGTGGATCGAAGCTAAAGCCTTGGTCAAAATCAATACAAAAGATATAACCTATTTTTTGCGCGAACAAGTATGGACCAGATTTGGCGTCCCTGGGGTAATAATGTCAGACCATGGGCCGCAGTTCCGGGAAGAATTCGACACCTTTTGTAGAGAGCATAATGTTAAGCTTTGGCAATCGTCAGTATGCTACCCACAAGGCTATGGTCACGCAGAAAACTCCAACAAACAGGTACTCAGCATGCTTTAAAAGAGTTTGGGTGAGAAAGTGGGAAAATGGCCAGATCACTTGCCAGCGGCCTTGTGGGCCCTCAGAACATCAAGGAAAACAACCACAGGGGAAACTCCTTTTTCCTTGACCTACGGGTCGGAAGCAATGGCCCCGGTGGAAATGACTCTACCAAGCTTACGGGTCGCTCATTTCAGCGAGGCCAAAAACCCTCTGACCAGACAGCTCGATCTAGATCAGTTGGAGGAAAAGCGAATCAATGCATATGGCCATTTGCTCAATTGTAAACATGAGGCCAAACGCCACCACGACAAGCGTGTTCGCAACCATCACTTCACCGTATGAGATTACGTTCTACGAAAAAGATAGTCTACAAGGCATAAAGCCAAGAAAGGAAAGCTATCCGAGAATTGCGAAGGCCCATTACGGGTCGCGCGGATAATCAAGAAAGGAACTTACGTTCTAAGTGATGATCAAGGTCGCGATTACAAAAGGCCTTGGCACGCCGACAACTTAAAAAAATACTACATATGAGCCATATCTACTTTATGCAACAAACAAGCATATTTTGGAAAAACACATCAAATACAAGCTTCATCTCCTCTTACAACAAAAGGGCGCCGACCGATCCGCCTTAAATTTCTGGTAAGCCCAACATTTCAGGCTCACCAAGATATTAAGGGGCCGCAAGAGAAATTTTAAAACTTTCAAACAAAGCCACAGCGATCCGACAAATGAGTCGGCACCCTAGCTACATCGGTACATAGATGAGAGATCAGCGAGCCAAAAGGAATGCGGCGATGAGGATCCATGGTAACGGAAAACTTGACAGCATCGCGATGGATCAGGATTCCCAGTCAATATCCACTTGGGGGTTGCAAATAGCATGAAGAAGCAAGGTTTCAGCCTCAGTAACAACCTCAAAATCCATAGACGGAAGAGCTCACGAGTTGATGAACCTTTTCCACTCTCAGCAACTATGAGACAGTTCAGACGCGGGGTCGAGGGTGTGTGGGCATTGACGATCGGGAAAAGTTCAGGAATTGCACGCTGCAAGCGAACCTGCCTACTTTCCTCATCACCAAGATTCTAACCAACCTCATAGTGAGCAGAGGGGTTGATAGCAGGAACACGAAGATACGTATTGATGTCCTCTAGGGTGAAGTTGACCGAAGCACCCCTCAGGGGGACCGAGCTAACAGCTTCATCAGCAGCAAACTCTGACAGAATGGAGTAAAATTCTCTCACCACCATAAGATAGAGGGGTGACATGGGTGGGGAGACAAAATAAAGCCACCCATGAAGCCGAACCCACAACACAAAGCTTTCAACTTCAACCTTATCCTTATTTAAGCCCCTCTCCTTCAGAGGCTTGACTACATCAAAATAGCGCCAGAAATGGTCCTTGGCCGTAGCAGATGCAGTGAGAAAAAATGGGGAAACGTCGCGCATGAGGCAGGCCATCCATACTCGTACATCACTACCCTCTCCAGATGACATGATCAGGAAGTAAAGACTTGCGTGAAGGGAGGAATGGAGAAAGACCAGGGAAAGCCCCACCTTTTATAGAGGATCCAACTTGAGTCGGCGGTCCAGATCAACACAATCAGACGGTTAGCCTTCACGCGGCTTATCAAGGTTTGAAAGTCAAAGGGCACATTTAAACTCCTGACACTTATCAATGTGCAATTCAAGGCTACAATAGCGGTGCGATTATTGAAACGTTCAAAAGCCTGCCAATGCGCTGTCTAATCAAGTCAGGGCTTCGGCTTTTCAACAGCACGCCTGCTGCTTCCCTCAGGACTGGTCACAGTCAGCCTTGTTCAGATCTCAAGCCGGAACAATCCCTTAGTGGGCCGAAGGATTTTTCATCCAATCACGCAAGGTTAATCCTGTTTTGCTCAAGCTCGCCACCGCCTTACTAAGGCCAGGGTGGCAATAGACGAAAGAGCCGCCTTAAATTTTTGACGAGCCCACCATCTCAGACTGGCCAAGAAATTAGGGGGCCGCACATGGGAATTTTCAAAGCTTCCACACAAAGTACAAGCACGTACAACCTAGGCCGCTCTCGGCCTTGTTTCAAACAAGAGGGGCCGCATGTGGAATTTTGGGTCAATTATTTCAAACAAGTGCAATTCAATGTTCTATTATTTTACCGAGCTAGCTCAACCTCACCAAAATAAAGGGGACCGCACTTTGCGTATATATACATACAAGAGATAAATCAAGAGGCCAAGAAGCGGCCATAAGTCAAGTTCAACAGGCCAAAAGCGGCCACAAGTCAAGGTGCAGAAAATGAAAACTAAGTTATTACAAAACAAACGGCAAAAGAAAGAATCAAGATTGTTCTAGAAAATGAAAAAGTCAAATTATTACATTTCATGAGAATCGTTTTGAAAACAAATCTTTAGTTTGAGCTGGGAGGAGTGTCGATATACTCATCGCCGGGTTGAGCATTTTCAGCAGTAGGAGGATTCTTCAAAATAGCGAAACTACAGGGTTAACCGGAGGAGGATCCCAGACTGGCTCGCCATCTCTTATTTGCTCAGTTTGAATGGAGGTAATATGAGCCGCATCATAAGGAATATCTGGGTGAAGGGCCAATAAATTGGGATTTCGCTAGAACATGTTAACCCACTGAACCATTTCCTCAAAGCTGACCGATTCTCTACCATGATATGCCCAAAGGCAGCGAGTGAAGTGGTTGAAGCCTGGGTCAAAACTCGCCTCCAAATAGTCAAAGAACTGATCAGAGCGCATGTAGGCAGCAACGGCCGCAGGACCAGCTTCCTCGGCGGCTTTGTTAGCAGTAGCAAGTTGCTTCTTTAAGCTTGCTATCTCCTCCTGAGCGACCTTCAACCCTTCAGCGGATTTTTGGGCTTGAGCATTCGGAATCACCATTTTCTGTTGCACCTCAATGTCCAGCTTAGCGCTCGCAATAATGGCCTCCTTCAGACGATCTATCTCGGCCAAAGCCTTCACATTCTTGGCCTCAACAGCAACTCTAGCCTTATCCGAGGCACCAAGGCGCGATTGCTTTCTTGAGCTCGGCCCTACGTTTCTCGGCGCCCTCCGTAGCCTTGTATAAGCGAGTTCCAAGCTGAAAAAGAGAAAAAATAAAGTTGGGAAAAATACAAGCCAAGGATAAAAGTTACCATGGAGGATGCAATCCCAAATTGACCAGCCAGGTCTTTCAATTCTGTGACCTCATCTCTAACTGGAGCATCATCCTGAACCACGACACGAGCAATGATTCCCCTACCGATTTCCATCTGAACGCCATATGGCGAGTCCCAAGATAGGCGGCCCAAAGGAACAAAATCAGCTATGGCCTCTCTAATCTGACTCACCTTCTCCATGTCAAGAGGACCTTGTGTGAACTCAGGGTCCAACCAAAGTGCTTTCTTGCCTTGATAACCGCGAGGCACAGATCCTTGCGGCGACGCTCTAGCTTCATCGGCGAGCTCTTCAATCACCGTATCTGGCCGCGAGGATGACTTATCAGCATGTCGTTTGTCAGGATAATCAGAGCCTTTGTCAGCCCCACTAGCAGTCTTGGTCTTTTCGATCCTGGGTCGTTTAGGGACCTGAGGCTCTTTGGCAGATACATCATCTAACAACCTCTTTTGGGCCCCGCCAGCCTAGCCTGAGCTCGCACATGTGGGCGCCGCCGATTACTATGTAGGATCATAAGTCTCATCTATAATAGAGGCATCCACGGTACGTGGTATTTTCCCTGAAACCTGTTTCAGCACCGCCTGTCGAGTTTTGACGGCCTCATCAGCAAGCCTTTTCCTTTGAGCTCGGCGTTCATTTGCGTCCATGTCTACCAAAAAGAGTTCATTAGAAAACAGGCCAAAAAGTGGAGCAAAACAATGAAGCATGAAAAGTGATAAAATAAAAAGCAAGGAAAGAAAGTTACGGCGCGGTCTTCTCTTAGGATCGCCTCTGCATATACGGCACTCGGATGGAAAGCATTTACCCAAGTGGCAATCTCTATCCAGTCAGGGTCGCACTCATCCAGTTCTATGGCAACTAGAGCATGTGCCCTGCGTGGGCCAACTATCCCCGCTATGCTCGCGTGTGGCATGGCCACATCAACAAGATCGACCCAAGCCACATTTCTCAGAGATGCTTCAATCCCACTAGAATTTATAAGGGCCAAGAGCCCTTTAACGAATCTACGCTCAAAAACTAGGGGCTCACCAATTGAAAGAGTGGACTTTCCTTTACGTAGTGCGGCCTTGGTAAATGGCCAACCAACCTTGGATTCCACTTTAAACACACGTTCCTGCCATCTATGGATTTTATTGGATAGCAAGAAAAGTAAGCGAGGAGTCTTGGTCCTCAAATATATCTGCCCCGGAAGGCCAATTGCGCAGAACAGGTGAAATTGACCCAACAGAGTAAGGGTGGGCTCTTTCTTCATCATCCGACACATAACGATGAAGGCCATAATCTGAATCGTGGCCCGAGTCGCAAAGTTGCTAAGTAAAGCTTTCATAAGCCCGAAGATCTTAACCAAAAATGGGTCGAATGGGGGCCTGAACCCCGTATAGAAATGATCGAAATGAAGGATCAAGGTGTCATCAGGACGATGAGCACAAACATAGTCCTCGCGATCTCCGGGTTTGAGCTTGTCCTCTTCCTTCGAATAATCAAATAAGGAAAATCTGTAGATATTTGTCTCGATCTTGTATTGGCGCCGGAGGAACTTGTTAAGGTCGTTGCTATCACGAAGCTTTGCCCACTCTTCCTCCAGATCTTTCTCATACGCGGCCAGAAGAGCGAACTCCCTCAACACCTCCAGTTTATTTGGCTTAGGGTTTTTTGCTTTTGATACAGCCTTGCCGACAGTCATTTGTTTTGGATCCCTTTTCTTTTTGGTTTTCTTGGGGAGTTCCCAAACGGGCCTGTGAGGTAAGGGCGCATTTTCATCCTCGCATGAACCCACCAACTCATGAAGAGCAGCATCCTCAATATATGCAATGTCTTCATTATGCCCGGCGGCCCCGCTAGTGCTTGTCTCCACAACCTGGTCTCCGGCCCCAGATCCCTCACCATCTCCGGCGCCGCTAGATTCAGCTCGCTCACCCAGACTACGGGCGGCTTCTTTGTGACTCTTCTTACGTCGCGGGGCAAGGCTGGCGAGAAAAGTGCCAATATTAAAGGGATCGTCATCAGGTCGAGGAGTGGCCTCCCTCTCAGCCAACTCATCGGCTAAATCATCTCGGGCGGCCACCTCCGGGCTAGAAGGGGCGTCTTCCCCTTCATCTAATGCATAATCATACACTTCTTGATCCTCGTCAAAACCGCCCCCCAAAGAATACTCGGAATCGGACATCCTGAAAAACAGGAGGAAAAGGTGGGGTTTTTAGTCACCTGGGATAATTGGAACTAAAGCAGATGGGTGATCACACCCATCTCAACACTTCCCCTCCGTTCTTACAGGAGAAATAGAAACGTAGAAGCAATGACGCAAGTACGGAAAAGGCAAAGCCGCGAAGCCAAATAAAATACCTAGATATCTACCCAGTTAGCAAAAGCACATACCTTTCTCATACCCATTTTAAGAGGGACCAATTCCCCCAAAACAAAAACACCTTAAAAATCCATTCTTTTGTCCCAAAAATACCCTAAATCATGCATACATTGCTAGAAGCCAGAACTAATAAACAAAAAAGACATTGAGATTACAAGAAGAAAAGTAGAGGAAGAGGCTAAAAGGAGAGGGATTTACCTGTGCAAGGGCGAAGGAGGAACCAGAAACTGGAAAAACACGCCGGAATCTTCAAAATCACACCGCAATACCCTAAATCTTTGCCTGAAACTCTGAGCTTGATACCCCAATCTTCAAACACTCACACTTAGAGAAAACACAAATACTTATAGAGAGCAAAATCTAAGAGGAGGCAACGGACGAAAAATGTAGAGGTTTGGGGGGGCTGAACCTTATATAGGCAAGGGGAGTGTGATCGTGCGGCCAGGGAACCGTCCATCTAACGGTCCAGGTTTCTGCGGCCTATTCGGTTTTCAAAATCCAAAACCGCTATCATTAATGCACATCCATCAATGCCCATGTAATCAATTATGCGGCGGTTATCCGCCCACACACATGGGCAGTTACCAAGACAGCGTCAGCACCCATGTAATTGCGGTTATCAAGAGAGCTGACACCAGCCATGATCCAACGGTTCAACTACTCTACTACTTGTGTACAAAAAGATCACCTCACCAAGAAAGAGCTCACCGTCAATAGGTTATCACCCCAATCGCCTCGAGGCCGTCGCTTTAGAGCGCGGTCCTGGGTAAGCCCGTTTCAAACGGCATGGTCATCAAAGACCCAAAAGATCGCCTCGAGGCCGTCCGCATTATAGCACGGTCCTGGGTAAGGCCGTTTCAAACGGCGTGGTCACCACAGACCTAAAAGATCGCCGTGGTCGCCAAAGACCTAAAAGATCGCCTCGAGGCCGTCTGCTTTATAGCGCGGTCCTGGGTAAGGCCGTTTCAAACGGCGTGGTCGCCAAAGACCCAAAAGATCGCTTCGAGGCCGTCCGCTTAATAGCGCTGTCAGTAAGGCCGTTTCAAACGGCGTGGTCGCCAATGACCCAAACAAAAGATTATCTGTATATGCACTTTACTCCATGCCTGACATTTTGTGAAAATGCCTAAGCCATGGAGTAGAGGGCCATTGATATGTCTAAATAACATCGCCACCTATGGGTCCCGGAAATAGCCTAGCTAGCCACCGTGATGGTGTTGGAAGTAGCGCCTGAAAGAAAATTTATGTAATTGTTTTTAGAATTAATAAATGACAGATTTATTCTCATCTTATTATTTGCTTCGTGCTTATAAGTAATACACTACTGAAAACCCTAAGTCGTATCATATGTAGCATATAACTTAGTGTGTGTCACACGCGAGGATTAATTTTATGGTGATACACTTGAAATGTTAGTCAGTGGTGAACTTAATCAAAGTATGGGGTCTATTGATTAAACCACAATTAATGCGCCTTGAACACTTTATGGTGTGACCGTCTTATCCGGGCCATCGACATTGGTTGTCTGGCATTTATATATGATGAGAGTCATATAGGACTGGACCGATTTAATCTGCATTTCTCATATAATTCTGTGATTGAGAAATCTTATTAAATCACAAGATGATCATATATGGATTAACCTTAATCCTGAAGTGATTACAGACTCCTACTTGTTTCAGGATAGGGTTTGATGTGTTCGTTAAGGATCGCTAAGAGGCGCGGTCCGAATCACTTTCACGTTGCATTATTCTGGAATGAGTGAGAAGTGTGTGTCTCACAGATATGGAATCCATTCCTTCCTGCGGGAAGTAGAAAGACAATCCCCTTATTTGTTGATCCTAGAAATTGATCGATCCCGGGAGTTCGTATTGGTTATGAACTAATTGATCACAAGTGGGTTAATGGTAAATAAGAATAAGATGTAGTGAAGAAGGTTTATGGAAATAATCCTACTTCAGTACGGATAGTCTATGGAGGGTTAGTTTATATGTAATGATTATATTAATGGACATTTATCGACTCGACTCGAAGTTTTGAGAATAAGTTATATCTTTAATCGATAGAGTTCAGTTTCGGATTTATGGTGGCGTAATTCCGGAATTAACGAGTTGAGTAAAAATATTCTGTTCGATGAATATTTTATTTAATTTATTGTAATTCACTTGTTATATAGTCCGTAATTAGGTTTGGTTTGGCTCCTAACACGCGAGTGTTTTCTCCTTTTATGGAACCTCAAGATTAAATTAAATAGTTGGTCGATTTAATGAATATGCAATATTATTTATTTGGTAAATAATATGTAAAATAGAAAAGACATTTTCTATTAAAAATGATAAAATAAATGGCGCCACATGTAATTAATTTGGGGAAGAAATTTTTCTAGATTATGTCACATGTGTAATTAATTAATTATCTATTTGTTGGATAATTAATGGAAAAATTAAGAGATTGATTTTTTGAGAATTATCTCTTATTTTGTAGCAAAAATATCTTTTCCTTATGGGAATAGGTTTTTGTGGTGTGAAAATGATAACTCTCTTGGCTTGTTATTTTCCTATATAAAGAGAGTTCCTCCTAACTCTCTTGCCTTAGTCATTTAGAGAAGAAAAACCTAGGGTTTTTCTTGTGCATATTCGAGGATGTTCTACGGCATGGATCGACGTCCACCAGTCGTCGCTTGCAGATACAATCCGGAAGACTGCGGCTTCTCCCTTGGTCGATTGCTTCTCTCTCCGGTTTGGGTAAATCTACTAACTTTCTTGTAGTTATTAATTAATCATGCGAATCGAATCGTGGTATTATTGCATGTGAATTTATTCGTACCTTCGATGTGCAAGATCGAGTGTCTCGATCGGTGCTGTGAATCAGATCTGACGATCCAATTATGGATCGGATCCAGATTCGGGTTTCTGTATATCCAGCATGTGGTATCAGAGCCAAGGTTAAATTTTTCGATATCGAGAACATACTTAATTAAATTAGGAGTGAGATTACATATTAGGTTGCATCTTTTATTTTGTTGAATGATTGATTGTTGTGGTTAACGAGATCGATTGGAGTTGGTACTTGTTTACCGTTAGATCTATTGTAAGCTCGTATAATTAGTATTATACGAGTATAGGATATATGTAATTTATTTTGTAATTTATGTAATTTAGTTTTGCAATTTAAATTTCATAGTAGTAGTATTAGTCAATTTTTTGGTCCGTCAGCAAAACAAGAAAGAGGGCACTGAAAAGTCTTCGATGCAAAAGAAATCCAGGCGCTATCAAGTGCTGCAAAATAAAAATAAAAAATAAAAAATAAAAAAAAAAAAAGTGGGAGCAATTCGAGAGGTGAAATTTTTGGGTAGATGCGTGCTCTGCGTGTGGATATGTGGTGACACGATCGTAAGCCACACGATTTAAGTCGATAATGAAATCGTGACATGTGTGATGTACTGGGGCTATATCTGTACGTAGATACGGTGTATGCAAAAACTTTCCATTCGAGAGGAGTTGTTAAGGAAAAGGCTTCAAATTTTCTTATCAATTATCCAAGTTGAAGAAGGAAAAGTCAAAGGCATCAATTTAATTTTCCCAAACTCAAAGTTGCTGCTTGATACGGGGGCATCAAACAAATTTTTTTTTTTTTTTTTTTTTTCCTAGATTAAATAGGTTAGATACGGGATACCACCGATTCATCTCAGTGGTTTATTTTTTTCACATTTAGTTTTTTGGATGATTATTTATGTGATATAACCATGTCATACCATGCATCATATTCATAAATTCCACTCCTAGGATATGCATACATGTAGATAATTAATCGTGTTATTAATTAGGCATGTATGAGACGAAATTAATTTAGATTAATTTAGGTCATTAATTAAATTAAATTTTTTTTATAATTAAAACGAACGGAATTTCATCGGGATATAAAATTCACATGATAAACTTAATTTGGGATAATAAATCCTACGGGGTTTAGGTTATGTAGTGTCTACATAAATTTTGAATTTTGATAATCAAAAAATTGGAAAATCCGGAAAAGTTGGACACCAACTGAGCAAAATGTTCGAAAATTGGTTCGGGCGGTCGACAAGGCTTCGGCTCGACTCGACTTGTCCGTCCAAGTGCGACTTTAGCGTCGGGGGTCCTGCAAGGTCAAGCTATCCGGCGAGCTGAGGCTCAATGGGGCAACCTTAGCCCGATTCATCCAGCGGTTGTACATGAACCAACGAAGAGGACGGGTCGGCTTAGCCGATCCCGACACCATTCGGTGAACTCGGTTAAAGCTCAGCCAGGGTATAAAACCGATGAGTTGCTTTTCTTGATTTATTGTTTTTCGATTTATTCGGAAAAATCTACAATCCCAGAATCTTTATCATGACAATATTCGGACTATAAAATTCATTGGTGAATTTTTGTTGTGTAGTGTCTACACAAGAGATTTTCTAAATAATCGATAAATTGGAAATTCATGAATATAGTGTCACTAGTTAGACGGTATTTGGAACCGATAAACTAGTGGGAGCTTTAAATTTGTGATTTATTGTTTTTCGAATTATTAGAAATTCATGAAGTCCTAATGGATTGGGATTATAAAATTCTTGGTGAATTTTAATTGTGTAGCGTCTACACAAAGAATTTAAAAATCCGAGAAATTGGAAAGTCGTGAATAAGTGACACTAGTTAGACGGTATTTGGAACCAATGAACTAGTGGGAGGATTAATTAAATATTCATGATTTATTGTTTTTCGGATGATTAAGAAATTCTGAAAATCCTAATAAGACTACCTAATTTTCAAAATAACGAGTGGGAGTGGGGAAGGTGACAACCGACCCCACGGCCTCTACTGTTGACATAAGCACGTGAGAGATTGATGATGCCCCGTGGCGCTTTGATTTCGGCCCCCTGAGTGTGGCTTTCACCGCTATCAAAATTCAAGGCTTGGTCTCCAAAAGGATAGGATTTTGGGTACTCGTCGAGTCACTGACCGACCCTGATGCGGCATACTCAGGGCGTACTTTGAGATCTGAAATAGTAGGTAACACTCTGAAGGATATTTTAGGAAATATCTTGGCTGAAAAAGGAAGGTAATCAGCAATTAAATAGAGATGTCTGATTCTCAGTTAGTTTGTGAGAGAGATTGTCTCAATTTAATCGTCACCGTTTTTACCTACCCTGAGGCGGTACTGTAGATATGAGATTAAATCCTTGGAATGGTAGGATAAACTGCATGCATGACATCACGTTTATAATTCCCAAAAATGTATTATTTGTTGTAGTGTATCATTTGATTTATAATTCTATCAAAATTTATTTTTGCAACTACATATCATCTCAAGGTATCTAAACTGCTAAACATGATAAATTGACTGATGATGACTTCGTAAAAGTGGAACAGTAACAAGAACGTTGAACTCAATAATCGAGAATGCAAATTAATTTTTTCGGAAGAGGATGTTCCTCTTGAGCCTACAAACTTAAGTGACATCAATAAGTATGCCACTGTTGTCACTCGTGTTGAACGAGAGACAATACAAAATTAGTTCAAAGATGACGAGAATGATTTGGTATCAATCTCACTACACATCCCACAGTTTATGAGTAGTGTCTGCTCAAATGAACTGCTAGTTCACGGTCATTTCCTTTATAGAAAGCCAAGAATGGGAAGGTAAAGGTCTACAAGTGCAAGTCATCTAAACCAAAATATTAATAAAAGAAAGTAAAGGATAAGGAAAGTGATTTCGGATCACCAACCTATGAATCCTTAGAGACTTTCTTAACCGAGTAATTTGACTCAGAATCTAAAGTTCTTTTGTAAGAACAAGGTAGCTAGGCATTCATGATGAAGAGTAGACAACGGGCAGTTATTTCAGCTAAGATAGTGGGAGTGATATAAGGAAACAAATTTTGGATTATCGTAGAAATTTAATTTCTATTTTTTTCAGATTCGTTGGAACGAATGGATTCACTTTAAATCGATAATACAGTTGCCTTAAAGACAGTGAATATGACATTTGTATACGATTCTGAGAATCGGATTTTTGTCTGATAAAGTCAGAACCACTAAGTAATGTTGAAAAAGGTATATGTAACACATCATAAGCTATTAAGACAAATGGTTTCCGTATTTAGATAAATGATTATTCAGCATTTATTAATTAGTGCATATATTCTAAAGATAAGATCTGAAGGCTGGCTAAGGGTGATTCCTATCTCCCAGTGTAAAGAATACTATCTCAAAGGAAAGATGACTAAGTAACCTTTCAATTAGGAAAGGTAATAGAAGTGAAGAAGTATCACAACTTGTTCATATTGACCTTGGGTCTTATGAAGATACTGAGCTAGTGGGGGCTTTTGAGTAGTGGACAATTTGTCGATAGCTACTCAAACGCTGATTAGTTTATCCGAATATTTGGAGGAATTCTCTGATATTACCAGAGAAACGAGTATCCCATGCTCAGATATAGGCTATGGCATGGTTTTGGCACTGATGCTAGGCATAACTCCGAGTGAAATGATTTCACTGAAAGGATAAACCATAGATTGTCTTGTATAGTTATTGATATGCTACAATACACTGCTTAACTCAATTAAGATATTGGTTGCAAAATAACGGTTTACATTATTATGTAATACCGAGAAGTCTACCTAGAAGATGCTTATGAATTTATGGATAATGAGTGAACTACGTTTACTACACTTCCGTAAATAGAGGCATTTAGCACTTGGTGCTTGAAGATAGGACTGGAGATTTTACATACACATTCAGATGGTGACTGTTCGTGAAATATCTCTTAATGCAATGAGTAAAGGCTGGTTATAAGGTTCTTGAGATCAGATCGTGGCGGTTACACTGTTACATCCTTTCTAAAAGAATGTTTAAATAACAACCTTAGACCTTGAAGTATAGTTACTCGAGGAGTTACTATCTATCCCCTGGATATGGCCTAGTGGTGAAGGCATGGGTGCATAATGCAAGCCTTGTACCTAAGCTGGAGGTCAGCGGTTTGATTCCCGTAAAGGGGTTGATTTTCGATTGATAACACTCCTTCAGTGTAGAGGTTATAAGAGGCAGCCCATGTTGGATCTACTAGGTTACTAGATTAACATCCCTCACATTCCTGTGGGATCGGGGGTGAGGGGGCCCTTACGGTTAGGGTTTAACCGTTTTTTTCGAGGAGTTACTATCTGACTTAATCAGACCATATCCAACATTGGTTGTTGGGGATTTTCGCTGATTAATACTACTGAACTAGATCAGAATATCAATCCACCCAAATGCAGTGGGAGTATGGTTTAAAACATTGACCCATTGTGATCATGACTTTCTGATACCACTGGGGTGATTGATCACCTATGGTCTTTAGGGAAGAGCGATAGGATTCTAACAATAGGAGGTTGGTTTAAAGCCATAAACCTGTATATGGAGTTTTGGTACTCCAGTTATGTTCATACTCTTATAGAACCACCTGAGTGTCTCAGGACCAGTGGGAGAAATTGGATCTACATGGAAAAAAGTTGAATGAATGAGAAAGTTTATCTTTCTAAGCAAAGCCAAGTGGTTTTAGGGGTAACTCCTTGAGAAGTAGGCAGTTAAGCAGGGGTGATGCCTGAAACTTTCTCACTACTCGGCCTTGTTTGACTACATGGAAAGCAGAAAGATTAACAGGGGTGATGCCCTGAAAATTTCTTGCCATACAATGGAGCTTAGATTCATTAACAGAGAGGTTTTAGCTTAAAGCCAATGGAAGATTGACTTCCTATGCTTATATCCATCGGTGGATTAAAGTAAACCTTCAGGTCATTAAAATTCACATGTTTTAAAATGTGTGGGCTTGACCAGAATATTGATGAGTCTTTTGTAGACCAGAGAATCAATATTAGTAAAGTATTAGACGTTAGTGTTTATAATGGATAACACTGCAATAGTTGAGAACAACATGAGTGTGTTATCTGAAGTTAAGAACTGACGAGCCAAATCTTCTCTGAATCAGAGAAGTGGACTGCATTCTTAGAATTTGATTCGGTCAAATTTATGAGAATAAGTTGTGGCAGTTTCCCATACATCGTACTTTTTAAGATGTTGATGCATTTCTTTGCACACGGAATAATTCTCTTAATCTTCGGATATAGAGAAAATGGGATAAATTCTCTTTTGGATAGAGAATGTCAGATTATTAAAAGACAATTGTAATTGAATCATGGATTCGAGTATTGATAGCAATATAGTGCATCCTCAAGTATCTTTAGAGAACGAGGAATCATATGCTTGTGTATTCGGGTGCAAACCTGAGTATTGTTGACTACACTGATTCTGATTATTAGTCGGATTAAGGATGATCGTGAATCGATCTTAGGCTCAGTGTTTGCTTATAGTGATGGAGCTACAGTCTGGAGCAATCCAGCACTGCCAATTTGACTATGTTATTCGAATACATAGCAACTTTCGGAGCAGCTAAAGAGGAAGTGTGGCTTGAGAAGTTCTTTGTTGGATCAGGGAGTGATTGCAGATCTCGATGAGCCGATACCATTTTACTGTGAAAATAGTTGAGAGGTAGCTCATGCAAATGATATTCGCAGTCACACGAGGTCAAAATCTTATTGAAAGTAAGTACCACCTGGTCAGACAGATCGTGCAGAGAGGCGATGTTTCGGTCTAAAGATCGCCTCAAGCCGACAACCTAGCTGATCGGTTTACCAAGTTGCTGGGCATCTATTGTCATTGATGAGCGCTTGGCGGGTATGAAATTGAGAGATATGTCTCATCTGCTTTAAAGCAAGTGGGAGAATGTTGTGGATAGATAGAATAAGGATGTGGTGCTCTAAAAACAATCATTGCTTGTCTTTACGGGCAAGTGGGAGATTGTTAGATATAGTGTGCCCGAAAGACAATTGTTGCTTGTCCTTACGGGCAAGTGGGAGATTGTTGGAAGTAGCGCCCGAAAAACAATTTATGTAATTGTTTTTAGAATTAATAAATGACAAATTTATTCACATCTTATTATTTGCTTCATGCATATAAGTAATATACTACTGAAAACCCTAAGTCGTATCATATGTAGCCATATAACTTAGTGTGTGTCACACGCGAGGATTAAGTTTATGGTGATACAATTGAAATGTTAGTCCGTGGTGAACTTAATCAAAGTATGGGGTCTATTGATTAAACCACCATTAATGCACCCTGAACACTTTATGGTGTGACCGTCTTATCCAGACCTTCGACATTGGTTGTCTGGGTGGGGCATTTATATATGAAGAGAGTCATATAGGACTGGACCGATTTAATCTGCATTTCTCATATAATTCCGTGATTGAGAAATCTTATTAAATCACAAGATGATCATATATGGATTAACCTTAATCCTGAAGTGATTACAGACTCCTACTTGTTCCAGGATAGGGTTTGATGTGTTCGTTAAGGATCGCTAAGAGGCACGGTCTGAATCACTTTCACGTTGGCACTATTCGGGAATGAGCGAGAAGTGTGTGTCTCACAGATATGGAATTCATTCCTTCCTGTGGGAAGTAGAAAGACAATCCCCTTATTTGTTGATCCTAGAAACTGATCGATCCCGGGAGTTCTATTGGTTATGAACTAATTGATCACTAGTGGGTTAATGGTAAATAAGGATAAGATGTAGTGAAGAAGGTTTACGGAAATAATCATACTTCAGTACGGATAGTCTATGGAGGGTTAGTTTATATGTAATGATTATATCAATGGACACTTATCGACTCGACTCGACGTTTTGAGAATAAGTTATATCTATAATCGATAGAATTCAGTTTCGGATTTATATGGTGTAATTCCGTAATTAATGATTTGAGTAGAAATATTATGTTCGATGAATATTTTATTTAATTTATTGTAGCTACCGGTTATAGGTCCATGGTCCCCGGTTTGGCTCCTAACACGCGAGTGTTTTCTCGTTTTATGGAACCTCGAGATTAAATTAAATAGTTGGTCTATTTAATGAATATTCAATATTATTTATTTGGTAAATAATATGTAAAATAGAAAAGACATTTTCATTTAAAAATGATAAAATAAATGGCGCCACATGTAATTATTTGGGGAAGAAATTTTTCTAAATTATGTCACATGTGTAATTAATTAATTATCTATTTGTTGGATAATTAATGGAAAAATTAAGAGATTGATTTTTTGGGAATTATCTCTTATTTTGTAGCAAAAATATCTTTCCTTATGGGAATAGGTTTTTATGGTGTGAAAAGGATAACTCTATTGGCTTGTTATTTTTCTATATAAAGAGAGTTCCTCCTAGCACAATACAACATCACAAAATGCGCCACTTACAAATTAGAAAGAAGAAAAATTAGTTTCTTGCCTTAGTCATTTAGAGAAGAAAAACCTAAGGTTTTTCTTGTGCATATTCGATGAGGTTCTACGGCGAGAATCGACGTCCACCAGTCGTCGCTTGGAAATATAATCCGGAAGACTGCGGCTTCTCCCTTGGTCGATTGCTTCTCTCTCCGGTTTGGGTAAATCTACTAACTTTCTTGTAGTTATTAATTAATCATGCTGTCACGGATTTTATCTAACAAAACAACAAGTAATAAATATTTATAAATCCGGTATTCCCCAAGTGTAGGGATCGTAGTATAGCGATTAATACCGAGTCGGTCCTGAGGAATCGGGGTATCTAGTTCATTAATTCTCCTAAGGTTGATACAATTATTCCTAAACCTAAACTAAAACGGAAAATAAACTGGACAGAGGATTGTCAGTCCAAAGCCAGGAAAATATCGTTGCGAACAAAAGCAAATAAAATAAAACTACAACTAAGAAAACAATAAAACTATCTATCATGATAATGGTCAAGCGAATCAACATAGAACAAACATGATCCACCATCCCGCAACCCTTAATTCTTCCCTAGATTATCTTATGATGATTCAATCAAAGTTGTGGTTCACCTAATCAAAGGTATGAATTCCTACTTCCGTAAGTAATCCGTCTATCAATCTCATCATCTTCCGATCTATAGAGATTAACGCTCTCAAAACAAGGTGCAAGATTTATTAGATCTAACAACCTAGAAATCTAACCTATCAACTTCCGTTATGTCAAGGTTAAAAGTCTAATCTTTCCTATGGTGATCTAAGGTTTACACCGATTTCCATCATACGGTAAACATCAAATAGCAATACATCTTCCGATATCGATTGCATAAACAAATAAACAAAGGAAAGAAACAACCCTTAAATTAAACTCACAAGATTATCCAAGAGTGAAATCAAAAACGCTGCTGAAAAGTAACCATGGATGCTCCAGTTCACAGCTTGAAGACCATCAGCATGGACGAACAAGAACAGAAAAAGAACGAAAATAAAACCTAATCTAACCGCCACCCCAGCCTCCCAAAAGGGGGCTGGGGCGCCTAGGGCTCCTCTCTAATGTTTGTGTGTCAAGAGGGATCGAATTGTGTGTCTTTAGGGTTGGAATCCGCGTCCTATTTATAGATATTTAAGTCGGCCAAGGCTAAGTCGGCGGACGGACGCCCGTCTGGCTTTCTGGACGCCAGTCTGGTCTCTCTGAATGCTCGTTCACTATGGCGTCCAAACTCTCTGAATCAACTTTTTCTCCTGGACGCCAGTCCATATCTTTAGACGCCCGTCCAGACTGGACGGGACTTGGACGCCAGTTCAGACTCTTTTTCTTCCAAATTCATCTTGATCTTCATTCCAACTTCATCTCTATCTCTTTCCTTCCATGCAAATCATCACTTGAACATCTTTTAAGCTCCTTTCATCCCTCTCCATGACATGTAAATGTACCTTCGAAACCATAAGAACACGCAAAGTGTAAAACCATAGATAACTACCAATAAAATCACGAAATTAGCTCAAGTTTACACTTAAAGACTTTTAAAACCCATTTGCTCAATATTTCAATATAAAGCTCGATTTCTATGAGAAACATACGAATATGGGGGAAATTGATATAAAATATATCCTTATAAAACGTATAAAATCACCCTTAACACATGCGAATCGAATCGTGGTATTATCGCATGCGAATTTATTCGTAGCTTCCGCTGTGCAAGATCGAGTGTCTCGATTGGTGCTGTGAATCAGATCTGACGATCCAATTATGGATCGGATCCGGATTCGGGCTTATGTATATCCAGCAGATGGGTGGTCGCCAAGATAAGCTAGTTCGCAGCCATGGTGTAAGCGATGCCAAACGGGTCAAGGTCGTCGCAGTCAGGTCCCCGCCAAGAGCACTCAAACCTACAAGGTCCCTAGAGGCTCGGGGGCCGACCTGCGACCCAGACGATAGGTCCATAAGAGACCGCACAAGACAAATGAGGTAGCAGAGGGCAACAAGAGGGCAGAGTTCGCAGGCGGTCCAGTGCGGGTGTGCGAGCTACACGACCACCCAAGACGCCGCCAAGATACTCGGTCCACTTGACATTTAGATATTTAGTCTACTTAGTCCTTAGATATTTACACTTATTTGCCTTACTTAGCCCCTAAGCTTCCCCCTCCTATATAAGGAGAGCTTGTGTAATCATAAAAATGATATATTCTAATAGAAAAAGAGAATCATACTCTGCTCAAACTGTCTCTCCTATACGCTCATTCCCTCCGCCGTAGCACCACCGGCTGGATTCACTATAAACATGATGACGTAGATCAAGTGAAATTAAAATACTTGACCACCAAAACTGATACTAGCAAGAGGACTAGGTCCATCGTAGTATAGTTATAGCGAATCAAGGTCGATCCCACAGGGAACCAATTTGTGGGTCATTCTATATACAAACAATTAATCATTCATATCAAGGACATAAAGGCGGTCTACGACCAACAAAAGACAAGAAAGGTAAAGAACACGACTCGACACAACACATAACGTAATTAACCTCCCCAATTATCATGTTATCGTTTGGATCTAGAAATTCTATATAATTAAGCTAGACTCGACAACTTTTAATCCGATTCGTATTCTTTTATAGTGGCTACGGAGTCATCCCCAAACTAGATCTAGCTCGGTTAGGCCATCTAGATCACTATGCTACATCACGTGACTTCGCCGGCCTCCATCAAATATGACTCAGACGCTTACAAAACTAGGGATGCCGATATTAACCGTATTCCTCACCTAGGCAACATTCCTTTGACAGGCGTACTTCCTAAGCGATCGCATCAGCCTCCGTCCCATTAACACTAACTTTTTAGGTATCATGTTAATCTACGATTTACGTATAACTAGGTGTCGACAATTCCCAAATCTGTAATGCATCTAGATCTCATTGAAAGTCCCGGAAGATCAATTCATGAGCCGACCTAGGAGCCCTATATTGGTATTTCCTAATAATACGCTAATTAAAACAGACGAGCAACGTAGCCGTAGCCATACCTACTAAGATAAGAAATTCTAGGTGAACAATCACACCATAAAGACGTGGCTAGATTGACTCGGCGAAAAACTAAATCTTAGCGTTTCTACATACGTAACGGATAAAATAGAGATTCATAAAGCAATTATATAGATCTACTAAAAACACGGTTGTCGATCATACCAAAGTCATCTATAGGTCACCGGATAACAGATCTGGGTGTGTGGATCCTTATAGACAAGGAATCCCCACTGCCTCATATCGTATCCTTAGATCTACATCGTTCGGTAAAGAACGAACAACCTCAAACAATAAATAATAATTGGGGGCTTAATTACAAAGAACTAAGAACAAATAAATACAAGAACTTACATTATTGCAGATCTTGCATAAAAACTGCTCTAAGAAAAATCGAGAACTTTATTATAAATTGTGTATATTGTATTGTGGTGTGTTTGGCGTGTTCATGCATGCCTTTATTTATAGGGGTTCAAGCTAATTAAGAGATATACTTTAAAATGTCAAAACAAATAAGAGATAACTCTCGGCCGATCTCCAATTAAAAGATAAAATGCGCCCCTAGAATGTATCCTCCATTGGCGCCATCTTTGAGTGGTTTGCCATGCTTATCCGATCTCTTCGTGCTAATCCGATATTTATCTTGAATTTTCTTTGATTTATCTTGAGATTTAATTCTTCTATTTGTATTTATCCTCCATAATTATCCAAATCTGCAAAATAGATATTTATCCAAAAATAAATCATATTTAAATAAAACGGATAAATATAATAAAAACGGATAAATACCGATTTATAAATAAAAACAGATAAATACCAATAAAAAATGGATAAATACCAAATTATATAATATAAATCACATAACATTAAATAATCCATATAAACAGGTGATTTATCATAAAATATATATTATTACTCTCGATTTAAGGTCAACGTTGATGACTTTTACGGGTATAATTTGACCGTCATCAACTACCCCACTTAGACTTTGGTCGTCCCGAACAAAGCATCGATAAGTGATTCCCCAAGACACATTTTCCGTGGTGAAATCATACTTACACAAGAAACTCGAGTCAACTCATACCACTTATGCTCATAAGGTATCCATTATTCGCTACTCATTTATGAATCGAAGTGATGTGTGCATGTGCATTCAGTTTTATATAATCGAAGCAAGATTAGAGTTTATGCTAAACCGTAATCTCAACCTACCAACATCGCATTCCCACTTCTTAAGCCTCGCATTGGTTAAAGCACTAGAACAATAAGCAAGAGCGTATCTATAGGGTTTTTGGACTTGGAGACCGAGTACTACTCAAAGCCTCTTAAAGAGTTGAATATTCTTCTCATATCTTCATATTTTTCAAATACTATCAATCTCAAGGAAGAAAACTTTTTAGAGTATCCCCCTATCTTAGATCATGCATAGCATTGAATATTACCACAAGCGCGGGGCTACTTTGGTAATGTTACTACAAGCCCAGTGTTTAACTTATTGTCAAAACACAGATAATTCTCAAGCTTATTACTCCGCTTTGATGGCCAGAAGATAAGAATACATCGCCAGATAAATATTGACTCTAGGTGTGCATAACCAATCATCTACGCAATGTACACATAATTCTTGATTATTATTATAATTTATGTGGTAAAACTCGATTCAAAGATTGAGTAATCGAATAATAAATAACTACTTGCACTAGTTGGCATGAATATCCTTAGATTTACATTCACATAAGTATAAAATGATCACGTACTCATGCAACTTGGTTCCTTCCCTATCAATTCTTAGCTAGGAACTCACAATTCTAAGGGTACGAGATAAATAATATGGCATTTATTCAAATTTTTTCAATTTTTCACCGTTTCATTCAATTTTCAATTATAACATATCATAGCTAAGTCTCCTACCCCCCACTGAAACATTTCATTGTCCCCAATGACAAAGAAAAATGAGAATTTAAGAAAAAGACTTAGCTCTGGAAACGGCTCTCAAGTTGATGCAGATTATCGGAGCACGGCGTGGAGAAGCAAGTGAAAACCTGTTTAAGTAAACCAAATATAAACTCCACGAAACTGTTAATAACATGTCAATGGAACGTATAAAATAATGTGGCAGTAATTAGATATAAAATATCCAAAAACAAATTAAGCCACTTTATTCCATACAACCAATGACAAGTAAAACCAAAGAGTTAAAACTACTCGTTCAGATGCAAAAAGAAAAATACTAAATAGAAAGAAAGATAAACAATCAACAAAAGAGTATAGTCTTCATCGAAATCCTCCATCACAAAAATATTCCTAAAACCGGGTGGAGAAGACAAAGATCAAAAAGCATTACCCCATGTGGGAGAACACGAGGTTGACTGGATTGATAAGGTTTTTAATCCAGCGGAAAAGAGACACTCGGTAAGGTATAACAGATTCAATGTGACCTATTGGTAAAAGATAGGATCAGAAACTCGGCGCAGACGCTTCACGTTTGGATTGGATATCAACAACTTAGGGAGATGTAGCTTCTCCTCGAAATTACTAATAACCCAATGTATCACGTAAAAGTCATCACCGTCATCAACAAGGTCGGATCGGTGTGATTGCTTAGAACAAAACTCATCATATATATGCCGGAAGGGTCAGAAAAAGTGTGAAATTTAAAATCTTCCGGTAGAAAGATAAGTTGTATTTTGATCGAACCAAAAACTTTTAAAATTTAGCTAGGGTCAGAGCTACACCTACCCCTGCTAGGATCATGAAAACCAAAATGATAAAAGATCAACATTAAAACTTAGCAATATTCCAACTTCCGCAACACAGAGGTATTTTGTAAAATGGAGGTTTAGAGTATGATGGGTTTAGAAAAAGAAATACAAGGATGGTAAGAAAAGATAAAGGGTGGGTAAGAAATTGTGTGTTGGGTGGGTATTAGTTTGGGTTAGGGTGGGAGAGTGAAATAGATGGAAAGAAAGAGAGGGAATGGAAGAATGGTTAGAAATGTGAACTGTGAGGCAGATTGGTGAGAGAATAGAAAGGTTGAAGGGTGAAAAGGTACAAAGGAAAGGATAAGGGTAGTTCTTGAGCAATTGCATTGCACACAACTTTGGATTTTCACTCGGATCGCCATTCTAAAAGTTTTGGGAATTGACCAACACTTGTTCTTGTTCGCACCCATCATTCTCTCTGTTACATTTTCGATAATTCTCAAGCTCTCTTAATGCTTCCATCTTAAGGTTGATTGCTAAATTTCCTTTTCTTTAGCAATTTCTCGACTCTCCTACGGAACTCTACTTCACGGGGCCTATATTGAGTAAAAAAGTTTTGCACATCCTTAGCCCAATGGCCATTAGAACACGGCAAAATAAAAAACCTCAACATATGTCACGTTACTCTTATTGGACTCAAAGAAAACAAAACCTAAAATCCTAAAGAGAAATCCTAAGGGTTTTAAAAAAGTAGTTACGAGTTTAAAGTCCTCATTTCGACTTTCCAAAAGTATCCTTGTCGGTCATCCTTCATAGTTCGCGGACTTTGACCCTTTGAGCACTATAAGAGGTGGGCTCGTCACTTTTATGGATTAATACCCTTCCCTTGGTTGTGAGACCTAGAGAAACGACATCTATCCATACCATTTATACAAAGCTCTTACCTCGGCTCTCGTTTTAGGAATGAGTGAATTCTAAGGAGATTTAGTCCTAGGGACCCATTTTAATCACATCCTCTATAATCTTTGCTTCATTATGCTCTCTCAAAACTTAACGTCTTCTTTAGATTGAGAATTGTTAAAAACTACACAAATTGTTGCTCCCATGGCGGTAGAAGCAATCTCATGTATAGGACAATGAGATTTTGATAGAACTACGAGGAACTCTTTATTCACTTGCTTCCTTCAACTACTACATGTTTCCTTATACCTCTAGATGAGACATGATTTGGGGCGTAACCTTTCACACTAATAAAATAAATCTTACAAACCAACTCCGGGCTAAGATTCTCATTCGAGTTCATGTAAAGACTAGCTTATGTCCAAAAGATCAAAAGATAGTAAAATATAAGCAAAAAAGGTAGTACCTTGCCTTCAACATTGTACCACGAATAATTCGAACCTTAATATTTATTTTTCGGAGCCATCTTGGTGTTTTAAAGGTGTTTTTCCATTGCTTTCCCATCGTAGATTCGTAGCTCCACATGTTCTTTGGGTTATTTTCTCGGCGCCCACGAAAAATTATCGACTCGGATTATTGCTTTCCTGGTTTCGCAAGCGGAAGAAAAACAAACGGACCGTAGATCGATTTTAACATGGTTTCCCATGCCGCTTATCAGACTCTACGGATTAAACATCTGGAGATAAACAGACACACGAAATTCGTAAAATCGAATCTCGCTGGCGGCGGAGAGATCTCGCTGGGAGCAAAACCGCTTTTTCAGATTACGGAATTTTTACGTGAGCAAATAACCGGAGAGGACTCAACCACGTAAAAACAGACTCAAAAGCGAAAACTTAACATGAATAAAAAATTATTTATATATAAAATTGACCGTTGGTTCCCCGGCAACGGCGCCAAAAACTTGATGACGTAGATCAAGTGAAATTAAAATAGTTGACCACCAAAACTGATACTAGCAAGAGGACTAGGTCCATCGTAGTATAGTTATAGCGAATCAAGGTCGATCCCACAGGGAACCAATTTGTGGGTCATTCTATATACAAACAATTAATCATTCATATCAAGGACATAAAGGCGGTCTACGACCAACAAAAGACAAGAAAGGTAAAGGACACGACTCGACACAACACATACGTAATTAACCTCCCCAATTATCATGTTATCGTTTGGATCTAGAAATTCTATATAATTAAGCTAGACTCGACAACTTTTAATCCGATTCGTATTCCTTTTATAGTGGCTACATGAGTCATCCCCAAACTAGATCTAGCTCCGGTTAGGCCATATACAGATCACTATGCTACATCACGTGACTTCGCTTTTTCACCTCCATCTCATATGACTCGCACGCTTACAAAACTAGGGATGCCGATATTAACCGTATTCCTCACCTAGGCAACATTCCTTTGATAGGCGTACTTCCTAAGCGATCGCATCAGCCTCCGTCCATTTAGGTATCATGTTAATCTACGATTTACGTATAACTAGGTGTCGACAATTCCCAAATCTGTAAGCAGATCTAGATCTCATTTGAAAGTTCCGGAAGATCAATTCATGAGCCGACTAGGAGCCCTATATTGGTATTTCCTAATAATACGCTAATTAAAGCAGACGAGCAAGCGTAGCCGTAGCCATACCTACTAAGATAAGAAATTCTAGGTGAACAATCACACCATAAAGACGTGGCTAGATTGACTCGGCGAAAAACTAAATCTTAGCGTTTCTACATACGTAACGGATAAAATAGAGATTCATAAAGCAATTATATAGATCTACTAAAAACACGGTTGTCGATCATACCAAAGTCATCTATAGGTCACCGGATAACAGATCAGGTGTGTGGATCCTTATAGACAAGGAATCCCCACCGCCTCATATCGTATCATTAGATCTACATCGTTCGGTAAAGAAACGAACAACCTCAAACAATAAATAATAATTGGGGGCTTAATTACAAAGAACTAAGAACAAATAAATACAAGAACTTACATTATTGCAGATCTTGCATAAAAACTGCTCTAAGAAAAATCGAGAACTTTATTATAAATTGTGTATATTGTATTGTGGTGTGTTTGGCGTGTTCATGCATGCCTTTATTTATAGGGGTTCAAGCTAATTAAGAGATATACTTTAAAATGTCAAAACAAATAAGAGATAACTCTCGGCCGATCTCCAATTAAAAGATAAAATGCGCCCCCTAGAATGTATCCTCCATTGGCGCCATCTTTGAGTGGTTTGACATGCTTATCCGATCTCTTCGTGCTAATCCGATATTTATCTTGAATTTCCTTTGATTTATCTTGAGATTTAATTCTTCTATTTGTATTTATCCTCCATAATTATCCAAATCTGCAAAATAGATATTTATCCAAAAATAAATCATATTTAAATAAAACGGATAAATATAATAAAAACGGATAAATACCGATTTATAAATAAAAACAGATAAATACCAATAAAAAATGGATAAATACCAAATTATATAATATAAATCACATAACATTAAATAATCCATATAAACAGGTGATTTATCATAAAATATATATTATTACTCTCGATTTAAGGTAAACGTTGATGACTTTTACGGGTATAATTTGACCGTCATCAAAACACACTCAAATAAGCCAGATATCCGATCAAATACACCGTTGAGCCTCCGTGATAATATCTCTCATTATCATACCACATCTTGAATTTCCGCAGAATCAACTCCCCATACGGGAGCCCTATAAATGGAGCATCCTCCTCCATCTTCAGAACTACATTACAATAGTTTGATCTCTTACAAGACAAGAATATGTAAACAGACAATTCCGCATTGCCTCAGCTATACTCCACCAACAAATCCAACATTTACAGTAGTCGGATTATACTCAGAATGTCCGATTACCCCTATGTCTGACCCGATTTTCTTGGTGCGATTTTGAGCCTCGTCAAAACACAATCTAATAATGAATGTCATATACATATAAAAGATATACTCTCATTTTTTAACTGTCACTTTTGAGAAATAATTATTTCGCTTATATCTGTTATTTTAGATTACTATTACATCATTTATTGTTATTTTCCGTTTATGCCTCACATTAATTACATTATTTAAACAAATTCTTACACTTCAAATAATAAAAAATATATTCCAATACATCAAAAACACCAAAGATCATTTTGGAATTCTAATAGTACCACTATCAATATATATTTATATTTTCAATAAAGTGTATTTAATTATCGCAAATATATTTAAAAGATTAAAGAAAAATAATCTAGTTATTTAATACTCCTCCGCTTCATAATAATTGGCGATTCTAAAAAAAAATTGCTCCATAATAACGAAGAAAACATTTTCCAAAGCGGCGATTTATCGCTAATTTTTCTATTTTACCATTTATTTAATACTGTAGAGTAGAAGTTAAAAAGAGATTTGCATTAATTATATTATAGGGATTTTTACATTCAGATCGAAAGTTTCATAAGATTAAATCACTTTCTTAATAAGCGTATTTTTGAAAACTGCCTCAAATATTTTAGAACGGAGGGAGTAATATAATTCAAACATATTAATTATTATTTTTGAGTCTATGTGCCTATACAAGAATTAACCAAACAAACAGTCATTGTTTTATAATTTAACCCAAATAAGAAAATTCAATGATCTTGATGTGACTTTAACGATACACATCAACCAATACGTTGATTGATTGAAAGCCATCCAATTGGCAATTGCCAATAACTTTTCAACGTTATGTCCGTTTCTCTTTTTAATTACTTGGCCAATATTATTTAGGGAATATTAGGTTTTAATCCATTTTCCGTCGTCTAAATAAATTTTAATCCACATTCATTTTTTTTTGTTAATTTAAGGACAAAATATTTTGCTCCGGACTAAATTACCCTTAAACAACTCTGTAACCGTTCTATCCTCCACTTTCCCTTCTTCATTCAGACTCCGGCGCTGCTTCTAATCCCTTCCTCCCCCGACAGTTGTCCGGCAAAAACGGAACGGCTCCACCACCGGAGGGCTCTCACCCTACAACACTACAGCACACACAATCTCATCTTTTTCTATTTTCTGTCTTCTCCAAGAATCAGTCAACCTTCCTCTGCTGCGCTGCTCGATTCAGCTCCTCCTCCTCCATTCGGTGTTTCGGCACGGCGTCAGGCGGCTCCTCCTCGTCTGCAGGCAGCTCATGTTCATCAGAGAGGTAATACTTCCATTTCCAAATTCAAACTTCCAAATTCCAACTTCTAACTTTCAAGTTTTTTATTATGTGCAAAGACTTAAATTCTGCTAAATAACTAAATTGAGGGGACCGGGAAACCATGTCTATGACCATAGAAAAACTGAACAACTTGAAACATCCTAGAGGATCAAAATTGATCAGCTCCCGATTGTCAGTCTTCTTGTCTTGAAAAAATGCTCCATTTATGAAATGGGTCATTCAAATGTAATATCATTTGGAAGGACTAAATGTATGGAAAAGTATAGAAGAAACTAAAAGATATATTAATCATGGTTGCAGAAGGAAGTACAAAATTAGATAAAATTTGTGGGATGCTGAAAGATAAGCATTTTGAATTTGTAAGTTCTGTTATATTAGCTTTAAATGGGTTTAGTATCAATGTAACAGAGGATTTGTTAGAGCAGATTCTTGAAAGATTTTGCTTTTATTGGATTTTGTCTGTTGGGTCGTGTTAGCATTTTTAAAGCCAATTTCCTGAATATGGTATGCACCACCTAGTTTGTTTCTTTTCATTTAGATTGCACACATCTGGTTGTTTTTCCTAGCATCTTTGCTTGTAGTTTCTTGTCATTGAAGTGGAAATCTAATGGCTAATTTCATATGTTGTGCTGTGCATATGTTGCCCGGTTTGTAATCCGGGTGGTAACACGAGTAGTTGTCAGACAGTCCTTTCAAGAACAAAGTTGATGAATTCATTGATAGAGAAATGAAAGCCTCAAGAAGTACACTCCATTTTCAAAGCTTAAATTGAATTATTTACGTGTAGTCCACTCCACATATGTGATGAGAAATTTACGATTTGGTGTTTCTCCGAGTTTTCTTTGAGGAGCCATTGAAAGTCTAGATTGTAAGTGTACTCTGTAAAGGTGAAAATTGGCATTGAATTTTAGTAGAATCGATTGCATAATTTGTTAGCTTGATATTATTGTGATTGATCTTTGTGCTTAATCTGAATAATTTTAGTTGATACTTGTTTTAATTTGTGATCAAACATTATTGTACATAACATGATACTCTGAATGAGTACTCAATTCAATTGATTGTTTTTCTTGATTGTTTTTAGAACTTGGGATCATCAAACAAACAAATAGAATTTCCCAAATGAAATGTTTGATCACCTTTTTTTTTTTGCTTTGCTTTGCTTGAACTCTGGGTCGAAATTATGTTTATTAGGACTACAATTGTGCTTTTCTTTTTCCAAAAAAAAAACTGTCTTTTTACTTACATTTGACTACATGCTTGTTAGGCAATTTGTTGGAGCTTAAGTATAAACTTTATTGTGTTACTTTGTTAGTGTGTTGCTTTGTTGGTGTGTTACTTTGTTGGTGTTAATAGTTCTGTTGAGAACAAAAATAATGGTAGGTCTGTTGTGATTGATCATATTGGTGATCCCATAGTTTAAGGTTTCGTTTAAAGATGCATCTATGATGTTTTAAAGAAGATTGGTTGTATTTTTAACTTGGTTCATATCATTAAGCATTCTAATAGACTAGTGTTACTTTGTTGGTGTGTTACTTTGTTGGTGTGTTACTTTGTTGAGAACAAAAATAGACTAGTGTGTTACTTTGTTGAGAACAAAAATAGACAAGTGTGTTACTTTGTTTGTGTGTTACTTGGTTGGTGTGTTACTTTGTTAGTGTGTTACTTTGTTGAGAATAAAAATAGACTAGTGTGTTACTTTGTTGGTGTGTTACTGTGTTACTTTATCGGTGTGTTACTTTGTTGAGAACACAAATAGACTAGTGTGTTACTTTGTTGGTGTGTTAGTTGGTGTGTTACTTTGTTGAGAACAAAAAAAGACTAGTGTGTTACTTTGTTGGTGTGTTACTTTGTTGAGAACAAAAATAGACAAGTGTGTTACTTTGTTGGTGTGTTATTTTGTTGAGAACAAAGTAGACTAGTGTGTTACTTTGTTGGTTTGTTACTTTGTTTGTGTGTTACTTTGTTGAGAACAAAAATAGACTAGTGTGTTACTTTGTTGGTGTGTTACTTTGTTGAGAACAAAAATAGACTAGTGTGTTACTGTGTTACTGTGTTGAGAACAAAAATAGACTAGTGTGTTACTTTGTTGGTGTGTTACTTTGTTGAGAACAAAAATAGACAGGTGTGTTACTTTGTTGTTGTGTTACTTTGTTGAGAGAACAAAATAGGCTGGTGTGTTACTTTGTTGGTTCAAATGGTTATGTTTGTGTTTTTGTCTTTAGAAAATTGGAGAGTTCAGATTCTCTATTGATGAAGCGAGGCGATGTTATTTGATGTATTTTTCGCGCCATACATCTTTCATGGAGTTTGATGTGGTGCGGGTTTGAAGGATGAAGGTCCATAAATGGTAAAACAGTCTGCTTTTGTCTTCAAGAACTTGAAGAATGTTTTAGTTTCATTAATATGCTTTTTGATTACATCCAATAGTATTAAGTTTTTATTCTCTTGATTCCCCGGAGTTGCATCTCCATAATGTTTTCATAGATTGTTTCATTAGGATATGAAGCTTTTTTTGATAGATTGTTGTATTATGCAACGCTAATGGTGATATTTGGATGTTAATAAAGCGTGTCACTTTGTTCTCGTATTCTTTGTCGGTCATTTATTCTTTGTGTCATTTATTCTTGTATTCTTCAGAACGCTGCGATAAAATTCAATTTTCAAATACTACGTCGAAAAGATATCAAATGAGGTCTCAAAATGAAGATAAAAAATAAACATGAACTTTGGTGAAACAATTTTGATGATCGGTGTTCTAAATCAAAAGTTACGGTCGTTTATAAGAAAAAACACTCCGGTTAATATAAATATTTTTTCGTCTTTCAAAATATACGTCGGAAGGGTATCGTGTTTGGGCTCAAATTGAAGAGCAAAAAAGAAATATGAATTTTGGTGAAAAAATTTCGACGATCGGAGTTCTAAATCAAAAGTTACGGGTGTTTGAAAAAAAAAAAACCAAAACAAAACAATAACAAAGCAACATCATCAAACATACGGTATACCTGATGTTCTCCTACGACCTGAGGACGCGCACCTGTTTGTTTAGGGTCAATTTTGTCCGTGTAAATTTTTTTTGTCCTTTTTACAACTAGAAAAAAGAATGTGTCCTATTTATTCATTTTGTAAATATTTTTGTCCTTTTTCCCTCAATCCCCCTATTATTTATTGAGAGCGGCTACAATCCAATTACATAATTTACAGGGATAGTTAATATTTTAATCTTAACCGTTGAGAGCCTACATGTATAACTCTATCTGTTGGATCAATTTTTTTATACACCATAAGTAATGTGTATCTTAACACATCTAATCAATTTTGTAATTAACCTGTTAAACAGGTAAACAATTAAGCAATTTCTCATCTTTAAAAAAAATTTAAAAAAGTAGGCAATATAGAAAAACAGAAGGCAAACGCAGATGTCCTTAAAGATCGTTTTTCGTTCATTCCTATTTTCTCTGGTTATAGGCATGGTCTAAGGGTGACCACAGTGGGCACTCAATTTAGTCTCCAAAATAAATTTTCAGGACCCTTTATGCCACAGTGGACACCCAACACACCCCCATCCCGTAAAATTCTCTACTCTTGCCTTGAAATATCAGAGAGGTGAAAGAGGCAATTTTGTGCCAAATTTTTTGGGGGATTGAGGGAAAAGGACAAAAAACATTACAAAATGAATAAATATGACACATTTATTTTTTTAGTTGCAAAAAGGATAAAAAAAATTCAGACGGACAAAAATACCCATTTGAATAAAAGGGACGCGCTACAAGCTTTCATTACCTCCGCTGAAGACTTTGCTTCAGGTTTTGTTTTGTTTTGGTTTTTTTTTTTTTCAAACACTCGTAACTTTTGATTTAGAACTCCGATCGTCGAAATTTTTTCACCAAAATTCATATTTTTTTTTGCTCTTCAATTTGAGCCTCAAACACGATACTCCTTCCGACGTATATTTTGAAAGGCGAAAAAATATTTATATTAACCTAGGGCGTTTTTCTTATAAACGATAGTAACTTTTGATTTTAAACCGATCATCAAAATTGTTTCACCAAAGTTCATGTTTATTTTTTATCTTCATTTTGAGACCTCATTTGATATCTTTTCGACGTAATATTTGAAAATTGAATTTTATCGCAGCGTTGCTCATAAAGAATACAAGAATATAAGAATAAAGAATACAAGAATACAAGAATATTAGCGAATGCGGTGACACAAGAATACAAGAATACAGAACAAGTGACACGTTTTATTAACATCCAAATATCACCATTAGCATTGCATAATACAACAATCTATCAAAAAAAGCTTCATATCCTAATGAAACAATCTATGAAAACATTATGGAGATGCAACTCCGGGGAATCAAGAGAATAAAAACTTAATACTATTGGATGTAATCAAAAAGCATATTAATGAAACTAAAACATTCTTCAAGTTCTTGAAGACAAAAGCAGACTGTTTTACCATCTATGGACCTTCATCCTTCAAACCCGCACCACATCAAACTCCATGAAAGATGTATGAAGCAGAAAATACATCAAATAACATCGGCTCGGCTTCATCAATAGAGAATCTAGACTCCTCCAATTTTCTAAAGACAAAAAAACACAAACATAACCATTTGAACCAACAAAGTAACACACCAGTCTATTTTTGTTCTCAACAAAGTAACACAACAACAAAGTAACACACCAGTCTATTTTTGTTCTCAACAAAGTAACACACCAACAAAGTAACACACTAGTCTATTTTTGTTCTCAACAAAGTAACACACAAACAAAGTAACAAACCAACAAAGTAACACACTAGTCTACTTTGTTCTCAACAAAGTAACACACCAACAAAGTAACACACTTGTCTATTTTTGTTTTCAACAAAGTAACACACCAACAAAGTAACACACTAGTCTTTTTTTGTTCTCAACAAAGTAACACACCAACTAACACACCAACAAAGTAACACACTAGTCTATTTGTGTTTCTCAACAAAGTAACACACCAACAAAGTAACACAAGAATACACACCAACAAAGTAACACACTAGTCTATTTTTGTTCTCAACAAAGTAACACACCAACAAAGTAACACACCAACCAAGTAACACACAAACAAAGTAACACACTTGTCTATTTTTGTTCTCAACAAAGTAACACACTAGTCTATTTTTGTTCTCAACAAAGTAACACACCAACAAAGTAACACTAGTCTATTGTAAAGCTTAATGATATGAACCAAGTTAAAAATACAACCAATCTTCTTTAAAACATCATGATGCATCTTTAAACGAAACCTTAAACTATGGGATCACCAATATGATCAATCACAACAGACTACCATTATTTTTGTTCTCAATGAACTATTAACACCAACAAAGTAACACACCAACAAAGCAACACACTAGCAAAGTAACACACTAACAAAGTAACACAATAAAGTTTATACTTAAGCTCCAACAAATTGCCTAACAAGCATGTAGTCAAATGTAAGTAAAAAGGCTTTTTTTTTTTGGAAAAGAAAAGCACAATTGTAGTCCTAATAAACATAATTTCACCTTGAGTTCAAGCAAAGCAAAGCAAAAAAAAAAAAAGGTGATCAAACATTTCATTTGGGAAATTCTATTTCTTTGTTTGATGATCCCAAGTTCTAAAAACAATCGGTAAAAACAATCAATTGAATTGAGTACTCATTGAGTATCATGTTATGTACAATAATGTTTGATCACAAATTAAAACAAGTATCAACTAAAAATTATTCAGATTAAGCACAAAGATCAATCACAATAATATCAAGCTAACAAATTATGCAATCAGATTCTACTAAAATTCAATGCCAATTTTCACCTTTACTGAGTACACTTACAATCTAGACTTTCAATGGCTCTCAAGACAAAACTCGGAGAAACACCAAATCGAAATTTCTCATCACATATGTGGAGTGGACTACACAGAAATAATTCAATTTAAGCTTTGAAAATGGAGTGTACTTCTTGAGGCTTTCATTTCTCTATCAATGAATTCATCAACTTTGTTCTTGAAAGGACTGTCTGACAACTACTCGTGTTACCACCGGATTACAAACCGGGCAACATATGCACAGCACAACATATGAAATTAGCCATTAGATTTCCACTTCAATGACAAGAAACTACAAGCAAAGATGCTAGGAAAAATAACCAGATGTGTGCAATCTAAATGAAAAGAAACAAACTAGGTGGTGCATACCATATTCAGGAAATTGGCTTTAAAAATGCTAACACGACCCAACAGACAAAATCCAATAAAAGCAAAATCTTTCAAGAATCTGCTCTAACAAATCCTCTGTTACATTGATACTAAACTCATTTAAAGCTAATATAACAGAACTTACAAATTCAAAATGCTTATCTTTCAGCATCCCACAAATTTTATCTAATTTTGTACTTCCTTCTGCAACCATGATTAATATATCTTTTAGTTTCTTCTATACTTTTCCATACATTTAGTCCTTCCAAATGATATTACATTTGAATGACCCATTTCATAAATGGAGCATTTTTTCAAGACAAGAAGACTGACAATCGGGAGCTGATCAATTTTGATCCTCTAGGATGTTTCAAGTTGTTCAGTTTTTCTATGGTCATAGACATGGTTTCCTGTCCCCTCAATTTAGTTATTTAGCAGAATTTAAGTCTTTGCACATAATAAAAAACTTGAAAGTTAGAAGTTGGAATTTGGAAGTTTGAATTTGGAAATGGAAGTATTACCTCTCTGATGAACATGAGCTGTCTGCAGACGAGGAGGAGCCGCCTGACGCCGTGCCGAAACACCGAATGGAGGAGGAGGAGCTGAATCGAGCAGCGCAGCAGAGGAGGGTTGACTGATTCTTGGAGAAGACAGAAAATAGAAAAAGATGAGATTGTGTGTGCTGTAGTGTTGTAGGGTGAGAGCCCTCCGGTGGTGGAGCCGTTCCGTTTTTGCCGGACAACTGTCGGGGGAGGAAGGGATTAGAAGCAGCGCCGGAGTCTGAATGAAGAAGGGAAAGTGGAGGATAGAACGGTTACAGAGTTGTTTAAGGGTAATTTAGTCCGAAGCAAAATGTTTTGTCCTTAAATTAACAAAAAAAAATGAGTGTGGATTAAAATTTATTTAGATAACGGAAAGTGGACTAAAACCTAATATTCCCAATTTTTTTTTTTTTTCTCTCTCCAACTTTTACACATATTCAAAAGTTTTTCTCTTTCTTCTTGCAGAAAAAGGTCGTCTCTTCCTTATTGAATAAAACTTTCCTCCCTCATCTGACCGAAGCATGGAAGATTGAATAAAGCTTTCCTCCCTACATCAAAGCAACTGTTGTTTGTTTTTTTTCTTCTTCTTAGAGTTTGTAATAGGAAAATATTAAAAAAGAATAACAGGGAAAAGATTATAAAAAAAGGTAAAATACATTGATATGGTTAGGTTTGTTAGTTAAGACGAAAGAGAAAAGTTGTTTATTGGAGTGAATTTTATTTTTTGATGGTGAAAAAATGAATCAAACGAAATATGATGTGTATGGAATGTGTGGACAAGAAAGCAACTATCAAAGTTGTTTCTAACCCAGCCCATCTACCGGCTGTCTGAGTTTTAATTCGATCAACCTGTTTTGTTTTGGAAAATGCTATGTCCACTAGACAAAAGTGTAGTGGATGATGTAGTGGATGATCCTGTCCACAGATTGGAGAGAGAAATATTTTTTTTTGTAGGTCCTGACTAAATGTGTGGTGTGGATGATGTTGTAGATGATGTAGTGGAGGTAAATGTAGTGTATGTAGCACTACCGTTTTGTTTTTTTAATTTTTTTAAGAAGATTCCGTTTCTTTTGTGTGTAATAATTACTGTAATTGGGATGGCTTCTTGCCTTTTTTTTTTTACTCCTTTAATTGCAACAGATCTTTATTGATATTTTTCCTTTACCTTTTATAAAAAATCTGAAACGAAAACCTCTTCCTGAAAATAATATATCGCATTGTTCAAGCAAAAAAAAAAAATGATATAACGCAAAATCAATTCTTCACAATAATTTACAATTTCTTTGAAATGAATCATTTCTATTTTATGCAATCGAGCTGGTGACCGGAGAGGTAAGAATATGAGAATGACATAACAGGAAGAATAAGACGAAGAAGAAAAATAAGAAGAAGTGAAGGATAAGAAATGCAATCGGTTCCCTAAAAAAAATGCAATCGAAAGATTGATCTAGTTCTTTCTTTTTGGATTTTTTTTATTTTTTATTTAAGTGTTGACTGTTAACCTGTTTTACAGGTTAAAGTCTTGTTTATGGTACATATTAACTAGACCGTCCAGTTTTTCTCTATTGACTGGACCGTAGCATTTCCTTTATTGAGGGTGTCACAGGCACTTTTTTTTTCAAAGCTATAAAACATTTCCTAATGGAATAATTCTAGGGAATGTCTTTTCACACAATTAAAAATCTTAACAAATGTATTTTTTTTTTTCCAATTTTACCCTTCAAATTTATGTTTTTTTGCACTCGTTGATTCTGTATGTTAAAAGTTTTATTGACTCAAATTTAGTCAGAAAGTCTTTTTGACGGGTATTAGGTATGGAAAACATTCAAATTCTGACTCGAGTTGAATCAGAATAATCATCGTTTTCTGACTTGAATTTGATCAGAATAATTTGCTGTGTGAAAGATGTTCCATAATTCTAACGTGGAGAGCTGTTAATGTGGAGTTTTATTTGAGCTTGGGTTCTCTGCTGTATTGGTATATCACAGCATTGCTGTGATAAGAGGAAAATGAGGGTACAATGGTAAATTCAGCCTGTGATGCAAAAGAAAGGAAAAAAAGAAAAAAAAAACATGAAATCCTTTGTTTGAAGAAGACACAGCAGGCTGTACAGCAGATGATCCTAATTCGTTTTATTTGTGATATTTGTATATGGCAAAAGTAAATGTTTTAAAATATATTTTTTCAAGATTTCAACGTATAGTTTTGGAAAAAATGATGGTATATTTTTATTTAAATCGAAGATTCTTTAAAATTTAATATACATTTACAACATTTATCCAGATTCTAGTTGTTGAATTATAAAATAGGGAATCTGATTCACATCATTCTTTTTTTTTTCGAGCAAGATTCACATCATTCTAAATAGAGATTTTGAAAACTATAAAATTATAATATTTGAAGTTGTAAAATAAAGAATTTATTTGAGTTTTTGATACAAATCTCTAAGTAGTTAATTGATCTATAATGAGAGTTATTAATCTAAGTATATACGGTGTTTTACTTTGTTATAAAGTTTTTTTAAGTGTGTTTAATGTTACATACATGTAGTAAATACTTTTACCAATTAATGTGCAAGTTGTTGTTGTTGTTGTTGTTTTTTTTTTTATTACAGGAGTCCGACTGTGAATAATGAATATGATACGTATAACATGCACATCAAAAAAAAAAAAAAAACCAACAACAACTTGCACATTAAAATATATTTTTAGACGGCCCAAGTCGCCAAATTTTTTTCTTCTTGAATGATAATTAGTATAAATGATAATTAATGAGCTGATATGAAAAAATAACGACTTTATCAATCAGTACCAAATCAAGTTCATTAAAGTATACGGACAATTTGCAGGACCTTTTCATCAAATCACTTTTTTTTTCTTAAAGCTCTCGATATCTGTAACTCTACTCATCCAACTAATGGGAGTTCGATCAGGATATATGTCGTGTATTCAAGAATTTCGACTACTTCTTTGGTAAGATCGATCAAGAGTTATTTCAACGTACGCGCCGAAGAAGAATCGAACCATTTTTTTGTTAGGAAATCAACTAGTATACGCAATGAATTTAAAAATTGATTTCCGATCCCAAGATCGACTCCGTTTAAAACAATAAATACATTAAGTAGTTGACGGTGATTACGCTTGCTTGATCTAATAGATCGATGCTTTGACCATCAAAAGAGAGAGTAAGACTACGCGCGAGCCGCCCACGTGTCCGGCCTCTATCGATATCCAGACGAGCACCTCGCCGGAATCCTCCTTGGATCGCTATTAAAAATCCGGTTCTTTAGACCGGCATTTTTCTCTCTAAATATCTCTAGAAAGCTCTCGGTTTATTTTGTAAAATATAACTCTTCTAATCAGAATGCATAAAAAACTAGTCAACCCCTTGATTTTATAAGAGAGAGTGGCGCCCCTATGTAATCCCAATCTGATTGAGAGAAACTTCCTAGTAGATTAATGAGAAAGAAAACTTTTTACTAGTAAAATAAGGAAAATAAATATTCTAGATTTATTTCAATTAATATTCAATATCTTATTTTAAATAAATACAAGATATTGTCAATATCTAATATTGACTATCTTTACCTTTATACCATAAATCTATTTTTCATAAATTTATTAATATTTAATATTAATATATGATAATATCATTAATTAAATTACACAATCCAAGTGTATCTTATACACTTAAATGTGGCGCCCCATATGCCAATAAATTGGCATCCAGAATATTCTTTAATTAATCAATATAATTAATATCTTGTATTTTTTTTATTCATAAAAAATAAATACCGTCATATTAATTTAATCATTATAACACTTTATAGTCGAGATAAACTTTCCTTATTTGGTTATCACTATAACCGCATTTTAATCCGGCTAGATGTTCTTATGTGTGTGATCCGAAAGGCTTTCGAATATGTTGGTCGTAGACATATAGTGCAAATTACGAAAATGCCCTTCATACCTAACGATCACGAAATAACGTATAACAACACACCGTGACACCCAATCATCGGAAGAGTCAAAAGCAATGACTACTACCTTTTATTTGAAACAGTTACCGTGTAAATAGAATCTTATCGCTGTAATAATATCCATACAATCGTATCTCGAGTGTGAGTACATCAACGATCGTATCTTATAATTTGGATATCATGCTCTCTCGGAATAACTCATTTACTCCGACTTAGCAAAGATTCACGAAAGCTATACATTCCTTATAAGAAGGTCATTTCGGATATCTACTGCTAATCATAAGATACGCGATTTCCGGATGAAAAAACATGTGTCTTAGCATTCTTCAATATCACACCCGAGCACTACAGCATGATCGACCCATGCCTAGGGGAAACCTCAATAGTGTCAAAGCATGCCAATCCACACCGTGATGCCATGAAGACTCCGGTCTCAGGATAATTACACAATCGCCACATCACGCGCCACTTAATGTAAGTGGGCCAATTTAACGCGCATTCTTTAATACACGCCCACGCATACCAAGTGTCTCTACACTTAGATAGACGAGATCTATCTCTATCTTCAATAAGATAGAAGACATCCAATACGTGTGTGTCTAATTATACCATCAATGTCTCGTTTGACAGTACATACGACTAGAGACATTTAAGTATCAAACTTGTTAAAGTGATTAGAGATCTCATCAACCATAATCATCATCATGGTTTCTCTATCATAGTTTAATACTAAGGACGTTACTATGTATATTCAATAACATAATTGGTTCATAAAGATAAACGAAATATACAATAACAAAAATATTTTATTAATCATAATAAAGTTATTACATGAACTAAATAGATTGTATATGACCCGAACCGGTCGGATCCGGTCCAACCCGATTGGGTTTATGACACCATTTCAACATTTTTCATCAAATCAATTTTTTATTACTGAAATTTCAAATGAAAAAAAAAATTGATTACTGTATCGATCAATATGTAAATTTCACATGGTGCGAGACACCGAAATCATTTTAAATCATGTGGATTCGAATTATAAAACAATGTACCCGCGTCATGTGGAAACAATGGGTGTACATTGTCTGGTCCGGTCAGTTTTTTGGAATTTTCCAGACTGAACTATACCGACGGTTTTATTTTTTCTAAACTGAACTGAACTGCTCGAACTGCTCAATAATCTGAACTGAATTGGACCAATACAGTCCGGTTCGGTCCAGTTTCGGTTTTTCAACTGTTTTTAAATTTCCGTAAAAACCTAAAAGCTCCCAGTTGCATTTGTACCAATCAATGTGAAATTCAATAACACATCCGGATGAAACTCGCTATGCCAATATACCTAAGAATGTAAGGATCATTTATTTGACAACCGATAAATACAAAAATTGCCTTAATAATTACTTCAGCACAAATTAAACAAATGATGCTTTTAACGCAACTTGCTTTTTTTTCAGCACAATCTAAAGCCCTACAATGAAGCGGGGAACACAACCCGCATATATACAACTCTGAAAAAAATACAGGAAAACAAAGAATTGTTACCGAAAATGGAGTTGGAAATTTCAGATATATGACAATGGTGGGATGGCAAAAAGAGACGGATACTTACTCAAAGTATAGGACTGAAGGTGACCGGAGAATCCGCCATCCAGAGCGACAGACCTTGAAACGGCGCATGTTGATAGCCGACCCGAGCTACGCCACGTGTCGTCCTCTTAGGACGTGTAATAAATGATTAGCCCTCGGTGGTAGGGCGGCCAGGGCCGAGCCCCAGGAACATACTTAAGGGCAGCTCTTACCCTGTGGGGAGATCGCAGAAACTCCTTCTCCAAACCATCGCAGTCGGCCAGGGCACAGGGAAGAGAGGCGCCAGATTCTCCATGTTAGGCGTGGGGGCCGAACGCATGACGCTCAGAACAACCCGGCTGTTATTCCACGTGTGGGATGACTGAGTATACATGAGGAGAGAATCCTTAGTCATAAAGACTCTGATATTGACATTAAATATGTCCATAATTATCCCTAAATCATAGAGATTTAGGCGTGTATATCCTTAGGGAAATAATATTGATAATTATAATGCAATTCCTTGAGGGGCAAGGAAAGGGATGAGACATCTCCTATATAAACAGCCCTAAGGAACTACGAAAGACTTGATTCCAATTCAATTGTTGGATACGTAGGCAACTCAAGAGAAATAACTCGAGAGCTTAGTCTAAATATACAAAAACACGCTACACTCTACACACGAATTATGGTTCTAGGGAATTGAGATCTTTATCACAAAGATAATCGGCCCGGATTTATTAATAGATGATTTCCAAAGATCGTCAATTGGCGCTAGAATGAGGGCTTTCTTTCGATAAACGATCAAACCAATCCCGCATTTAATCAAGCAACCATGCCACCAAGAACGGCGGCAAGAAAACTGCAGATCCAACGGATCCAACCCAATAGGGTGGAACAGCTACAACCACCCAAGGAGAAGCACAGGCTACGGTCGCTCGAGAAAAAAACGCTGTCGATGATCAAACTCATCACCTAACTGACTTCTTCAACATCCAGCCAACCAGGTGTTGGTTGAAACCTTGAAAAATATAGATAATTTCACCCTTAAGACCATACTAGATGAAGCCCTTAAAGGAAGGAATCCTCCAGAAGTATCAGAAACTGATTTTCATCCGGAAACTCATAAAAAGCATGTGTTTGTGGAGTCCAACGGGCATACGGAATAGAAAAATGCCCAAAACCTTAACGACACGGTAAGGCTGAACTGGACGCACTGCTCGGAAGACGATCAGACGAGTTGCTCTGTGCGTCGCCCTTCACCGAGTATATCGACAACTACCTCCGACTAACGGGGGTTCAAGATTCCTAATATTGAATCATACGATGGGTCCAAGGATCCTTATGATCACATGCATCAGTACATCTCACATTAGAACTTGTACAACGCCTCGGACGAGATGAAGTGCAAAGCCTTCCTTGCACTGCTAACAGGGAGAGCCAGAGAATGGTTCAACAAGATTCCTCCTAGGTCGATCTCTGACTTTGGGAATTTAACTAGGACATTCGTCCATGCCTTCATCGCAGCTCGTCCGTTCCAGAGGAATCAAACTCACTTTTGACTTTGAAGCAAAAACCTGATGAGCCCGTTCTGTGCTTCATAAAGCGCTTCAACGAAGAGTCCGCACAGGTGTGGGACGCAAATGATCGACTGCTGGTTGCCTCTTTCGTGGGAGGTCTGCAAGAGGGACGGCTGCACGCCAAGCTCAACAGCAAACTCCCTCAGACAATGGAAGAATGTCTGGATGTGGCCTACAAACATTGTCATGGAGAAGAAGCAAATAGACTCAAGAGAGAGATGGGGAAAGGTGAAGGAAAGAAAAGAAGGTCTGAAGATAAATCAGACAAGAAGAGAAAGTCAGTTTGGGATAGAGTAACTGTTGGAAGTAGCGTCCGAAAGACAATTTATGTAATTTTTTTTAGAATTAATAAATGACAGATATATTCTCATCTTATTACTTGCTTCGTGCTTGTAGGTAATACACTACTGAAAACCCCAAGTCGTATCAAATGTAGCCATATAACTTAGTGTGTGTCACACGCGAGGATTAAGTTTATGGTGATACACTTGAACTGTTAGTCTGTGGTGAACTTAATCGAAGTATGGGGTCTTTTGATTAAACAACCATTAATGCGCCGAGTAACACTTTTTATGGTGTGACCGTCTTATCCGGACCGTCGACATTGGTTGTCTAAGTGGGGCATTTATATATGATGAGAGTCATATAGATGGACCGATTTAATCTGCTTTCATATAATTCCGTGATTGAGAAATCTTATTAAATCACAAGATGATCATATATGGATTAACCTTAATCCTCAAGTGATTACTGAGACTCTACTTGTTCCAGGATAGGGTTTGATGTGTTCGTTAAGGATCGCTAAGAGGTGCGGTCCGAATCACTTTCACGTTGCATTATTCTGGAATGAGTGAGAAGTGTGTGTCTCACAGCTATGGAATCCATTCGTTCCTACGGGAAGTAGAAAGACAATCCCCTTATTTGTTAATCCAAGAAACTGATCGATCCATAGAGTTCATATTGGTTATGAACTAATTGATCACTAGTGGGTTAATGGTAAATAAGGATGAGATGTATTGAAGAAGGTTTACGGAAATAATCCCACTTCATTACGGATTGTCTATGGAGGGTTAGTTTATATGTAATGATTATATCAATGGACACTTATCGACTCGACTCAACGTTTCGAGAATAAGTTATATCTATAATCGATAGAGTTCAGTTTCGGATTTATGGTGGAGTAATTCCGGAATTAATAAGTTGAGTGGAAATATTCTATTCGATGAATGTTTTATTCAATTTATTGTAGCTACTGGTTATAGGTCCATGGTCCCCGGGTTGGCTCCTAACACGCGAGTGTTTTCTCGTTTTATGGAACCTCGAGAATAAATTAAATAGTTGGTCTATTTAATGAATATGCAATATTATTTATTTGGTGAATAATATGTAAAATAGAAAATACATTTTCTATTAAATAATGGCTTAAAAGTTGCGCCCCTTTATGTGATAAATTATGGGAATTTTTTTTTCTAGATTATGTCATATGTGTAATTAATTAATTATCTATTTGTTGGATAATTAGTGAAAAAAATTAAGATATTGATTTTTTGGGAATTATATATTATTTTTGTAGCAAAAATATCTTTTCCTTTTGGGAATAGGTAATTGTGGTGTGATAATGATAACTCTCTATAGTAGTTATTTTCTTATATAAAGAGAGTTCCTCCTAGCACAAAAAACAACACAATTTGCGCCACCAAGTAAATAAAAAGGAAGAAAAATTAGTTTCTTGTCTTAGTCATTTAGAGAAGAAAAAACTAGGGTTTTTCTTATGCATATTCGAGGAGGTTCTACGGCGAGGATCGACGTCCACCAGTCGTCGCTAGGAGATACAATCCGGAAGATTATGGCTTCTCCTTTTTTTCGAATTTCTCATCTCTTTCCGTTGAGGTAAATCTACTATCGTTCTTGTAGATTGTTAATTAATTATATGAATTAAAATCATGGTAAAATCGCATGCGAATTTAATTCGTGAAGCTTGTCATTGCTAGATCGAGTGTCTCGATCGGTCCTGAGAATCAGATCTGACGATCCAATTATGGATCGGATCCGGATTCGGGTTCGTATATCCAAAGATGTGGTATCGGAGGCGAGTTAAAGCGATTTTGCGATCTTGATTGCATAATTAATTAATAAGGAGTGGAATTGAAATAAATTGCATATTTTATGAATATTATTTTATATATGCGTGGTTGAATGTTTTGGTTGACGAGATGGATTGGGGTTGGTACTTGTTTACCGTTAGATCTATTGTAAACCCGGTTTTGGGTATAGGATATCATGTAATTTATTTTTTGAAATTAATTTTCTGCTATTTAAAATTTATTTAATTCGGCCAAGGCCTTTTTTAAATAAAATCGGACGAAGATCTGTCATAATTTATTTTTGCAACTACATATCATCTCAATGTATCTAAACTACTAAACATGATAAATTGACTAATGATGACTTCGTAAAAGTGGAAAAGTAACAAGAGCGTTGAACTCAATAATCGAAAATGCAAATTAATTTTTCGGAAGAGGATGTCCCTCTTAAGCCTTCAAACTTAAGTGACATTGATAAAGATGTCACCGCTGTCACTTGTGTTGAACGAGAGACAAAACAAAATTAGTTCAAAGATGACGAGAATGATTTGGTATCAATCTCACTAGACATCCCACAATTTATGAGTAGTGTCTACTCAAATGAACTGCTAGTTCACGGTCATTTCCTTTATAGAATGCCAAGAATGGGAAGGTAAATGTCTACAAGTGCAAGTCATCTAAACTAAATAAGTCAAAGGCTAAACCGAAATATTAATAAAAGAAAGTAAAGGATAAGGAAAGTGATTTCGGATCACCAACCTATGAATCCTTAGAGACTTTCTTAACCGAGTAATTTGACTCAGAAGCTAAAGTTCTTTTGTAAGAGCAAGGTAGCTGGGCATTCATGATGAAGAGTAGACAACGGGCAGTTATTTCAGCTAAGATAGTGGGAGTGATATAAGGAAACGAATTTTGGATTTTAATCCTTGAATATCGATAGAGTTCAGTTTCGCTTTTATGGTGGCGTAATTCCGGAATTTGTTGAGTGGAAATATTATGTTCGATGAATGTTTTATTCAATTTATTGTAGCTACTGGTTATAGGTCTATGGTCCCGGGGTTGGCTCCTAACACGCGAGTGTTTTCTCATTTTATGGCACCTCGAGAATAAATTAAATAGTTGGTCTATTTAATGAATATACAATATTATTTATTTGGTGAATAATATGTAAAATAGAAAAGACATTTTCTATTAAATAATGGCTTAAAAGTGGTGCCCCTTTATGTGATAAATTAGGAAAAGAAATTTTTCTAGATTATGTCACATGTGTAATTAATTAATTATCTATTTGTTGGATAATTAATGTAAAATTAAGAGATTGCATTTTTGGGAATTATCTCTTATTTTTTGTAGCAAAAATATCATTCCTTTTGGAAATAGGTAATTGTGGTGTGAAAATGATAACTCTCTTGACTAGTTATTTTACTATATAAAGAGAGTTCCTCCTAGCACAAAAAAAAAACAACACAATTTGCGCCACCAAGTAAATAAAAAGGAAGAAAAATTAGTTTCTTGCCTTAGTCATTTAGAGAAGAAAAACTTAGGGTTTTTCTTATGCAAATTCGAGGAGGTTCTACAGAGAGGATCAACTTCCACCAGTCGTCGCTAGGAGACACAATCCGGAAGATTGTGGCTTCTCCCTTTTGTCGAATTTCTCATCTCTTTCCGTTGAGTTAAATCTACTAACCTTCTTGTAGAATGTTAACTAATTATGTGAATTAAAATTGTGGTAAAATCGCATGCGAATTTAATTCGTAGCTTCCGTTGTGCTTGGTCGAGTGTCTCGATCGGTGCTGAGAATCAGATCTGATGATCCAATTATGGATCGGATCCGGATTCGGGTTTCTGTATATCCAGCAGTAAATGCACCAGTAGCAGATCGGTTGGGCAAGAAAGGAGCTCTACAGAACAGAGAGTTCATCCCTTTGAATAGATCTCGTGAGTAGGTCCTCGCGATTATGGAAATAAAAGGCATAGACAAGGTCCCACCACCCATGAGGGGGCCTATAGAAAAGAGAGACCCTAACAAAGTCTGCAAGTATCACCAGGACGTGGGTCATGATTCAAAACAGTGGAACTTCGACCCAGCAGTAATGGAAGGAAAGCTTGATTAGGTCGTAGATCGGTCTCAGCAGGCCGAACCACGAGGTCGGCGTGAATTCAAGTGTCGAAATAACTACCGCGATGGAGATAACCGAAATGAGTTTCAGAGAAGAAGGGACCACTCACTAGATCCTGATGGTCAGATGGATAACCGCCATGTGAACACGACATCACGATCTCGGGGCGAACAAAGACAAGCAGAATCGAGACACGAGCAAGAGCATGTCTCATCGCCCCACTCATTCGAATAAAAGGCAAAGAATTTCAGGAGAAGTGATTTATGGTCCAAGGGATTCACTACCCTTGGTCATTAACAATGAAGGGCTAGTTATAGAAGCGGTGATCAGCAAGAATCTGATAAGGCGAATATTTGTGGACACAGGCAGTGCCGTGAACGTCCTCTACTACAATGTGTTCAGAGCTATGAAATTGAAAGATTCTGACCTAACCCCCGTGTCAGCTCCCCCTTCGGCTTTGCCGGACCACTGGTTCACCCGTTGGGTGTAATCAAACTCCTTACTACTTTTGGAGAAGGAACCAAGGGCAGGACCCTAATGGTGGACTATGTAGTGGTTAAAGCACCCTCAGCGTACAATGTGATTATGGGAAGACCAGCGCCCATCGATCTCCGAGCTATAATATCACTAGCTCATGTTAGTATGAAGTTCCCAACAAGAGAAGGCTCCATAGAAATTAAAGGCGAATTAGAAACAGCCAGGAGTTGTTACACAATGACAGTAAGTGGGAAAATGATGATTCAGCAGGTGAGCATTGAAGAACTACTTCCTGAAGACGAAGAGAACTGGTCAACTAAAGATCAGACAAAGGTTGTTCGCCTATGGGACGAACAGGAGGACTCAACAGTTAGCGTGGGAGCATGGATTCCAGCCTCACACAAGGAATCTCTGATAAACCTCTTAAAAGAATTCAGAGATGTGTTCGCATGGAGAGCAGAGGATATGCCAGGATTATCTCCAGAGCTGGCAGTTCACAGGTTGAACATAGACCCAAACAGGAAGCATGTTCGTCAAAATAAAAGGCACTTTGCCTCTACGCGCATCTCAGCAATTAAGCAGGAGATGACAAAGTTGTTTCATGCTAAAATAATCAAAGAAGTTATATATCTTGAATGGTTAGCTAACCCTGTACTAGTTAAGAAACTAGATGAGAGCTGGAGGATGTGCGTGGATTTCACAGATCTCAAAAAAGCATGTCCAAAGGATTGTTATGCCCTACCCAAGATTGATCGTCTAATGGACTCAACGGTGGGATTTGAAGTGTTTACGTTCTTAAATGTATACAAAGGTTATCATCAGATCTTAATGGATCCGTAAGATGCGTAAAACACCGCTTTATAATCGACTTTGGGACGCATCAAGAATCACTATGCCCTTTGGCCTGAAGAATGCTGGAGCAACCTATCAAAGGGCTGTAAATGCGATTTTTGCCGAGCAGGTCGGAAAATGTATGGAGTTGTACGTAGACGACCTCCTGATCAAAAGCAGGTTTCTTGATCAATATTTGAATGATGTCAGAGAAGTGTTTTAGGTCCTGAGGAAAACTCAAATGAAACTTAACCCCAATAAATGCATGTTTGGGGTCAGATCGGGAAAATTCCTAGGATACATGATAGCCATATAAGATTGATGCACTGAAGACTATGTCACCACCGAAAAACATCAAAGAAGTACATCGTTTAACAGGACGGATAGCAGCTCTGAACAGGTGTCTATTCTGATCGGCACAGCGTGCCTTGCCATATTTCCAAGTTTTGAGGAGAGAAATTCCTTTTCAATGGGACGAAGAAAGTCAGAAGGCCTTTGAAGAACTGAAATCGTACCTGGCCGAACTGCCCACCTTAACGGCTCCTCAGGTAGGAGAACCTCTGCATGTTTACTTGGCAGAATGTGAAGAAGCGCTGAGCACAGTACTGGTTAAAGAGCAAGACGGACAGCAGGTACCGGTTTTCTTTGTAAGCAAAGCACTCCATGGACCAGAGGTCAGATATTCAAATGCAAAGAAATTGGCATTGGCATTAGTACACGCCTCCAGGAAGTTAAGACCTTACTTCCAAGCACATCTGATCACGGTGATCACCGATTAGCCGTTACGGCAATCTTAGGGCGACCAGAAACCTCAGGAAGGGTTGCAAAATGGGTCGCCGAACTGGCAGAGTATGATATTGATTTTTGTCCTCGAACTGCCATCAAAGCACAAGCCTTAGCGGATTTTCTAGCTGAAGGGATCGTTGTTCGCTTAGAAGACGATCAGCTGAAACCAGAAGAAAGCAAGTGGAAACTATATGTTGATGGGGAAGCAAGCAAAGAAGGAGCAGGGGCAGGTCTTCTGCTCGTCAGTCCAAAAGGGGAAGAGTTCCCCTACGCTTTAAGGTTTGTCTTTCAAGCCACTAACAACGAGGTTGGGTATGAAGCCCTAATTACAGGGCTCAAGTTGGCAAGCAAGCTCGGAGCAGATAGCCTGCAGGTGTACATCGACTCACAGCTCGTTGTCAACCACATCAATGGAGAATATGGGGAAAGAGGAGCCCATGAAGAAATACTTAACAGTGGCTCAAACTCTGCTAGAAAATTTTCAATAGGTCCAAGTTGACCGAATTCCCTGAGGAGAGAACAGAAGAGCAGATGCCCTATCAAAGTTAGCGTCAAACTTTGTGTCAGAGAAAAAAGTGCCGGTCGAACTCCTCAAAGAAAGAAGTTATGATCAACAAATCGTTCAGCCGATCAGGCAGGCCAGTACCTGGATGGACCCTATTGTGTCCTATCTTCGAGATAACATCTTAACCCAAGACAAAGTCCAGGCCAAGAAGATGAAACTCTTAGCGACCAGATATTCGTTGTTCGAGAGCGTCCTCTATCACAGGTCTTATATTGCACCATGGCTCAGGTGCGCAACAAGTGAAGAAGTGAACTACCTTCTCAGAGAGTAAGGAATTTGTGGAAATCACCCTGGAGCTTGGACCTTAGCAAGGAAGTGCAGGCTGTTCGGCATTGGCCAACAATGTTGGAAGAAGCCAAAGAGTTAGTGGGGAAGTGCAAATCATACCAGGTGCACTATAATCTATCACATCAGCCATCTCAAGACATGGTTCCAGTAGTCTCCCCATGGCCCTTTGATCAGTGAGGGGTAGATCTAGTAGGACCACTTCCACAAGCTCCCGGCAATGTCCGATTTCTGATAGTAGCAGTGTTCTATTTCACCAAGTGGTCGAAGCTGAACCGCTGACTACCATAACAGGGAAGAAGATACAGAAATTTATGTGAAAGAATATAGTGTGCAGATATGGGATACCAAAGACTCTAATTTCAGACAATGGAACCCAATTTGAAGATAAAATTGTCAGAGAATGGTGTGCCAACCTATACATAAATCAACATTTTACCTCTGTGGGTTACCCACAAGCTAATGGGTAGGTTGAACAGACCAACAGGCAGATCAAAATTAGGCTGAAGAAATGCCTAGAGGAGAAGAGAGAGAGTTGGACCGAGCATTTGCTCAACATTTTATAGGCTTACAGATCAACTACAAAACTCGGCCACAGGAGAAACTCCGTTCAGCTTAGCATATGGGTGTGAAGCGGTAATTCCGGCTGAGATCGGCCTACCATCACCACGAGCAATGCTCTATACTGAAGATCAGCGGTTAACCAAGCTCCGGCACTCAAAGGATGACCTAGAAGAAGCTTGGAATATGGCCTTCATTAGGATGGCCAAGTACAAACAGCACATATCTCAGTATTATAACTCACGGGTTAAATGCTCATACTTTAAGGAGGGAGACCTAGTGCTCAGATAGAACGAAGTCAACCGGCAAGGACCTCAAGGAAAACTTGACCCGAACTGGGAAGGCCCGTACAAAGTGGTCAAGGTACATGGGAAAGGAGCATATCAGCTAGCTGATGCAAGTGGCAGGACCATACCACGCAGCTGGAATGCTGCCAACCTAAGGAAGTTTTATGTCTAGGATAGGTTCCAGACTTTAATTATGCATTATTTACTTTTTAAAGTTTATGTTGCAATAAGATGTATTCAAACATCAGTTATTAAATAAAGGTTTATTTGGAACATGTGCATTGTTTATTTCATATGATTGATCAAAGTTTGCTAAAGACAAACTCTACTAGTCTGCAGGACAGACCATACAAACTAAGCCGCAGGTCAAATTCAGAAAAAGTTTACAAAGGACAAACTCAATCAGTCTGCAGGATAGACCATACGAACTAAGCCGCAGGTCGGACTCAGAAAAAGTTTGTTAAGGACAAACTCTACTAGTCTGTAGGACAGACCAAACGAACTGAGCCGCAGGTCGGACTCAGAAAAAGTTTGCTAAGGACAAACTCTACTAGTCTGCAGGACAGACCACATGAACTGAGCCGCGGGTCGGACTCAGAAAAAGTTTGCTAAGGACAAACACTACTAGTCTGCAGGACAGACCACACGAACTGAGCCGCGGGTCGGACTCAGAAAATGTTTGCTATGGACAAACTCTACTAGTCTGCAGGACATACCACATGAACTGAGCCGCAGGTCGGACTTAGAAAACTCTACTAGTCTGCAGGACAAACCATACGAACTGAGCCGCAGGTCGGACTCAGAAAAAGTTTGCAAAGGACAAACTCTATGCGAACTAAGCTGCAGAGCAGGGTCAGAAATAGGTAAAACCAACGTTAACTGCAACATAGACGACCAGAGCTGAAACAAGCTTAGAAACTTTGAAATAATCAAATTTTCTACGTCTGCAGGACAGACGATCAGAGCCGATGTACGCTCAAAACCGTGATACTTAGAAAGTTGAAATAATCCACTCTCCAAGTTTGCAGGACAGACGATCATAGTTTAAACTAAAGTACACCATGCAAAAAAGCAAAGCTTTTAAATGATGTACTTCAGGGGGTATAGAGCCCCAAGTTATGCTTAAAAAAGAAAAAAGAGCAAAGGCTAAAGCAAAGCCAAAGGAGAACAAAAAATAAAAGGCGAAAACCCGAAATAGTCATTACAGAACAAATGCCTAAAAGGCATATACTGTCAAAAAGTAGAAAAGTTAGAATTATTACAAAAAATTTCAACAGAATTATAAAAACCTAAACCTAAGAATTAGCAATTTGGATCCCGTTGAGAAGGTCGATCGTAAAGCGACTTGGAGGGTCGAGCCGATGATGTACTAGTTTTCGAATGGCAGTGCGGGCATACTTCTTGGGACAGATCTTCACCGCCCGAAACTCCTTAAGTCCGGCCTCATAAAGCTTATTGCCACTAGGCTTGCGGAGCCCCCATGTTGGAGATCCTCAATGACCAGCTGAGGGCACTGCTCTTTGGCCTGGTCTACACCCAGGGTGTATCCATGACTTAAGATGGAGCCAAGGAAAATCTTCAAGGCCCCTCTAAGTGAGCAGAGCTCTTGTATTCATGAATAACCTGAGCGATCCGAGCAGGGTATCATGCTCAAGCCCTCATGATCGGGCATGAGTTTGGCTGGGCCTCCTCCCATGCAAGATCTTGGCATTCAGAAGACTGTGAATTTCAAAGATGCCGAAGGCGTGCATGATCTTCTCCAGATCAGCGATCTGCGCATCCTTAGATAAAGATTCATCTTTTTGCTTTTGGCGGCTGGCTGAGAGGTCAGCAATCCACTTTTCCAGAGAAGCCTTCTAGGAGGAGAAATTGGTAAGTCTGTGTAAGACCTCCGTCCTAGCCTTAACAACCTGACAAACAACAAACATTGTCAGTACGATGCAAAGATAAAGAAAAAATATAAGAGAAAAGCAAGGAAAAGACATACAATGGTGGCCAGATCCTTGTCCGGCAGTTCTGATAGAAATTCAGCTTAGGAGGAACAAGAAGCCCCCTCAGAGGCGTCTTGACCAGACCTGGTCCTTTTTCGCCCAGATCGGGAGCGCGGTTGGATCTACCCCCCAGGGTCTGAGCCATCAATGATGATCAGGCTATCATCCTATTGATCAGTGCACTGCACTACAGCAGTAGAGTCATCTTGCTAAAGACCCTCCTCAGTATGAGGATCCTCAAGATTAGCCAGGCCTGGCTCTAGTTCAACACCAGCCCTAGGAGCCTCTGGGTTCAATGCTTGTTCGTTGTGCTCAGGCATAACCTCCACCTCGAGCGCCTGATCAAAAACGTTAGCGAAATCTCCCAATGAAGAGGACAAAAGATAGTGTCAATACAAGCAAAGAAGAATGCAAAAACAACAAAAATATGCGAAGTTAAAGAAATATAAGTGCAGATAAACCCCTACAGCTGTTATACTCCTCTTGGGTAAGCCTCGAATAAGGCTCAGGTCCGGAATCGGCTAAGCGAGCTGCCTCGATCAGTTCGGGGGCCATTGTTTAAAATCCAGGAGAAGACCAGACCCGGCGATATCGTCGCCAACCTTCATTGACCGAGACCGGCGATATCGCTTCACCGCCACTCGTGATGACCGCCATGGCGGATAAAGAAGAAATGATTCTTCCATTCATGAATAGAGGTCTTCCCTCAGATAAAGATGAGGATGCTTCTACGATGGTCAGTACGGCGTGGAAAGTAGTACCACCCGCTATAATTCCTAATTTTATGTTGGTAAAAGGTCCCAAAAGGTCTACCGTGAACTCAGATCCATCAAGATACTAAAGATCGCGAAGCCCACAATCGCCTCTAACTCCATTGGGGGGGCGATCCTGGCGTATCCCGGTGGTAGTGCATCAGAACGGCCATAAAGGCCGGGCAGAACAGGACTCTAAGTCCACAAACAAATTGCTCCTTGTACATAGTATAATACCCCTCAGGGGGCTAATGAGCATACAAGTTTACACCCTAGGAAGCTGGGAAGAGTATTGGTACATATCAATGTTGTATTGGTTGCAGATTTGCAGGATATCATCATGTTTGGGTTTGGTTCTTACCCCAAAATAGCCTACAGCTGACCTAGCAGTCATATGGGCTCTTTGGCTCTGATTTAAGAAAGTAAATCCGAAAGAGTCACGGGGTCTAGAAGGTTTAGCAGGTTGTGGATCTACAATGAATCGCTTCAAAATCATCATGAGCAAAGAAGCTCAAGTTAGGAGGCGTGGATATCTATTGGAGCCCTAGGTTGAAGAATTTCAACTTCAAACTCAGATTGGGACTCAAATTCCTTTCGCCGAATCGCTAGACGCAGACTCGCCCTCATTAACTGGGAAAAATAGAAGCAGAAAAGAAGAAGAACTCAGAAATTATAGAAGACAAAAGATGCTTACTTGAGAAACTGCAAAGTCTTGAGAGGAATGAACTCTTCGATTTAATAGCAAAGAATGAGAAGTGGGAAAGTCTGGTATGAAAAGACAGGTTATAACCCCCATCCAGACATGTAAACAAAGTCAGTTATGGGGAAGAGGGAAAACGCCTCGTATCCTGCAAAAGTAATGATAGCCTATTTAATAGACTGCCATCTGGCAGTTAAGCGATTCAAAACGTGAGATCGGATGAGTCCGGTCAAACCGCCAAAATAGTGCAGATCTGACCAACTAAAAGTATGATCAGATCTGGGGGGCTTATGATGATAGCCGACCCGAGCTACGCCACGTGTCGTCCTCTTAGGATGTGTAATAAATGATTAGCCCCTAGTGGTAAGGCATTAAGGGCCAGGAGCCCTAGGAACATAATTATGGGCAGGTCCCTTACCCCCAGGGGAGATTGGCAGAAACTCCACCTCTAGCCACCGCAGGTCGGGCAAGGCCTGGTGAAGAGGAGCTGCCCAGTTCGCCATATTAGGCATGAGGGCTGAACGCAGGACGCTCAGAACAACACGGCTGTTATTCCACGTATGGGATGACTGAGTATACATGAGGAGAGAATCCTTAGTCATAAAGACTCTGATATTGACATTAAATATGTCCATAATTATCCCTAAATCATAGGGATTTAGGCATGTATATCCTTAGGGAAATAATATTTATTTTTATAATGCAATTCCTTGCAGGATAAGGAAAGGGATGAGACATCTTCTATATAAACAGCCCTAAGGAACTACGAAAGACTTGATTCCAATTCAATTATTGGATACATAGGCAACTCAAGAGAAATAACTCGAGAGCTCAGTCTAAATATACAAAAAAACATGTCCCTCTCTACACACGAATTAGGGTTCTAGGAAATTTAGATATTTATCACAAAGATAATCGGCCCGGATTTATTAATAAACGATTTTCAGCATCGTCAGCGCACAACATAAGCCAAGGGTTGGGTATGAAGAATCGAAGATTCAGAACTTTGAAGAGTGAAGAGCGGTAACAGGTTTTCAGTCATGTTTAGGTTTAGGGTATTGAAATTATATTTATATAATATACATATATTTAATTATATATTATATTTCGGTTCGGGTTATACCCGGTTTTTTCTATAAAACCGAAAATTGGACTGTTTGTCCGGTTCAGTTTTTATCCAATTGAAAAACTGCGGGTTTATTGTAATATTCCGATTTTCGGGAAATGACAGACGTGTCATTTTGCAAAAACGAAATATTATTATTATGCTTTTATTGAGTTAAGTATTTTATTAATTATATATGTATAATTCTCAAAATTTTGGGAATATAATTAAGGGGATTTTCTGATTTTTGGTGATTAGGGATAAATAAGGAAAAGGGGGTTAATTTGGAAATTGGTATTTAAGGGAAATTGATACACATTAATCCCATAACCTAGATTAAATCGTAAAATCGCTTCGCCCTCTTCTCTCTCAAGCGCAAACAAGAGGAAGAATTAGGGCTTGGTTAGTTCTTCAGAATTTTGAAGCAAAGCTTAACCGTTTTCAGATTGGACGAGAGGTTTAGAACAGTCGTGAGAAGAGCACCGTTTGGATACCAATTCGTGGGAAGTACAGCAGACTTTTCAAGGCAGTTTGAATCTGGTTTTTGGCTGCAATTAGGTAAGGACTCTTCCTATGATCTCAATTATCGTTTGTAGGGTTTAGAGCATGCTTTAATGCGTTTTAATGCTAGAAAGATGTGTTTTCGGTGATCAAAGGATCATAGATGGTATGGGATGTTTAGATATGTTTATATACGTTTTACTGTGCTTAATTTGATGTGATTTGGGTTAGAAACGGATTAGAAACCGTTAAGGATCGAATTCAGGATTTAGGGTAGCAGGCAGGATGCGTACGCATTGCCTGTCAATGCGCACGCATTCCTGTATCAGGTTTGCAGGTTTACTTCCTGGACGTTGAATGCGTACGCATTCAATAGAATTCACACGCATTCCTTGAACAGAGAGTTATGGTTTGTTTCTGGTTGCTGGATGCGTACGCATTCATTGGAATGCGCACGCATTGATCAAACAGAGAGTTTTAGGAGGAAGTCTGGTCAGGTAATGCGTACGCATTGTAAGCAATGCGCACGCATGGTTTGGACAGAAAGTTTTCAGCGGGTTTTCAACTTAGGGATGCGTACGCATTCCATAGGGATGCACACGCATTGCCCCATGTTTTTACATAAATGGTGTTTAAGCTTTGTCGATCAGTTTTAAACCCTTAATTACGATACGTTAACATTGTATAAACGTAAACAAGCCTCGAATTGAGCTTCGATTCGCTCGCTTAAAACACCGGATGTACTCTTAAAGCGGAGTTGAAGTTCGGATCCGTCGGAAGAGCATGATAGATTTGTGCTTTGATGAATTAGTATTCATCAATGTCTGCGGTAATTGCTAGCCTTGTTAATGTTTAGTGGTCAGGAAGAGAGTAGTAAATGTGAGGAGATTAATTGAAAACACTTATGTGGTTAGTTAATCATTCTAATAAAACACGATTTGACTAGTAAAAGATTAAACAACATGTCTCTCTTGGATAGGCACCAATCTATATCGCGACGTGTGTGCTACCAAGGTGGAAGAACTCCGTAGAGTCAAAAAACCCTAAGCACGCAAGGACTCCACCGAGGTGTGCGTGACTTATCGAGCCTACCTATTCTAGCCTCCGTGGATATGGTGTGATCCACCGATATGTTGCAATCGATATCTCCCGGTGGATATACATCGCATAAGGCCCTTGAGTCCGGTTGTAACATAGATAAGTTAGGTAGAAACGCTTAGTCAATTCATGTTGATGGACATGGAATGATTTTAGATTGAGTCGGTCACACATAAACAACTAAACTTTTAAATATCTTTTCTCTATAGATCGTAATTGTTGTCATAGCTTTTCTTTCTTATTAAGACGTCAGACTTACCTCAAATGCATGTTTTGGCATGTGTTTGGGGTGAGAAGACGCAACGCGCTGATCATGGTTTTGAGGATGAGTTCGATGATGACGCTTGACGACGCCGTTGAAGACTTTATATTTATTCATTTTGCCTTTCATTTATTAGACTATTGGAGTACTTTTTGATTAGATTTTTGCCCTTTCGAGATTTGTCGATATTCTTTGGGATTTCAGATATTTTCTTTGAACGTAATAAAGTTTACATTTCCATCTTTAGACGTCAGATTTCTATTCTTGGGTCATTGGAAAATTTTATACCCGAAGTTTTTTATTCGTCATTTTTTGATACGACGTAGAAGAATGACTTACGTATTTAAATGAATTTATTTTTATTTTATATGCGCTTAACGCTCTTTTTCCGATAAGCGACTGGTCCTAAACGGACGTTACATTTATGATTATTGATTCGGTTCGGTTCGATTCAGTCCAGTCAAGTCAGTTAATCCAGTTTCCCCATTTATCTGTACTCCCGTAAGAAACATCATCCAAGCAAGGGTGGCTGAAAGAGAGTTGTATATTAACTCTCAAGTAAAAAAAAATGTGCAAACAACTTTCTTTTACTCAAAATCGTAAGTGTAACAGTCAATATACATTCACTAACAAAGCTTTTGATTTCGATCATTAATTTGTTTTTTATAATAAAAATTAATTTAGTTTCTGAATAGGCTATTATTATCGTCAATACATTTTTGGTATTGTCAAAGCAAAAGTAATGTATGATGAAAATTGGATATGTGTAAATTGCTCTGGCAATACCAATGGCCTTCTGAATATTCTGAAGATTTAGTGCATATTTCAATGCATGTAGTACTACAAAACAATGAGACTGTGCAAAGTCAAAATCTTAGGACAAATTCTGAAATACTGAATTCCGCTGCATATTTCGATCGTTTTATTTATTTTTTAAAACTAAACTCTAATCGAAAAGCTGCCTCATTCTCCCTCGTACTCACCGAATGAATCGGAGATATTAATCGTGAATCTAGCCTACCATTATACAAAAATACATGAAAAAAGTTTCGTCCCTTTACTTTATTCGAACCTCCACACTCCAGCCTCCCCTACTGTTCGTTATTACAACACTCAAACTATTTACCACTGTGACTACGCCCCATGACGCTTTATGTATTTTTTATACTTGACGATCAAGTCCATAAAAGATAATCTTTTTCCAAGCACAGTAGACTATATTTTTATAATTGTATTTCTGTATTATTAATCCTAACAAATTAAATATTAGATAAATATGTTTTTATATATTCGGGAGATAAATACGTTAAACATTGACGCTGTCAAAGTCATTTTAAGAAATAAATACAGTACCATAAATAAAAAATGGAGGCCCCAAAGAACAAAATAGTATCAATCCAAACTGAGTAAACTTCGTTGAAAATCCAATATTACGCATAACAGTTACATTTTTAAGCTTAAAAGTATCAATCAATTAGTCATAACATAGAATACTTTGAATGCGAAAATTTTCTGAATCAAACACGGGAACCAACCGTTAAGAATCGGGACGAGATAGTACTCGGCTGAACAGGTATACTCTGTTCATTCCTGAAGAAATTTCCTGGATCCACGGCAGTTTTAACTTTCACCAATCTAGCATAATTTCCTTTGAAATATTTAGAACCATAAACTTGTCCATCAGTAAAACTGTTCTTACCATTGTCTGTGGTTCCGATATCAAGATCTCTGTAATTTAGAAAAGCTTGTCTTGGATTTTGGGTCACATATGGCGTCATGAATGTGTATAATTTCGTGCTTGCCCGATATATTGCGTCGCCAAAGTTGTATTTGGTGAATCCCAATTCACGGAATATTGAATCTTGTAAAGAATTCCCGCTCTATGGAAACGGAGTTGCGGTTTCGGGATTTGGGCCATTTGCCCGCCATACGAATTGAATACAAACCCTACTTTACCAAGTTGAATCATTTTGTTGAAAATCAAATCAAGCCGGCTTTGGAATCGGGGTATCAACGTAATCCGATTTTCTTTTCAAGAAATTGACTGAATCCGGTGTCCTGTTGAGAAGCGTTTCGAACGGTGCGTTCTGATCGAAATTTCACCACCAAAGAACCGATTTAATCCAACTCATTTCCAAACAATCGCTTTTCTGTAATCCCAATTCCGGGAATCCGGAATTGATTACAGACAACAACGTTTTCGCATCTCCAAGATACATTGCAATGAATGTTGCTCTAACGATCTTCGTATTCTTGACCGGACCCGTAATCGGCTGCAAAAGAACCGAATAAACAAATTGTTATCCATTTGAGGAACAACTTGTTGATACCTATAAACAATTCCACTTGCATTTTGAGCCATTGTTTTGAAAACTCGAAAAACCGTTACGGTTTGAGGCACCGGAACAAGCTTCAATTTATACGATAAAACGACTCCAAAACTCGCTCCACCACCGCCTTTAATCGCCCAAAAAAGATCCTCACCCATACCCGCCCGATCCAAAACCCGACCATTAACATCAACAATTTGTGCATCAAGAACATTATCTACAGCCAACCCATAACGTCTCAACATATTACCATAACCACCGCCACTGATATGCCCTCCGACGCCGACCGTCGGACAAACTCCTGCCGGAAAACCATAAAGCAGACTCTTTGTTGAATCCGGTAATACAGTTCACCGAGGGTTGCTCCGGCTTGAACCCAAGCACTTTGACTTGGAATATCAACCGTAATTGCTCTCAGATTAAACATATCAAGAATCACAAAAGCAGATTCAGCAACATACGAAAGACCCTCATAATCATGACCCTGCCATGGATTTTGAGCCATAAACCCAGAGATTTTGTGCACAAAATCGTGGCTTGACATGGGTAACTTGAAGTGGGGTGACGATTATTACAGGTTTTGGAGTTGAAGATGTGTTAAACCTCTGGTTTCGAATATAGGCAACAAGAACAGAGGAATAAGAAGAATTCGTCGGACTGAAAAGGATTTGAGAGATTTCGTTACTTGGGATGGAGTTTTTTGCTAAACAAGTTGCGAAATTGTTGTAATTTGAATCAGATGAAGCAAGAAGAAGGGATTGAAGATGCAGAAAGAAAGAACTAATAAGAGAAAAAACGCAACATTGTTAATGGCGGTTTAAGGGGTAAGTATGTAAAGACAAAGATGAAAATAATAAGGTGGGTATTGGACTACTATTGGGTAGTGGAAGTATATAAAGGAAGAGATGTCTGGTCAACACAAAGGTGCTGTACAAATGGATGGAGAAATTGTAGGAAAAGGTGAAATTAATTATCGAAAATGATTGGTTTTCGACATTTGGTGTAGAAAGACGTGTTATGTTTTTTTTTTTAGGAAGGAAATAAATAAATGCATTGAATAATCCACGAGACTCAAGCCGAAATTACATCTGTTGTTTTTTTTTTTTTTTTTTTTTTTTTTTGGGGGACAAAATTTTAGTTCAAAATGGACAATTATGGTTATGGTTAGTGTGGATTGATTGTAGTAAGATGGGGAAAAAAATCATATGGTAAGTATGACCTTTCAAAGGAAAACAGGGTTAGTGGAAAGAAAATTCATCCTGTTATATTTTTAAGTATATTGTAATGTAATATAATGATGATATTTGATTTACTCCTCCACGTTAATTATCTAATTTGGCCCATCCTGAATGGAGAAGTTCGTGTTGGCCATCCACATCGGATCGACACGAGACGCATGTGTTTTTTCCGCCGCTAGGGAGATTCTACAAGTGTCCGAACTCGAATCCCCACGCCGTTGTTTATCGACCGAGACCATAGACTTCGCCTAGTTCCCGCCCACATCCAAATATGCAAGCATTCGCAAGCATGAGCAGGCCCATTTTGCAGATTTACGTCAATCAGACCTAACCGCCCTAAACTTAAAAGTGTAAGGAATGACACGTGCCTATAAATACATCATTCCGTGAACTACGTAAGCGCCGATTCCTGACATTACACAGATACGAGGCAATCCAAGATACATTCTTTGACTCACCACAAAATACCTAAAACATCATCTTTTGTACAAATCACCACCATTCGACTCTTTACACCACCCCAGATTACACGCGCCCAGCTTATTCGGTGGTGCATAATATATCATCGCTATTTGGCGCCAAGGAGGGCTTTCACCGTGAGTTGGAAAAGAAATCGATGGCACCACCAAAGAAAGGAAGAAACCGACGACCAAAGAAGAACGCCGCAGATCGAAGAGCACACGGATGTAGATCCAGCAGGGGTTCCATCTCAGATTCAAGAAGTCCCCACTCTGATCTCAGACCTGCAGCTGCAGATCCACCCAGCCTCGCCTTCCTCCTCACCGCAAGATATGGCGCATCATTTAGCATCTTTAGATGAAGACGCCCAAGAGAGTGGTGGCTTCAAAGGCTCATAGGTAAAGGAATCAGAATCCCCCGAGAAAACTCCGCTGCAGACCCACCGGGTCGAAAGCGGATTGAAAATGCCTGCGGGAAGAGGCCTGCCGATCCTCAAGAAGAATACGGGCGAGACGCAATGAGATCGGCCAGAATTAACGCCCACAAACGCCCCGAACAAGACAAGCATCAACGGCAGTCGAGGATAGCATTCGAAACGAGTTCAACCGCATCGTTGGAAAGGAACAGGTCACAGAATGGCTCGAGTCGCCTTTCACCCCGAGATAGAGATATACACGATGCCTGAGTCATTCAAACCACCCAAGATGGAGCCCTATGACGGTACTACGGATCCAGAAGACCATCTGTATCGATATATATCATTAATGAGGCTGAGAAACGCTAACGATGCCATGAAGTGTCGAGCATTCGACACGTTGCTTATGTGTCGAGCTCGAGAGTGGTTTCACAAGCTACGCCCCGGTCGATCTCAAGTTTTTGCAGTTGGGCAATGTAAGTTTCGAGACGCTTTCATTGGAAATAAGAAGTTCCACCTCGCTGCTACACACCTCATGAATATTAAGCAAGAGAAAGGGAATCCACTATTGATTTTACGAGACGCTTCAACCTCGGAAGCCATGAAAGTGCATAACGCCAAAGTGATGCGCTAAAAGTTAATGCTTTTGGTCGGAGGTCCGCAGAAATATGAAGTTATATGACAAATTGTCTAAGAAAATGTCAATGATATGGACGAACGTGTGAACATAGTCCATAAGTTTTGCCAAGGTGAAGAGGCAAGCGCGCCCGCACACCATATCACTTGGCCTTAGTTCTAAAAACGACTCTCGGCCGCACATACTGGCGGTCACTTGTGGGTCGGAACGAGGAAAGCAAGTCCAACGATTTTGACCGATTAATGCCCGATCTCAGATCAGCTTTGGAAAGAAAGTGAATCAAAGAACGAGATTTTATACCCTCAATCGATCTCGGGAGAGGTGTTGGCGATTATGATCAAGAAAAATATTGCCCGGACACCAAGCCGGCGTCCAAGGACCCGGAAAAAGGAAGAATACTCATAAGTATTGCGATTATCACGTAGACGTGGACATTTACACGGAGGAATGTTTTCGATCTAAAGAGGATATCGACGCCGCATTCAAGAGGGTCGATTGATGAGGTGATTGACAGTCGTAAAAAGACGAGCCAAAAGGCCGCCGAGAGTACAAGAGGAAGACTTATAACGGAAAGAAAGATCGATCCCTCGCCGTGACAATAGAAATCGCCGAGACAGTCACCGAGCCGGCATACCGAGATAATCGCCTTAATGACCATCAAGAAGATCGTAATCGAGACCCCACCGAGATAATCGCGCCGGGTACGACGTCAACACGATTGTTGCGTAACATGGATCGATAGACCTCGATCTAGTCGACATTCTTCGAGATAGGTCTCAGTGGATTCAAAGAAGCCGAGGTTCACTACGGAAGTAGGCTACGGGCCAAAAGATTTACATTCCGAGTTCCCATAGTCATAGCGGGGCGGTTGGTAATCGGGCAAGAATAAGCCGGGTCGGATCTGCGCGGTTTGGCGCCGACGCTGGAAGCGCCAGTAAATATTCTCTACTATTCGGCTTTCAAGGCTATGAAGTTGAAAGATGAAGACATCATACCGTTATCTACTCCTTTATTTGGATTCACAGTATGTGCCATCCACCCCGTCGGATCGATTAATTTGTTGACAACAAGCTGAGACGACGGAAAAAGGCCGAACTATGGAAATGACCTATGTCGAAAGTTAAGGCCCTTCTGTGATACAACGCGATATTAGGTCGACCAGCCTTTATACGATCTTAGAGCCATCATCTCGACATTCCACAACAAAGATGAAGTTCCCACCTGGTATGGAACCCATGAGGTCAAAGGAGACATCAAGCAGCTGTGAGTCAGAGCCTGGTTACGATTAAAGGAAAAGCGGGGGGGCAGGCAAATCAGAGGAGTTGATACCGAGGAGGAGGAAGATCGAGCCGGGTGTCCGCCGACCCGGCTGAGGAGGTTCGAGCGTGGAAGGAGGAAGAGGGGCAAGGGTCCAGATCGGGAAGTGGATACCACACCGACATGAAAGCCTTGGTCGACCTCCTACCGAGTATCGAGACGCCTTCGCTTGAAGGCGATGACATGCCAGTGTCTGTCGGGCGGATATAGCAAAGGTATCACTCAACGCCGATTAAAAAGAGGCCGATACGGCAAAAGAAGAGGAACCTTGCTCCCTGAAAGGAAAGAAGCAAAGAAAGAAAGAAGTTGACAAGTTACTAGTTGCGTGGATCGTGAAGGAGGTTTTCTATCCGGACCGGTTAGCTAATCCGTGTCGTTTAAGCCGATCGTAGTCGGGCGGATGTGCGCCGACTTTACGGATCTCAACAAGGCATGCCCAAAGAGACTCATATCCACTCCCAAAGATTGATCGGGCTTGGTCGATTCGACACCGGCCTTCGAGGTATTCGGGTTTTCGACGCGCATGCGGGTATTATCGATCTTTACGGACCCCAAGATTCGTAAAAACCGCTTTTATCACCGAAGTTTGGCACGCTTTTGTTTCGAGACGATGCCGCTTGGACTCAAGAATGCAGTGGGCTACCTATCGGGCGGTCAACAAAATTTTCAAGAGATGATAGGTCGAAACATGGAGGTTTATGTGGATGATTTATTGATCAAGAGCAAGTCTATGGGACAATTTCTTGTCGATGTCAGAGAAGTATTCAAGCATCGCGGGCCGCAAACATGAAGCTCAATCCCAAGAAATGCACATTTGGGGTCCGATCGGGAAAGTTTCTGTGGTATATGATATCGGAGAGACGGCATTAGAGCAACCGATAAGATCAAGCCTCAAGAGCATGCCCACGCCGTGAACGAAAAAAAGAAGTGCAACGATTGACAGGTCGAATGACGGCCCTTAGTCGATTTTTATCGACATCAGCTCAAAGGGCCCTACCATTCTTCAAGATATTAAAGAAAGCAAGTCCGTTCCAGTGGGACGAGAAGTGCCAAAAAGCATTCGATGATTTGAAGGAGTATCTATCCGATTTATCGACACTATCCTCGCCGAGAAGCGAGAGAAACTCCTGGTTTATCTAGCAATTTGTGAAGAGGCAATGAGTGCCGTGTTAGTTCGAGATGGAGACCATGGACAGGTCCCAGTGTATTTTGTGAGCAAGGCATTGCATGGACCAGAGATCAGATACACGCCAGCTGAAAAATTGGCATTAGGTCTGGTTCATGCGTCGAGGAAATTGAAACCCTACTTTCAAGCACACCCCATCGCTGTGGTCACCGACCAGCCTCTGAGATAGATTTTGGCGAAGCCCGAGACATCGGGTCGACAAAGCTGGGTTGTCGAACTAGCCGAGTATGATATTGAGTTTCTACCTGCACACCATTAAGTGGACAAGTTTCAGCGGACTTCATAGCGTATGATTGTCAATTCAGCTTGAACAGAAAAAGGTCATCATCGGACGAGAGCAGTGGACCATCCATGTCGATGGCGCCGAGCAGTAGAAGCGAGTCGGGCCTGGTTTGTTATTGGTCACCCTGGGGAGAAGAGTTCCCCTATGCTCGCGATTCGAAGTTTAAGGCTACAAATAACGGTCGAGTATGAAGCAATGATCACGGTCCGGTCTGGCTTTGAAGTTGGGGTCGAGAATCTCCTAGTGGCTGGTTGACTCTCACCAGAAAGTGAATCACATACGAGGTAGTATGAGGCCAAAGAAGAATCTATGAAGAATTATCTAAAGGTGGTTCAAGGATCGATGACGAGGTTCATGACAAGACGTGTCGAAAGTGTAAATTCGGCGAGAATAAACGGGCCGATGCGTTGTCTAAGCTCGCCGAATTTCAAGTCGGTGCGAAGGTCCTGGTCGAGATGTTAGCGTAACGGTTATAACGAGGTCGATGTGCAACCAAGGTGCAAGTACCGACGCGGATGGATCCGATAGCATTATTCTTGAAAGATGGAATTCTCCTTCCGATAAAACTCGTGCCAGGAAAATCCAACTTCAAGCCTCCAGGTACGCTCCGCTTGACTATGTGCTTTATCGAAAATCGCTTGTAACTCCTTGATGCGATGCGATCGGAAGAAGAGGGGCTTATCTCGCTTGAAGAGATTCACCGGAGGAGTCTCGCGGCAATCATTGCGGAGCTCGAATGTTGGCAAGTGAAGTGCAAACTAGCAGGTATTTTCCGCCGCCCATGCAAAGCGGATGCCAAACGATTAGTTAGAGTTGCGTGGCTTGCCAAATACATGATGTGGTGACTCATCACAGCACTAGAGATGAATGCCATCGAATCGGTATGGCCGCTTGATGAGGGGGTCGATATAGTCGGGCCTCTCGCCGAGCCCGGGAAATGTCAAATATGTGGTTGTTATGTTGATTATTTTACTAAGTGGGTCGGCCAAAGCTCTTACCGACATCGTGGCCTGCACCATTAAAAATTTCTTTGGGAGAATATTTTGTGCAGTGCTTGGGATTCAAAAGTATCTCGATCTCGACAACGGGACTCAATTTCTTGATGACAGAGTGCGAATTGGTTGAAAGAATTCAAGATCGAACACGTAATCTATTATCGCTGGTCCGACCTCACCCAATGGATGTGTCGAGTAGACAAACCGCAAATCAAGTTTGGGTTGAAAAACGGTTGGAAGATTTAAGGTCGAGATTGGGCAATTTTCGCTTACCCAAAGATAATCGTGGTCGATTTAACAAAGACCTAATTCGCCTACCCAAGAGACTCCATTTGCCATGGCCTATGGGTGTGAAGTCGTGATACCCGCAGAGATCGGACTAGCATCACTCGAAGTTCTAGCTACAAGATCAAACAAATGCCGCCGGTCTAAAGGAAGAAAAAGACAACGTTGAAAGAGAAGAGAAATGGCCGCAGATCGAATGACCCGCTTATAAAAGAAAGATTTCACAGATTATAACGCGAGGTAAAACACAAATATTTCCTGGCAGAGATCTCGTGTTGAGAAAGAATGAAGCCAAAGCAGCGGTGACCCAATAGGCAAGCTCGAGCCGCATTGGGAAGGTCCGTATAAAATTTCGGGCGTGCACCCCAAAGTGGTCGATTGGCTTAAGGTGTCGGATGGCAAGATCAGATTTCGAACGTGGCACGCCACCAACCTCCGGAAATACTATGTTTAAGTTGTTTATGCATTCCACGACATCCGCAACTTTGATTTCTAGTTACTTGTAATAGGTCGATATGACAATTGCTTTCAATGTCTTTTATTCAAGTAATTTTCTTCTAAATTGTGCTTAACATGCAAGCTCATGTAAAAAGAAAAGTAATGGAAGAAAAGATCAAAATCGATTTCGCCAAGAGACATCGACTCGCCAAAGTCAAGTAGAATGGTGAAGAAAGCCAAGTCACCGACAATGCTTATATCACCTCCGAGCCGCAATTCGATACGAGGAGTCAGACAAAATAGTTGAATAAAGCCAAGTCACCGACAATGCTTATATCACTATCGAAATGAGATCAATCGATGCGATGGACTTCAAACAAAAATAGTGAAAAAGCCAAGTCACCGATGCTGCTTATATCACTCGACATGCCATTAAGCCACGATGCTAAGCAAATGGAAGATCCCACGATGGATCCCTAATTCGACCCGATCACAAGCACCACGACGTGTCCGATCACAAGCACCACGACGGGCGCACAATGAATATGGATTTCTTAATTCGATGTCCATAAGCCTCAACAAGGCAGGATAATCGAATCGAGCCCACCAAAAAGCCAAGTCAAGCCAATAAGGGCAAAGACAATGCTAGTCGATTTCATACTCAAGTGTACTACGAGTCATGTACTCCTACTACACTTCAAGGGCCAAGAGGGAATTAAGTCCGAAAGACTACACCCCATAAGGCAACATTCTCGTGGGAATTAAGTCTAAAAGACTACACATATAAGGCAGTTGTTTGTAAGGGAATTAAGTCCAAGGACTACACCCTAGACAAATTATCAATAAAAGACAAAGACATTCAATGGAAAAAGCATAGATTTAAATTCATGAATCAAAATGTGAATTGAAAAGTCACAAGTCTACAAGATCGAATCGATGAGATATAAGTTCGCATAAATGGAAAATGTTAAAATTATACAACCAAATCGAATAAAAAAGAAGTTTAATGGAAGATCGTAGGATTACGACAAATGTAAAGAGGTCATAAGCAAACAGTCAGGTTGGCTATGCTGGTCGACAGATCCTCCGACTCGAGGTTCGCCGATTCACCTTCCTCCATGGCAGAGGTCACGCATTTCCCATATAAGGAGACGCCTGGCCTTGAACTCATTGAAATATCGCCCAGAATCCAGGAATGGCCTCTCGATCATATAGTAGGCTTTCAAATGGCAAGACACGCCAAAGTTTGGATCGACCTCTTTGACTTGGTCAATGGCCATGGTAAACCCCCTTCATGCCCCCGAGTCATAAGCGCCACGTCATCTTCGAGCTCTTTCGAGGCCAAGAAGTCCACTTGGCGGTTTCCGCCGAGTCGTTAAATCATCGGCGAGGGATCGAACGGTGGTATACGAGCCTTAATCGCTTCTCGCCAGTCGATTGGCCCCTCGAGCCCGACTTCACCGCACTACCGACTTCACCGCCGCTTAACTCGACATCCTCTCGGCTATGTCCTCCCGAGCTTAGACAGATCGACTCAGCTTCAAGCCGCGATCATCCAACTTGTTGGCCTTGGCCTTCGCCTTTTCGATCTCCGAGGTCGGGCTTTGTGATAGTCTCTCTCGCCTCAGAGTCGCCGATGGAGACTCAATTCTATTCAAAGCTACTTTGGTGGCGAAGTCGAGTCTACAATAAGGAATATTATTAACATCGAAGATGCATAAAAATCACGAAACTCACTTAAAGAAATAAAAGAAGACTCACAACTCGATGACTTTCATTATAAGTCGTCGTAGCTCCTCCGGTGTCATGGCCTCCATCTCTCGCCACACTTGTCTCAGGATCGGATCGGTGGAATTTGGTGGTGCGAGGTTACGGACTCCTTCCCGACCCCATGTCGCACTCCTCCGTGGTCTTCGCGCGCTCTAAAACGAGGTCCTTTTCGCCTCGCTTCTATCACCCTTGCCTCGCCGGGTTGATTTCTCGTAATCTCGGATGTTGATACGGGGTAGCAGATCGATGGCCTCTCTCGCCCCGCAGCATACGGTGCCGATGCCGCTTTTGACTTGATCCCGACGATCTCCTCGATCTTCTTGGGATCGGTTTTTGGGTCGGGCATTTTACCCAAAGCGCCCATCTTCGAGAAAAACTCCATCACAAGCAGGAAAAATCGACATCGTAATACGATTAATACGTAAATAAACACGTAAAAGTACAGTAATACTCAAGTATTGCAGCTCATTAACGGACAAAGGTCCTACGAAATGCGTAACATCCTCATCAAGTTCGAGGTACGCGCCCGGCCATTGCCTCGAGATATCGCCGCAGGATACAATGAATGCAGTGTTCCGGAGTGGCGATGTCGGGACGAGCGATCTCGGTGGCGCCACACCCGCCGTGGTATTGGATCCGAGCCTCATGCCATTTACGGGTCTCACAGTACCAAGTGTAGACATCGATGTCCACCAACCCATGTCGAATAAAGAAAATCGGGCTTCCACTCACCCCGAGACGGTTACCTTCCTCACAAATTCCGACGTGAGAGGACGCTTTGAAAGTGTACCATCCCGCATCTTGCACTTTGACGGAGTAGTATTGACGGAATAGTCGAACCGAGAACTCGACCTTGGCGACTCGACATGCCAACACAAATCCCATAACGCCCTAACGCCGCTTTGGAGCAAGTTGTGGAACGCCGATCTCAGAAGTGTCAAGAACCTCGATAAGACACGGGTCGGGCGGGAACCTCAATCCCTCCTTTAATCAAGCGTCAGTCAGAATAGCACAGTAATCCGGGAGGAGGATCACAGCAAACCGAAATTGACCATGCGATACCATAATGTTTTTCGGGTTAAGAATAGGTATGCCATATCGCGGTGTGCGATGGTCTTGGCTTTCTCCGAGTCGACGAGATATACAACCATACGGCCCTTGGCCTCTCATCCTCGCTTGACGCTTGGTAGTGGGGTCGTGAGACGACTCTTCTTCTCCACCTTCTTCTTCTTCTCCGTAGCTCTCTCACCGAGACGGTTGGATGTTCAGAGACCGCCTCTCGTAAGACTCCTCCTCGACAACAATTTCCTCTTTGTTTTGGGAATCGCCATGCTACTAGGGACATGGACTTGGAAAAATATGCAAGAAACAAAACAAGAAAGAAAACTTAAGCGAGGTTAGGGCTTACTTGAGTTTTCGGCAAAAAGATCGAGATTTGCGTAAGTTTACAATGGCGAATGAGAAACGCCAAGATCTCGGGCTCCTTTTATGCTAAGAAAGTCTCTAAATGATTTGAAAGTGGTGGGATTTTGGGCGCTTATAGCTGCAAGCGCTGAGAATCAAGTGGCCAAAGCTCCACGCGCCCAATAACAGACGCTTCGCTTCGCACCAATTAATGCCGACAAAGATGACGCCACCCTACGACAAACCTTGTTGGCTAGAGGGATACCGTGGTTCCCGCCAAAGAAGACCACATGTCGGTAAAAGGTAATTCAAATTTTCGATCCGACTCAAAGACTGGTAGATGAGCTTCCTTCCGACCCTGGGGGCTTGGCGATGATACGGGATTTACTCCTCCACGTGGAATTATCTAATTGGTCCATCCGGCATGTGAGAAGTCCGTGTTGGCCATCCACATCGGATCGATACGAGACGCATGTGTTTTTCTCGCCGCCAGGAGATTCTACAAGTTGTCCGAACTCGAATCCCCACGCCGTTGTTTATCGACCCGAGACCATGCACTTCGCCCAGTTCCGGGCCCACATCCAAAGAAAGTTACTGGGCAAGGAGGCAGTGGTCCATTTAGTGGGTATTTATGTCAATAGACCTAACCGCCTAAACTTAGTAAGGTAAGGCTGACACGTGCCTATAAATACATCATTCCGTGAACTACGTAAGGCTTGATTCCCGAACATTACACAGATACGAGATAATCCAAGATACATTCTGACTCAACCACAAAATACCTAAAAACATCATCTTTTGTACAAATCACCACCATTCGACTCTTTACAAACACCACCCTTAGATTACACGCTACCAGCTTATTTGGGCAAGTACAAGATATAAAGATCGCCATATAATGACAATATGTTATTTTTATTAGTTATGGAAATGAAAGAAATTTGTGGAATGACAAGTAAACGGATTCTTGTGTACCGTTATCGTTTAAATCCATTTCGAGATTTGTAGCCAGAGTGCAAGAAGACTAGAGCTGGTTGCATACGGTTGAAGGCGGTTGACCGACAATTGAAAGCGTTTGGCGACGGTTCAAGGCGGTTGCAATCAACGGTCGGCAACATTTAGTGCAAGCGGGTGCGAAGGTCAACAACGGTTGCAAGCGGTTCACGTGGTTGTAATCAGTTGGTAGTAGTTGTCTAAATTTGTCTTTATTCAACGATTTCAAGTCGTGATGGACTTAGATCGGACGAAAAACCTTTTTTGCAGTATTAGTTCTCCACTGTTGGATTTTTTTTACACCCTGTAGAGTTTTTTCTCCGTCCAATCAAGAAGTGTGTAAATTTAATAAATTTTGAATTAAAATGTAATGTAGAAAAATTCTCCCTCGAAAGGTGTAAGAATGTAGGAAATTACTTTCCTTTTCTATCATTTTATTTTCTTCGACATAGTTAAATTTCCAAAACACTATTACTTCTCAAAAAATAAACACTATTTATTATCATTTTTTAAAATCTATTACTATTATTTATTAAGGGATCAATGGATGATTTTAAAAATTATTTTTAAAAATATTTTCCCTCAATCCCCCTTAATTTTATTCAAGTAGTAATTTTTGTTTAGGCCAAAATTTTAATGGCTTTTTTGGGACCATATTACGCATGGAGAAATAATTGATAGATTTAATAGGAAAGAAATTGAATGATTGTCGTGATATGCATATAATACTTGTATATAGAAATAAATAAAATCATGGTACCGAAATTAATTACTATATTTAATGTGATTTTGTAGGACTAGAATATTGTTGTTTTTTTTTTTAGGAAAAAAAAAATTTATTTAAGTAAGGTCCGCCAAACAAGTTTCTGGCGTAATATCAATGCAAGGTAGAAGCTCAAAGTGTTCGAATAAACACATGATAATCCAGATTCTACCTAAAAGACGCTACGACATTTTCATCCACTATATAAACACAAAGGAAACATAAGTAAAATTGTACAAAAGGGCCAAACAGCTTTTGAATGCAAGAACTATAAGACGTCAATCTGCACTGGACGCCGATCACGTGAAATGCACGGATGCAGTCACTTCCATTTCAAGCCTCAGAATCCCTAGGACTAGAATATTGTTAGAAATTATCTTGAACATTTGTAGTAAATACCGTAAAATAAGATAAATCGGTAAAATGATTTTAAAACTATGAGCAACCGCTTCTACTCGAATTTTTTGTAAATTATAAAGTCCGTAATTTTTTCAATTCTTCTAATAGAGATTTTGTAAAATAAATGCTAAAATAAAGCTATAAGCAAACCATCGAGAACCCTAGATAGCCCTGCCAGCAAAGCAACTAAATAAAAAATTGTTTTTTAATAGTTTAAAATAAATAATTTGTTTTCTAAAATAAAAAAATCAATTAACTCATATAAGTACCCTTTTTTTTTTTTTTCAAAGACGATAGATTCACACACGCACCATTTTTCACTCCAAGCGGGATTCAATCATAAAAGTATTATGAATGTAAGAAGATTTATTTGAATAAAAATAAATTTCTTAATAAGAATGAATATCTCGTCAATTTATAAGGATATCACTTGTAAAGACAAAGTTTATTATTTAGAGCACATGTGTCAGTTATTTTAAAAATATTTATTTCACAATATTAATCACCATTTATTTTTATTTTACACAATTCTATTTTAAAAAATGCATCAAAATTTGTATAAGATGTATAATTTGTATAGCATTTTGTGTTTTATTCACTAGATGTAAGTGCAAAATTTACGGATTATATATTTTAAAATTGGAAAAATTAGGTATAAATCCACATTTGCCCTCTTATTTAAGATTTAATCCACACTTTTTTTTAAGCTATAATAATGACAAAATATATTCAATGGACTAAAATACCCCCTCTTTCATCAAATGAATACACAGTGTCTGTTAACCGATTTCATTCATTAATGTCCAAGCCACGTAAGAATTTGCTCATTTTCCATTTGCGTATTTCCGCGCTGAAATTTTCCTCTCACCCACTTATTTATATATAGCACTTCCACCATGGAATCATCGAGTACAAAGCGCTGGGTTGTGTTTGAAATCAAAGAAGAGTGAGTGTATGAGTAGTGGTTACAGGTTAGGTTCGGGTTCTGGCTACTCTCCTCGAGTGGGGATGAACCATCTTTTAAGTGTTTTTCTGTTTCTGAATTGAAGAATAAAGTCTTCAGCAGTCGCTCTCTAAGAGTCGTGAAAAGTGGAGGCCACATAGTAGGTAGTATTACCTGTTTCTTCAACCTCATATTTTTGTTATTTATTTTGTTTTTATCAATAAAATTAGAATTTGTTATCCAAAGGAAGCTAATACGAGATAAGATGTTCGTAGTAATGCTTAAATGAGATGTTCCTGTGAATCAATGCATCCTCAAATAAAAACTCATGCCTAAAAATATACAAGGAGTAAATTAGAATTTTGGTTGCACAAGAATGTAGATTCAGAAAGATAGGCTTGAGTTGTTTGAATGAGCCATTTGCTTAGATTCTCAATGATTGATCTGCTTTTAATGTTTGTGTACTTAGTACTTGGTCAAGCTTGTCGCCATTTGGGATTAATTGAGATGCTATGGTTCACACAATACAAAAAAATTTGCCACTTGACATGAATACAATTAAATTCATGTAAGCATGTTTGACAAAACATCTTTGGACTAAGCCTTAGCATCTTGAATCTTTATCATATTCACAATAAAGCAGCCCATACTACATGTCACTTGATAGGTACAATACTCAAATTCAATAATCTAAACGATCAAATCATTCATATTCTCTTTACTTTGATATGAATGCCAAGGAAAACACACCAATTTTGAATTTCACAGATGAAAACAATGCCGATATATTATTGATGAATAATTCGCCACTTTCAATCAATGACATTTCTACAAATACTTCCAATTTTGATCGGTTTTCTAGGCATTTCGAGAATCGCGTGAGGTATTTATACGTTATAAGAGATTGCTCACATATCTATCTATATATTAGGAAAACTCTAAACATGTACAATCAAAAAGTGAAACAAAAACCCTATAATCGATTTTTTAAAGTCGATTTTGTTGGTAAGAAGATAAAAGAACATATATATCGATCTTAGTCAATTTCAAAGATAATTATTGTTCATGGTTAAAGCTATCGATGCATAACTAATTAGTTTCAAATGCCTAATCTTATTCACATATTCATTAGTCCCCAGCGCTTGTTCCTTTCGTAATCTTATATGTTGAACACATCCGTTGAATGTCATAATTTTTTGAGGTGTCTAAGTATCCAAACAGTGATACAAAGCAGTAAAAATCATTCGCACATTTTCTTTCCATTGTTTGTCGAATCTTGTGTAATCGTTTCTAAGCCTTTTGGTTGTCGATTTGAATTGTTTTGGACTATTAAAGCATCTACAATCTATACTCAATAATCATTCTTGTTATAATATGATGCTTTAGCTTGCTAATTGTTCTATTCTTCAAGCCTTTTACAAACTTGTATTGTAATCGCACAAATTTGTTTCATCAAGTTTCGCCGTGATATCAGCGGTTTATGTCGTTGTATTGACTTTTTGCACCCTTTGTGTTATAAAAGTTGTTTATGTCATAAGGATCAAACATTAGCAAGCTCACGACCGTGATAAAGGTTAGTGTGTTCTTGTGTTTGAATACGACATCGACATCGCGTGATACCAAGTATTGTTGTGATATCGACATCGATACTTTGATACTGCATCGCGGATAATGATACTATGATACCGAGCATCGTTATTGTGTTGTGGTGTCGAGGTTCACGATTGAAACCGAACGCGAGATCTACGAGCTAATGTTCCAAGAAGAGGCTAACGCTCCTTGATAATGATGTGTGAATCGAGATCGAGACATGATATTATAAATCATTCGCGCGTAGAGGTTGACTTTATTGAGAAA